>JAREIK010002991.1:1442280-1506896 GCA_029783825.1 Sapria himalayana
CCTGTGATAGTTGGAACTTAAAGATTTTACCCGTAAAAATTTGTTGGACAATTGAAATTATTTTGATAATTCAACTTCCAAATGTTTGTTTGGTTCTCATATGAGAAGCTTTTATGATTTTTCAAATTTGGACAATAATTGGTGGGCAAGTTGTTGGGCCGGAAGATATATTCCTTATTCACATAAATCACATATTTTACTTGGTATGTTTGATTTTTGCTCATTGCTAGTTGCATTTATATTGAAAAAATCTTTCCATTATTTGTTTCTACTTGCTTTAGGTTGAGAATTGATCTATCAAAATGCTCAGCTTTGCTTTCATAGTAAATATTATGTCCAACTCAAATATTTTAGTTTGTTTTTGGCTCATTGTTCTCTTTGTAGGAGATTTTAATTATTATTGGTTAGCTCCTTAAAACGTATATAAGTTTCTTTGGATGATTTAGTTATAATTGAATTGCCCGAAACTATTTACTATGAATCCCGGCACATAGTTCAGTTCATTATAAAATGTTAGCATTTGAAACAACTAAAATTTGTATTGCTCCTTAATAAATCTTTGAATTGGTCCCAATCATCAGAGCATTTTTTGCTTACCTTGTCTGAATTAGCTAATTTATGATCTCAATTGTGATGTGACTTATGCTGAGAAAAATTTGGTTAGAAAGACTTAAACCAATTCTTCCAAATTACTTATAAAACTCATTTGCAAGCAATAAGTATTGAAATAAATTTTGTGCCTTATCTTTGAGAGAAAACAGAATTAGTCTTTATATCATAGTCTATTTCATTTATTTTATAGTATTACACAAGGAAGCACGGACACGGCTCCCTACAGCCATGTCCACGTGTCCGACACATGGACACGACACGGATACGGCACGGCTGCGTGTCTGATATGCCACGTGGCGTATCATTGCACAATCCGTATCCGATATGCCACGTGGCGTATCAGATGGTTGCGTCGGCAGCCGTATCCACGTCTATAGTGCCTGACATCCGACGACGTCGGTGGCCAACGTTGGCCACTGGCAGGGGGCGGGCGTGATTTAAGGGAGAGGCAGGAGCGGGCGCGATTTGAGGGGAGAGGAAGGGGCGGTGCGATTTGAGGGGAGAGGCAGGGGCAGGCGTGTTTGAGGGGAGAGGCAGGGGCGGGCATGATTGAGGGGAGAGGCAGGGGCGGGCGGGCGTGCTTGAGGGGAGAGGCAGGGGCATAAAATAAAATAAAAAATATATATTTTTATATAATATAATTATAAAATATTATTTTATAATATAAAATAAATATAAATATTATCTTATAAAATAAAATAAATATAAATATTATCTTATAAAATAAAATATTTTTATTTTATAAAATAAATAATATATATTTATTATATATAATAAAATATTTTAATTTAATTTAATTTAATTTAATAAAATTTATAAAATACCTAATATTTATAATTAATAATTTTTATTTTTATTTTTTTATTATGCTGTATCCTAGTTGTATTTGTATATTAGTTTTTTAGAATTTGCCGTGTCCCCGTATTCTGCCGTGTCTATGTTCGTGTCCGTGCTTCTTAGGTATTACACCCACCAGAAAAATGATTATGTGTTTATAGATTATAACCAAAAAAACAAAGTTTTATAGAGGCAGCAATTGCAAAGAAAAAATCGGGCAGAGAGAAGAGACGAATATGAAGAGTTCCACCAAAATGGCAGCAGCCAAAAAACAGAAATAAAACATACATACATATATTTTTTAATAGTTTCTTGATATTTTTAAATGGAGCGGGTTAGATCACTTGGATGGACCGAGTTGTGCTCCAAAATTTTCTTCAGTCCTCTGACCCGGCAGTGAGACCCCCATTATTATACTATTGTTGTATTCCCAACCATTCGATATTTTATTTTCCGCACTAACAAAATATTGAAACAGAAAATATTTTTTGGTTATACAAAATAGTTTATTAAAATAAATTATATAGAACAGTGAATAACTATGTGTCAGAGTTAGAATCTAATAATCTCATAGTGTGCTGTATGTATGTGTTGTTGCTTTTTTTTGGCATTTTAGTCACTATTTTCTTTACTTCTGTTATTTTTTTCATAATTTTTTTTTTGTTTTTTGGTTTCTTAAAAAATCTTCAAGTTCTTTATAAGACAGTTATTGATCCCATAAAGTTTGGTATTTAAATTTTCAAGTTCCTATTCTTGTCATGTGGCCATAGAGGTGTCAAACGGGCCGGCCCGGCACGGCACGGCCCGTTTTTAACCAGCACGATCATGCTTTTGTGCCGGGTTGGGCACGGCACGGTACAGTCCGTGCCGTGCCCAACTTTATGGGATAAAGTTGGGGCCGGACTCACGGGGCAACCGGCACGGGATAAACCCGTGCCGGTTTGCCGTGCCGCGGGCCGAACCGTGCCAGGCCAGGCACGGCACGGCTCGTGCCAAACCCGGGCACGGATTTTTTCCTTGCCGGGCCGGTCCAGGCACGGCTGAACCATGCCGTGCCTCGTGCCGGCCCGGCCCGGCACGGTTGACACCTCTATGTGGCCATAGGAGATATGTCATCATTCTCATCAAAGTCAGCAGTGATAAATCATATCATGTGTAGTCATATGTCCAAGATCACCAGTTATTCTTCCACGAGGGATAACAACCGAACATCAATATGATCCTACTGTTGTGGTATCTAAAGATACGTTCTCTTATAATGAATTTTTAATGATAGACATATCCTTGAAGAATACTAAATCATCACTTGTAATGACTTTCTTAGTGTTTGATGAATGATATTTACATCCATTTTGAGTACTTGAATAATGAATACTCAAGATCGGTGCAATTGATAGTATGTGCAGTCATCTTTTACATGCCTAGAGAGATCAATAAAATTAATATATTTAAAAAAAATATTAGGTAGAAGATAAAAAATTATCTCTTTTGGAAATACGTGTTGGTCGATTAGAAAGTTAGTGGTTGAAAATCTCTCTCCAAAAATATCTAGCTACACTTCTATGCAGTGGAGTCTCTCAGTCATCTTGACTAGACATCAGCTCTTCATTCTAGCTATCTCATTATGTGTACGAGTACCAACACAAGATGACTGATGAACTATCTAATACTCTTTAAAGAAATAGGAAAAATTAACAGAAGTATATTCTAAAGTAATATCAATTTTTAATATCTTTATAGTAATATCTAAATTTAGTTTTAATTTTTTTCATTAATTTTTATAAAATTATAAAAACATAAGATTTTTTCTTAAATATTGTCAATCACATAAATAAGCTTTAATAATTAATAAAAGTCGTAATATATTTTAAGCAGTCATATCTAGTAGACATACAAGATTTTCAAATACCTAACTAAATCATATAGAATATATCCTCATAGTCATAGTTATTTAAAGTGTAAGGTGCATTGAGGCACAAAAGTCCCTTGGCGCCCTCAGGCACAAGACATACTTTAGGGGTGAGTTTTTTTTTTTTTTTTGTGAAATATATCCTATCTAATACAAATGAAAGTTATATATCTCACTTTCTATTATTTATTATTTTCATCTAATAATAAAATATAATAAAGTGAAGGATACCAAATATAAAAATTAAATATTAATAATCTTTTCAACATCCAAATATTTGATGTTCCAAAACAAAATAATAAATATTATTAATATTTTTTATTATCACAAAAATTCAGAGTTTTAATATAAAATAAGAATTCTTAGATTTGCATCTAAATCTAAATTCAGAAAATTATCATTGATATCATCTCTCTGATCAATTTTCTATTCTGCATGTTCTTCATTTCTCTCTCTTAATGATAGCTTATTTGTTCATTTTCATCAATAAAAGCAAAAGTAATGATATGCTTAGAGCTAAATGGTCGCGACTTTGGTTTTAGTATTGGTTTTTGCTTGCTTTAACTCTCGTATAAATTCCAAGCTTCTCAACTCGACTAATTTTTACAACATGACCCAATGTTAAATCATGATTCTTAAATACTAAATCATCTCCTATGGTAATTTGAGAAACATAAGAGTTTTTATAAGGGTGAGAGTTCAGACACAAAAAATGACATTATTTTGGGTGTGTTGTGTTTTTAAAAGAAATGAATAACTCCAAAACGAAGTCGTGTTGGAGTGTTTTGATTTAAAAAAAAAATAAAGCTCAACCCAAAATGATGTTTTGGGGTGGTTCACAGGAGCAATTTCAACATATCTAACCCTTACATCTCATTTGGTGACACGTGAACTTTAGTTGTGCATCAGACACGCCTTTGATAACTGTGCTCTTAGTACCATTTTGATGTGTTAGATAAGAAATTCTATTCAATTTTCCTAACTGATACACCTCAAAATTAATAGTTATTATATCTTCTAAGCTTGGTTTTAGCATTTTCAGCTTATTTAGTGAAGGATGATGCTGTCCAGAGTGAATCACTAGTGAAACAATAGTTAACGGGAAGGCATCTAGTAGGGTTCATATAAATCAAGAAGAATAGGTATAATTACACTTCCAAATCTTCTACCTATGAATCTCTAATGATGTTGTGAGAAGAAAGTATGGTGCATGTAGAAGTGCTGTGTTGCACGGATACGCCTAGGAACTGCCGTGTCCACGTGTCCGACACTTGGACACGGCGACACGGGGCGGACACGCATCGGACACGCGTCGGATATGTGTCCAATACGCCACGTGGCGTATCGGACACAAATCCGTATGGGATACGCCACGTGGCGTATCGGATATGCGTCGGAGACGTATTCGACGCGTTGTTCGGAAACAGTTGTCATTGCGTCAAACGGGGAGGGGAGGAGCATACCGCCGAGTGGCCGACAGCACCTAAGGTAACCTAATTCTATAAAGAAAATGGGGGGGGGGGGTTTGGAATCTGTATCGGGAGGGGGAGAGTTCGAAAATCGAAAATCAAAAATCTGGTGGGGAGGTGGGTTCGGGAGGGGGAATGGTGTTAGAGGGTTTAAATTTTGTTTACATTATTTTAAAATACAAAATTTTAAATTATTTTAAAATACAGTATTTTTAATTATTTTAAAATACCTAATATTTATAATTAATAATTTTTATTTTTAATTTTATTTTTTTTATCATGACGTACCCTAGTCGTATCCGTATCCTAGTTTTTTAGTATTTGTCGTGTTCCCGTATCTTGCCGTGTCGTATCCCCGTGTCCGTGCAACATAGTAGAAGTCTCTAACCCAATGGTACCTTAAGAACAAAATATAGCGTGCTCTTGAGCTCCTCCTGAGAAATTATTAGTACAAAAAGCCTAATAAACATGATCATAGAACAATCAAATTAAGTAGGTTTGATAGTTATTATATAATCTTTGAGATTCAATATTTCTCATGAATAGAGCTCATTCTCTCACAGATAGAACATGTCAATATCATCTTTCTACCTTCTGGAGTATCTCTTCCAGCTCTCTCATTACTACTATATAATGGAGATCAAGGTGTATATATCTGAGTTACTCTTTGAGAAATTACAAAGAAAAGCATAATTATAATTCTACAAATCTGCTCACCAAATCTCTAATTGTTGCATGTTGATACAACTTTTTTTTTTCTTTTACTCAACGAAAAATGAAGATGTTAACTGTGGGTGGGTGATTACTATCTCTGGTACCTTCAGAGAGCGCACCTTCACCCACGAACGTTGCACCCTAATATTGGGATCACTTCGTTGGAATTGTTCCTCCTATATCATGTTATTAGAAGCTAGGGTTTCACGTGGTAAAGTGAGCATAAGACAGAGAGGAGAGAGAAAAAAAATAATTTATTTATTTATTATTTAAATAAAAAATAATAAAAAATAAATAAGGTAACCAAATAGCATAAACTAAACTAAATCTCAACAAACTCAATAATCAAATGTGTCCTGGAGAATCCCTTACGTAATGTCCACGTCGAATTGAGGTGCCCCACAAGTTGGCTGCTCCCATCCATATTACAAAACAAGAAAAAAATAAAAATAAAAATAAAAATAAAAATTGTGAATCACAATGCTTGCATGTTGCTTCCTTTTTCTTGTTTTTTTTTTGTATGTTTTTTGCATTTACTTTAGTAAGTTACATAATCCTTCTATTCTAATCTAATTTCATTTTGTTTGCAGCTTATGAAAAATATCGAGGCCCTCTCAAAAATGTTAGGAAGGGAGTTTTGGTAAATATACTATGCTTGTGGCATGCTGGGTAGAGTTCCAATAGTTGTTTATTTTTAAAAATTAGTCTTTTTTTTTGTGATCCTAGAAGGATCTCGTGGTAACTGGTCAAATCTCTTGCCTGGGCTCTAGAATTTTTTAGCCGAGTCCATTAAACTTGTAGCATAACATGGAACATGGAAATTTTAATACCCGAGAAGCTCATATTGCCAACATCTCTTCGTGCTTGCTTGTGATGATTGTCTGTTTAATATGGCTTCTCAATTCGTTAGGTATCAATGGGGAATGGCATAATCACAGCTCATGCTTTAATGAATTTGGAAGCCCGAGGGACGCTCTTTGTTTTTCCTGGAATAGAGGTGATTATATAAAGCATTTATTAGCTTTGAATGTTAAAGTAGGGTTGCTATACTTTGCCCTCCTCTCTCTTCATGCACGAGACTATAAATTTATGACTTTTGTTTATCAATTGTCTTACCGAGTAAGAGATAAATAAAATGTAACTCACATAAAAAAAGTAAGAGGAGAAATAACAAATAAAATGTAACTACGTATAAAAAAAACAACAAATAAAATGTAACTCACATGCTATAGCATGGATGATGATTTGTGATTTCTTGTAATTAAAAAAAAAGTGTCAACTAGAAGTATAAAAATGGATTGCCAGTGTCGACACAAGAATAAATCACAAAGAAAGTCATTATCTTTGAGCAACACCTGCTTTAGTAAGCATGGCAACTTTCCCTAACACATAAATAACTACGTCAAAAAGTTTATACCATAAGTTGGCTGACCTGACTTTGCCTGAAGCCACACTTCCCACCACCTATTAGCTTATAGAAATAACGTGTAGAAAGGAAACTATTATGCCACTTGAGAATGATAAAAAAACACTCGGGGGAGTGAAATTGATAAATTTAATATTCTCATAATTAATTTTTTTAGATAATAATTTATTAGTTATTATTATAGTTATTAAATCGAGATTCGAATCGAGAATCAGAATACTTGATTAGTGAATCGTGAATTGAATTTTTTGTGAATTTTTTTTCACGTTGATTAATTCCTATTTTCTATAGTTAATAATTTTTTTTTTTGATATTTTGTTATTTTTTCACATTAAATTCGTAATACTAAAGGTTGGACTTATTTTTTTTCCACATTAATTAAAAATCTATTTTTGACAATTTTTTTTATATATTTTACTTTTTATTTTTGTGATCTTAATGAGAATCTTGGTCTCTTGAAAATTGGTATTAAATCGATTCATATGAATTAATTTATAATTTAGTGATTTAGTTATTGATTATTGTATATTTTTGATTCTTTTATAGAGTCAGATCGTTTATTCCCTAAATCATGAACCATATGATTTTGATAACAGTGATTATTATAATATTCAGTAAATAAGAAAAAATATATAGTAAACAAATAATGATTACATATTATATGACTAATGATTCATGCATTAATGATTTGGGACGCTGAAGTAGGAATATGAGAATTATAGTACCACAGGAAGTAAAAGTATTTCTTGCTATCTTACTAGCAAGTCATTTTGCATATTTCTTTTAGGTAAGGATCATGAAGAAACAATGCTATAAAGATTCGTGGATGACAAATGACTCTAGTAGTTAGTTTATCTTCCTCACCAATTGGCACTAATCTTAGTCTCTTCTTTGAAATTAAATTTTAATAACTTTCATGGTGTGGTCTTTCCTTTGATAGTATGTGAATTATAGTGAGGATCGTTTGTCTTTTCCTCTATTATGATTGGTATTGCATTGTTTGAGATATCTATCTAGTGGGTCATTATTTGTTTCGCACATACTAAATTGTCAAATGATGCATCTTTGATTTGGTGGGGAAGATATGACCACCTAGAGTTTGGCTCTGTAACTTTAAAAAATTATTGGGTTGTGAGTATCAAATTATCTTGTCATGAAGTAGGTTCATTTGTCTCACTCTCTCAGTCATATTTATTTTTGTTGAGAACACCTCAAAAAACTAGGTAGCTAGCTATGTGAAATAGGCGAAGTGAATCGTAACCTAGTTTTGCCTTCTGGCTCTCTAATCTCAATCTCATAAACTGTGAATCAGTGCACACTATCTTATCAAATTGCTCCCTTCATTATGCACAAAATGGTGGATTAAAATTACATACTTTGTAAATGTGAGACACATATATACTTCACACGATGCAACAACGTGCATTTGCTCTATGCAAATGCACTCTTCCACTCATGCATGCACTTGTGCAATTACATATGCACGCCACAAGGCCCTTCTCTCTTCTTTGGGTTTGCATGACCCCTTGCTCTGATACTATGTGAATTATAAATCAATAATGCAAAAAAAAATTGTGGTATAATTTTAATAATCATAAATCAAAAAATAACTTTTATATATATATATATATATATATATGAGAACCTATAGTAGTAGCACCCATGTAGGGTGTTTTGATCGCCGAATAAAAAACATTGTAACAACAAAATATTTGTAACATATACTAATTATGGCTTAGCATGTTCTTTTGTTACTATAGTTATATGTTTGTTAATCGTCATCATCATCATTGTCATCATCAAACAATGCACTAAATATATCAATATTTATAGTTTTGGTTATTAAGCTTTTTAAATAAAAGAATATTTTATTTTTTATATTAAATGGTTATAATTACCATGCTAACAAAATCACTAAAACTCTTCGATCAAGACTATAATTTTTCCTAAGTTGAATGTTTGGCTAATTACAATATAAACATAACTATATTATAGATCTTCAACTCATGTTTCAGTTAGATTTATACACACACACATGCACGAAAATATCTTCGAGTTGTTTTTTCCTATCTTGTAACTTGTACCAATATATAATATAGTTTTCAAAAATGATTGACATAAAGCTTGAGGCACAATTAGTCACAAAGGCTTACACATCTCTTGTCTGTATGGTGTCTAGAAAGAAATTAAAATAAAAGAAAATAATCAAGAAACTTTTTTTTCACTCTAGACACGGTTAGCATTAATAATTAAGCTCATTTTCAAGAATGGGAGGAGGAAAGTCTCAATAAGATTGAATAAAAGAAATTTTAACATTAAAATAATTTTATTTGTTGAAAATTTCTTTTCATGATACTTAATATCATTCTTTGCTTTTCATATATTTCACATAAATGATATTAAAATGATATTTTTTGATGATACTAAGTTAGTATATTTTTATTTAATTTTGAGTAGTTGGGATAAGATTTCATTGATAATGATAAAATTAGTGTATTTTTTATGTTTGGCTCATGGTTTGGAAGAGGTTAGTATCAAATAGATTTATCATTTAAAATTAGAGAAACTAAATCTGAGAGTCTCGAATCTGAGACATATAACTCTTGACGAATATATTTGTTATCACACCAAGACTTGATCTATGTTTAATACAAGTATACAAAATATAAAAATACGCTAACTTAATATCTATTATAAAATAGAAGGACAAGAGAGCAAGATATATAGGAGAAACAGAATAGAGATTTCTTATTTCTTTAAGTATATTGTGGCTCATACAAATACTCTATTTATAGAGTTAGATACATGAATACATTAATTTGTATATAAATACCTCAATAAATATATATATCAATACACAAATAAATGTATCAATAAATACATATTAATTTATGCCAATTAATACATATTAATCTATGAATAATAAGAGTCACAAGAATATCAATAGTCAAGAGGTTAATGGAGAATTTATGAACATCCATAAATTTGTTCATAATAATATTAAATATTATATAACATGAAATAATTTAGATATTTTAGATATTCATATTATAATTAAAGATGTGCACGATTACATAAATAATAATATACCAGATCTCATAAAAATATAAAATTAAATATATTTAATTAATAATATTACTAGGATGCATTTTAGAATTTTTTGTGTCGTATGCATATGTTGGAGGTTATTTCTTGGTGCGATTGCAAACGATCCTTCATCCAAGGGTAGTACGTCTTGGGTTTAAATTTATCAGATATTATTTCTTTGAATTTCAAGAGGTAAGATTGTCGAGATATTAATTTTTTCAAAAGCTAACTTTAATGAGTGAGACTTATGCACATGGTAAAAATTTATATGACCTCTGTATATTATAAGTAAAGGTGATAATTATGCTCTTTTTGCTCTGTTTTGTATGATATCTTGACAAGAACTTGACTTAGTTAAAAAAAACTAGGCGTGCCTAATTGGTTGGAAAAAAATTAGAAGAAATAAATTGGGTGGGTGTATAACGAGCTCAGCTAGATCGAGCCTGATTTCTTACCCAATCTTTTTTCTGAGCAATCTTTTTTTCTGAGCAATCTTTTTTCTTACCCAGGCATAGCACGAGGCACTGTCCAACTGAATCATGTCTGATCCAATATGACATCGTCTAGAACTATGTTTGAACCTGAGCCTTGCCGGCCCGAGACACAGCCTGACTGAGTCGTGCTTGAGGCCCGGCCCGGCACGGTCTAGAACCTTTCTTGGACCTAGGCTATGTTGGCATGAGGCACGACTAATGTCATGTTGGGCCTGAGGTTGTCATGCCTCGTGTCGGCCCATGCACAACTTGCTTGCTTGGCTTGTTGGCACAGTCAACTGCCACAGTGGTTGTGACCCTGAACTAGAATCAAGTAATGGCTCATAAAAAACTAGGCATTAGGCTTTTTGTGGTGGTGGTGGCCATAGAGGTGTCAAATGGGCCGTGCCGGCCCGGCCCATTTTTTTCCGTGCCCTACCGGGCTTTCGTGCCTGTCCCGGCACGATTCGCCGGGTTCGGCCCGGTCGGGATGAACCCTAAATTAAAAAAAATTAGGAATTGGGCGCGCCCAAAACCCTAATTCTAAAAAAAATTAGGAATTGGGCGCGCCCGAAACCCTAATTCTAAAAAAAATTAGGAATTGGGCGCGCCCAAAACCCTACTTTTAAAAAAAATTAGAGTTTCGGCTCTCCAGTAACCCTAATTTTAAAAAAAAAATTCGGCATGATGCCGTGCCGGGCCAAGCACCGCACGATTGTGCTGTGGTCGGGCACAGGAAATTACCGTGCCGGGCCTCGTGCCGGCTCGGCCCGGTTGACATCTCTAGGTGGCCATTGGACGGTGCCTGTTGTGGCGTTGCCCACAAAACTGGCATGATCCAACATGTTCGGCAAGAGTCTACCTTGAATAGTGCCGTGCCTGGGCAGGCTATCAGTCATGCCGTCCCCTTGGCCGTTCGAAAATGGGTGGTGCTAGCACGGCATGATCTGTTTGACACATCTAGGCCGGCCTCAGCCCTGGGAAAGAATAATAAGCCGAATGGGTGGGTCGCAAGCCATCCTAGTCGGGGTGGAACCCTAGCTCTCCGGTGAAAACTCAAACCGGGAATTTCACGTGATTATTCTTATGTATTTTTTCTTTTCCGTGCCTGTGTTTCATAGACATACGACGGCATGATCGTGGGTGAACATTCACGGGATACGGATTTGGACGTAAGATCCATTCCTCTCGCATCTTTCATTACGTGTTCTCATCTTGTTAATTAAAAACATTTTCTTTGTGTGCAGGTTAATCCAGTAAGAAATAAGGAACTCACTAACGTTCGCGCTGCTTGCAAGGATGAGAATGTGAAGCTATCTCCACCTCGCCTGGTATGAAACTATTGGAATGGGACCTCTTGTTCTGTTTTTTTTTTTTTTTTGTTTTTTTTTTTTTGTTTTTTTAACAAATTGTGCAATAACATTTCGGTGCAATCACTGGCAGTTAACTCTGGAAGAAGCAATTGGATATGTTGCTTTGGATGAGCTTATTGAGGTATGTTCAGCCCAGCATATGGGTAGCAGAACACGTGCTATGTGTAACAGCTCATGTGCGTGTGTTGATCTCTGCGGTGCACAGTGGCTGCACTGCATGTGACAGTGTTTGTGTCTGTGTGTGTGTGACTGGTGCAGTGAGGGTGCGCAATGGGCGCACCATGCGTGGAAGTAGGCACATCATGTGTGTGTGTCGCTGGTGCAGTAAGGGTGCAAAGTGAATGTAGTGTTGGTTCGAATTGGTGCGCCCATGCGCATGTGCAGTGTGCATAGTGACTTGTTGTGGCTATCTAGTTTGTGTCGTGATGTGCCTGCCGCATGTGTATTCGCATATAGATAATGATAAGATTCTGATAATTATTTTATGGAAGCCAGGGCTCAAAAATTAGGTACCATGGACTAAAGAAGTTCATATCTGATTATATAGTCAGAAGTTTCTCAACTTTTGATTCGCTTTATATTCAACTTGGAAAACACAAATATATCATATAATTTCCCATGTTATAAGTCTTAAATTAGAGGAGCTTGGGGAGCCTAAGTAAGTTTTTTACTTTATATTATTTTATTTTATTTTATTTTATTTTTTTTTATTTTTTTGTTTTTTTTTTGTTTTTTTTTTTTGTTTTTTTTTCTTTTTTTATGTTTTTTTTATGTTTTTATTTTTTTTATTTATTTATTTTTTTTATTTGTTTATTTTTTTTATTTGTTTATTTGTTTATTTTTTTTATTTGTTTATTTTTTTTATTTGTTTATTTGTTTATTTTTTTTATTTGTTTATTTTTTTTATTTGTTTATTTTTTTATTTTTTTTATTTTTTTATTTTTTGATTTTTTGATTTTTTTATTTTTTTATTTTGAGGATTTATAAC
Source organism: Sapria himalayana (assembly GCA_029783825.1). Taxonomy (NCBI): domain Eukaryota; kingdom Viridiplantae; phylum Streptophyta; class Magnoliopsida; order Malpighiales; family Rafflesiaceae; genus Sapria; species Sapria himalayana. The sequence continues at coordinate 1,455,169 of JAREIK010002991.1, forward strand.
ATATCTTTTTTATGTCTAATTTTGAGGAGGTTCTCGAATCCAATAGTCATTGATCTTCCTAACTTGTCGACGCTAGGATTAGAGGTATCAAGTGGCCCGGGCAGCCAGGGCCCTGCCGAAGACATGCCCTGGCATGGTACCATCTAGAACAGTGTTGTGCCGGCTCGAGTCACGGCTTATGCCATACCGGGTCTTGTACCCCTGATATCAGGTCAGGTATCAGAAGCGATGCGATTGGACTGCACCCGATCTACCCACACTTTTTTTAATATTTTTTTATTAAAAAAAAAAACTAGTCGACCAGCCCACTAGCCCAAATTGGCACTGCATGATCCGGCACGAACTCGCCACGACCCGGCAAGTACTGATCTGAATTCGGCAGACTCGGGTTGTGTCGATCTAGCTATTTTTGAGTTGTGTTGTGCTTGGCACGGCCCATTTTGACACTCTATCTAGGATCGGAACAAAATGTGTTGAATTGTATAAAAAAGTTCACTATAGAGAAGCTATAAATCTTTTAGCCATAAAGGAATTCAAACAAGAAAAGTAGCCTTAAGCCGTGTCTCCCTTTCTAGCTGCTCAAGAAATTGTCACCTTTAAAAATAGAAATTTTGATCAATCAATCAAGAAATAAAGCTAACAAGCTAGTATCAAATATGCAAGAAAGCTCTAGCTTGTTTGCTCCTTCATCTAGGTATCACGTAGCTATTTTTATGAAATTTGAATTCGGAAATTCAATTTCTATTTTAGGGTTTACGGAGATTCAATCAAATTGGTTTAATTGTCGAAATTGAAAACTCAATTTTAATCTAGATGTGTCAAACAGGACGTGTCGGGCCGGCCTGTCCTATTTTTGTGAGCACGACCGTTACCGTGTCATGCTTGGCCAAGCACGATTTATTCAAGCTAGGCACGGCCCGGTGGTAAATCTACTATGCTGGGTCAGGCCCGTACGGGCCTGTTTAAAAAATAATAATTTTTTTTATTTTTAAATATTTAATTTTTTGTATTAAACCATTTATTAAATATATATTATACATAGGTAATATTTAAAAGTTTTAAATTTGTAACTTGAAAATTGTTGAATATACAATATTAATAAAGTTTATTTTTGTTATTATTTTTTAATAAATTTAGATTATAATTTATTAGAATTAAATTATCGAGTTTTTAATTAAAAACTTAAACACAAAAATAAATTAAAAAAAAATTCGTTAAAAAAAATTACAAAATCACAAAAATAAAAGCAAACAAAATATCTAATCGACCTGTAGATACCGAAACAAAGCAAATATAACGTAACGTAAATAAAAAAGCATACAATCAATACAAAACAAAACATCGAAACCAAAAATTAGAATCAAAAATAACACAGATCATTAACTGTGTCCGTGATTGTGAAGCATCAAAAATTAAAATCAAGTGGCAATGATAAATGGCATGTGGTGTGGCATGGCATTGGCAACTGGCATCTGGCAACAGGTAGGGGCAAGGGGCAACCGGCAACCACGTCAATCGTCAATCGGTATATAATGATCATCATCAACCGTAACATCAAAATTACTATCATATGAATCATCATCAGCAATCAACTTCTTCGCTTTCGCAACGGATGTAGTCTTTATCCCAGTTTCAGCATGATCCTGGATGCTAAATCTCGAATCTTCTCAATCCTTCATACAAGCTAATACCTTAATAATATCTGGACGTAATCTCGACCTTCTATCCAAAATCACGTTCACTGCAATAGAAAAAATATACTCTGATACTACGCTCGACACTGGAGGAGTCGTTGATCTTGTGTCATCCTATATAATACGGGAAGGTGGACTCATTTGATTTTTACTACTGTAATATATCAAGATTCTTAGTATTAGAATGTGATAGGATTGAGCAGTAATCGATATCTAAGTACCGAGAAAGCTTTCTCCTATGTGACGATCCACCCCGTCATTTCTTTCTTGCTAACTAAATGGAAAAATCATCTCCGAAAAATGTATTCATGTCCGTAATCACAGTCTCGCTACTACTAATATCATGCTTAATTTCGTAGTATGTGAACATGCCAGTCAACTTCTTGTGAATGAACCCTTCAGTTGGGTCTTTTAGGTTCAGGCACGAGGAAATGTAAGTCAGGGTGTTATTTACCTATTCCACCATAATCCTAGGGTCCATGCATGCGGCGAGATAATAAAGAGATGAAACGGTAGATCACTATTTTAAGTATTTGATTTTCATCTCTGCAACTATATGGCTAAATATCAGGTCAGCTCGATACTTTCCTAAATATGATACTAATGTTGCATATGCACCTGAGTGCAATACAAATCGTAGAAGTATAAACCGATGAACTTATGTTCATTGTGTCATAAAAAAATTTATAGGAATTTCATAAATGAAATTCTTATAGTCCAGTTAGTATCATTATTGACGTAGTCGGATATCGCGTATTCGTATTCAAAACATGACTCCAATATCATGTACGTGTACTTTCAATGGTGTCTCTCATTCGATTGGAATTTCTTCTTAAGATTCGCAGATAAATAGAGATTATCAAATTTTTGTTATCTGCAAAGAGTACGAATATATTTAAATATATTACGTATATTATCCAAAGTAAGGAAACACACCTTTATACTCACTTGTACAATCAGGTTAATCACGTGACACATGCTTTTGACATGAAAAATATCTCTTAATGGTGAGTCTCTAATATTCCTAATAAACATGTTAATCTCTACTTCATTATTAGATGCATTATCAAAAGTGATACTAAAATTTTATTTTGAATTTTATATTTTCTAAAGATTTTTATCATACACTCAAAAATGGCCGGGCCATCATTAGGATGGAGAATCTCAGAGAATCCTAAAATTTTTTTATTCATTATCCAGTTAGAATCTACATAATGGTCGGTGAGACATGCATAAAATGATTCATCATGACTTGTCCGAATATCGGACGTCACGGACACTACTCCGCTATATGCCATAAATTCATTAATTATTTTTTATTTTTATAACTTATATAATTTTTAATATGTCATTCCTAGATGTGGACCTAGAAATCCTATAATAAGCAGACTGAAAATATGTCTGCATGATGCGCACTACCCTTGGATCTTCTGAAAATCTGATCGGAAGACCCATCAATGTGATAAGTTGGTCATGTTTTCCCTACCCAACTCCCTGCGGTATATGAAGAGAGTAAGCTTTGAGACTGAACTGGATTAAGTCTCAAAAAATACAGTGCTAAGTTGGGTTTGCCTAAGATCTAATACACCATGTTTTTTGGTGCATAATTCGGCATGCTTCTTAAGGTGCTCAGTCCCAAATAAACATTTACTAGTTAAATTTCTCATACAATATTTATACTGTGTCATTTCTTCTTCCTCGCCCTTAATATTTTTTTATTTTATTATAATAAAATGAGTTCAAACTATAAAAGTCCTCCTAATTTTTTATTTTTTAGATGTTTGGGTTGAGACGACTGATGAAATCAAAGTTTCAGCAGCCTCAGATCTCTGTGTAAAATTTTTATTTTCTAAATATAAATATATTTCATTAGTATTAGTCATTTTTTTGGATTTTTGTTAAACATGAGGCATAACCTATATGATAGATTTTAAATATTCGGATTAAAGAGAAACTAGAGAGTGAAAGTAAACAAAAATACTTATTTTTTTTAAATAATAATTTAAGTTAAAAGTTATAGTTCAGTACTAAATAAAAATTAAAATACCCGTAAAGCAGTGAAGTAGATCACGTGCACGATGCACCACAGTCTAGTTCAGACTTTCAAACCCGAGTTGTGAGTCCCGAAAAACCGAGATGAATAACGAAATCTCGAGTTCTGAGAAAGAGAAAAGCAAGAGCTTTAAGTTAAATTTCAGAGAGTGAGAGTAAATGTTTATAAAAAACATAAAATTTATAGGGAGGCAGGGAATTTTTTATAGATTAAAGGAAAGAAATTTTTTTTTAAAAAAATAATTTTTAATATTTTTTTTTAATTTTATATTGATATATAGGTGGGCAGAATCATGAGGGCCGTCGGATTTTGCCACCTAGCCGTTGGAGGTGAAATCCAACGGCTAATATTCAAATTTTATTTTATTTTTTTTAATCATTGTGGGTTGGATTTGGGTCGGCCAGGACCATGGGTCGGGTCGAAGTGGATTCAGACCTGTGCCCGCTCTTTTTCCCAATCTGTATGGCTCTAGTGGTGGGGCGCTGTAGGTCTCGGTGTCTCGTGCCGGCAGGCGGTGTCACAAGCCATGAAATCATGCCGGGTCAGGCCCGGCACGAGGCCCGGTTGGCCTCGGCACGCCACGACACGATTGGTGCTATGGTCAGGCACGACACGGGCCCAGGCACGAGAAATTCTCGTGCCGGGCCGGCCCTGACACTGCCGAATCGTGTCGTGCCTCGTGCCTGTCCAGGCCGGCCTGTCCCAGAGATTCTAGCTGGAACAATAAATTTACTGTTGAATGAATCGTGCATGACTTATTACTTATTATTTTTTTTATACAACCCTAGTAAAAATAGTTTAATTTAAAAAAAAATAAAAAAAGTCATGGCAAGGTTAGCTCTAGAATCTTAATTCTTTGATTGAAAAGTGATGTGAATATTATGATCCTAAGTTCTTTTTAAATTGTAAATTAATTATGAGATTCAAAAAATTAAAAATTATAGTTAATTTCTGGACTTTATCTCAGCTTTGGGATCAAAGACGTGATATTGCTTTGTTTTTTTTTTATCGTTTGGGATAAAAGGGTAAAAATTAGGGTTTTCTAGCCAGGATAAAAGAAAACCCCAATTGAGATTTTGTGTCAAAATTAGAGTCTTAGAAATTAATAGAGATTGGGTTTTTGTTTAGTTGTGGTTTGCAAGCCCTTCATTATTGGGGAAGGATATATGAGATATTTATGTTGGAATTAAATTGTTTCGACCGAATTGGTTTATTTGTAGGAATTAAATTTGAAAATTCAATTTTTATGTTGGAATTTATTTGTTTCAACCAAATTGGTTTATTGGTGGAAATTAAATTCAAATTTTTAATTTATATTTTTTGGTTCATGAGATTTCGGCCGAATTAAAATAAGCATATTGATGGAAATTGAATTTGTTAATTTAATTTATATTTTAGGATTTTTGAAATTTCAACTTAATTGGGTTTAGTAGAAAACTAAGATAAAATATAATTTTTTTTTCAACTTTGTTCAAACAATACTAGTGATGAACTTATTATTGATGAACTTATTATTATTTTCTAGCTGACTTGTGAAAAATAACAAGAGATAACTAAGAAATATTCTTTTCTAGCTGACCCTAGGGACTCTTTAATAAACTATTTAATTTTTTCAAACTATTAGAAATTTAAATTTTTAATGGTTTGTAAAAATTAATATGTTTGATAAAAAATATTTGAGAATCGTTAATTAAAAATTTTAAGTGAAATAACATTGAAAATATTAAGTAGTCAATGACCTACTTAAAATTTTCCACAAAAATTTTCAACAAAAATTTTCCACAATTTTAAAAAAAAAAAAGTTATCATTTTCTCCTATTTTTTTCCTTTTTTTTTCGTTTCTCACTCACATTACAGTTTAGCTTATGAATTTGTATTGTCCTTCTTTCTTTGACACCATAAACCCTAATCCTAATTCTCTTTCATGATTAAATTTAAGAGAAAAAATAACAAATCAATTAGTTGTTCATTAATTTTTATTTTTATATTAAAAATTTGCATAGTTTTAAAGAGTTTAGATTATATTAGTTATTTTTTAAATATTTTTATTTATTTTATAGATTTATGATTTATTTATGCATATGTTTTTAGGAATTTTATTTTTTATAATAATTAATAATTATAGTGAAAAAAAATTATTTAAAATTCTATTTATGTTAAATAATATGTAATACAATGATACTAAGGGTAAATATGTAAAATATATCATTTTCAGCATTCAGCATTTATAGTTATCAAACAATATATTTATCTTCAGTATTCAATTAACAGTAATTTATCAAACAGTTTTTCATTATAAATTCAATACTTATAAAATTCAGTCTTAATTTTTCTGCACTTATTTTTCAGCACTTAATTTTTTCAGTTTTATCAAACATACCCTTAGTGATAACAATGATAAAAGCAACATAAGAATTATTTTTTCTTAGTTGAATTAGAGATAATAAATAACAAAATAGGGAACAAAATAAAAATACACTCACCTTACTGATTTAGGGAGAATAAATTAGGTGTTAAAAGGGCCGGGTGGCCCAGCCACGGCCCTCGACACAGCCCAGTTCAGAACCGTGCCTCGTGCTGGGCTAGGCTGCCCCATGGCACGGTTTGTACCGTGCTGTGCCGACATGAGCCATGCTTTGTGTTGGGCTAGGCACGACTGTGTGCCTGGCCCGGTAGCATAGTGCCTGGTCCAGCAACCTCAAGAAACAGAACAAGCCCATCATGGATGCTAAAGCTTCAATGCTACCTTCCATGGAGTAGGAATTTGAATCATCTCTCTCTCTCTCTTGGATCAGAGAGAGAGAGAGAGAGAGTGTGTGTGTGTGTGTGTGTGTGTGTTATGAAGTGTAATTGTTACTAGAGGATTTGGTCGGGGATGATTTGCATAGGGTGTGGCTCATGTCGTGCTGAATGGCTGTGTCGTGCATTTTGTGCAGGTCGTGCTGGATGGCCCATGTCGAGCTCTGCGTCAGAACATAGGCCATTTTGTGTGGCCCAGCATGGCTTATTCGGGCCATGTCATGGGCTGGGTTCAGGCCATTTGACCCGATGGACACGTCTATTCAACCGGTGGAATGGCCATTTAGCCCATATAAGTTTTGTTATGTGATTTTTAAGATGTTATTCTTTTACTTCAATTTTGTTTCTCAATATTTGTCAGGTGCTCAGAGCCATATTATATTAGTGGAATTCAATTTTATTAGCAAATAGACACATGCACAAGGCACGCTCCCACGTGTGTTTGTGTGGGTGCACATGTGTGTGCACGCGCGTGCGTGGGTCTGTGTCTGTCATATATCCAGAGTAACTGCTTTAATTTTTTTTTGCTGTTTCTAAGATCGTGTTTTTTCCAGGTTACCCCCAAGGTTATACGCTTGAGAAAACGATGGCTTGACGTGAACAAACGCAAATCAATGAGCCGACGCCCAAGAGATTTCTGATTCACGTGTGTTTGTGTGTGTGTGTGTGTGTGTGTGTTTGTGTGTGTGTGTGTGTGTGTGTGTTTGTGTGTGTGTGTGTGTTTGTGTGTGTGTGTGTGTGTGTTTGTGTGTGTGTGTGTTTGTGTGTGTGTGTGTGTGTGTGTTTGTGTGTGTGTGTGTGTGTGTGTGTTTGTGTGTGTGTGTGTGTTTGTGTGTGTGTGTGTTTTGTGTGTGTGTGTGTGTGTGTGTGTGTGTGTGTGTGTATTTGTGTGTGTGTAAAAATATGCAGAGGATTTCAGAGGCGAAATTTCCTTTGGAAATTGGTTACTTAGAAACATCAGCAATTTTTGTTTTGTTTTTTGTTTTTTTCAAGCTTTGGGAGATTCAGAAATAATAATTAACTTTCAATTTATTGACAGAGTCATCTCTAAATAATTAATTAATTTTTAAATGTTTTGAAATTTTTTATAAATATTTAATCTCAAAACTCTGATATTTATAAAAAATCATAATTTATAATTATGTAATTATAGAATATGTTTTAAAATTTAAATTTTATCAATTAGATAAATGAAAATAATATCAAGAAAATTTATTTTGGATTAAGCAATAGTAATATATATATATATAATACTTGTTCCCTCTATTTGTAAATCTTTTTTTTGTGTTGTTGGATTACTTTTATTTTTGTTATATATTATATTCTTTTAATTTTCTTACATAAATTTTAAAAATACACACACACACACACACACACACACACTCGTATACACGCACACACACACTCGTATACACGCACACACACACTCGTATACACGCACACACACACTCGTATACACGCACACACATGCACATACACACACAGATATATATATATGCTTCATAAACAAAAATTGGAGGATCAGTTTTTACGATTCTGACCTGCATGGTTGCGGGTTCACATGTTTATCAGCATCAAGAACTTGTTCGGCTTCTGCGAGCCTGCTCAAAAATTGCTTCTCTAGAGAGAACGAAGATTCTTCATGCGCTTACGATCACAGTTGACGTCGAGCCGAAGCAAATCGTTTTCCTACAGAACAATGTCATCGTCTTCTATGCCAAAGTCGGCAGCTATTATATGGCACAGAAGGTGTTTGATAATATGCCCAAGAGAAACAAAGCATCCTACAACTCTATGATCAGCTGCTACAGTAGGTGCGGATCTATACGCGAAGCGTGGGAAATGTATTATGAGATGATGAGCTGTGGGATGAGAGCCAACAACTTCACGATCGCAAGTTTATTGTCGTCTTCTTCCACCGATCCTCTTGTTGGTGTTCAGTTACAGTCCTTAACAATGAAGAGTGGACTGTTCCATGCTGATGCGTTTGTGGGAACTGCCTTGCTGGCCTTGTTTGGAAGGTCTGGTTTGTTAAACGAGTCGTTTCTTGTCTTCAAGGACATGCCCGTCAGGAGCACGGTTACGTGGAACTGTATCATCTCTCTGTTTGCTCGCCATGGCCCCGTGGAAAATGGTATCCTGTTGTTTCGTGAGCTTGTTAGGCGTGAGGCTCCATTCTCTGAATCTTCGTTTAAGAGTGTTTTATGTGGCCTGAAAGAAGAACGAGATTTGGAGCTGGGACAGCAAATCCATGGATCGATCTTTAAAAGCGGATTCGGTCGGGAAAACTCGGTTGGAAATTCTCTTCTGCAGATGTACGGGAAATGCACCAACAGACCTTTCGTGGAGAGGATGCTCGCCGATGTCGCCGATAAGGATGTTGTTACGTGGAACATAATGACCAGCGCACTGGACAAGAGTGGAAGCCCGGGAGAAGCCATTGGATTCTTCTCGAATATGGAAAACCTAGGCATCATCCCTAACCATGTCACTTTTACGAGTGTTATCGGCTCCTGCACAGGATCTGGTATTTCAATGGCCGCGGAATGCTTCCACGCGAAATTAATCAAGTTGCAGTTCCATTCTCACGATCACACCGGAAGCGCTCTGGTGAATTATTACGCGAAATGCAACAAATTAGACGATGCAGTCCGCTGTTTCGGCGAGGTGCGCGACAAGAACGTTGTTGCATGGAACTCTCTGATCGCAGATTGCGCTGTCGGATTCATTTCTGCTACGAATTTGCTCTCGGAAATGCTTCGATTAGGCTGCCGACCTAATGAATTTTCGTTTACTTCGGTTCTCATAAAATTGGCGTCGTCTTCAGATCTGCATCAGATTCATTGTTTGATCGTCAAAATGGGCTACCAGAACAATGATTTCGTGTTGAGCTCGCTGATCTCCTCGTATAACAAGAACGATCGCATGTCCGACGCATTCATCTTCGTTCCTAAATCTGCCGAAACACAGCTCTCGCCTTCTTCTTTGAACTGTATCGCTGCGGTTCACAGTAGTTGCAGAAACTATAACGAAGCACTGAATGTACTTTCCGCGATCGAAGAACCCGACGTAGTTTCGTGGAACATAGCCATTGCAGCGTGCTCTCGAGCCGGCAACCAGAAGGAGGCTTTCGAATTGCTGAAACACATGCGCATGGCAGGGTTCGAGCCGGACGAGTACACGTACGTGAGCCTCCTGTCTGTTTCCGGTGAGCATGGCGATCATTCGTTGGGCAGCTCTGTTCATAGCTTCCTCATAAAGAGAAATTTCAATCTCTGCGACACATTTGTGTGTAATGTCCTGATAGATATGTACGGGAAATGTGGAAGCGTCGAGAGCGCGATGGAAGCCTTCAGCATGGTTACAAACAAAACTCTGATCACATGGACAGCTCTAATCTCTGCCCTGGGAATCAATGGCTGTGCTCGTAGTGCATTGGAGATGTTCGACAAAATGCTTCGATTAGGGTTCTTGGCTGATACCGTTGCTTTTCTTTCTGCTCTCTCAGCGTGCAGGCATGGAAGACTGGTGAGAGAGGGGATGACATTGTTCGGGAAGATGATTAGCTATGGGATGCAACCAGAACCTGGTCACTACCAGTGTGTCTTGGAGTTGCTGGCTAAGAATGGACAGATTAAGGAAGCGACGGCTCTGATTTCCAACATGCCTTTTCCACCAAACGTGCGCATGTGGAGCACCTTCCTGGAAGGCTCCAAACAACAAACAGTATGGTAAACATTTACGCCATTAATGGATGAATAGGGTCTTTCGTTATTTTTTTTTCTAAGTATAAATCAGTTAGCTCGCATTTGAGTTTCTCATTCATCTCATGAAAGTAAAACAAGTTTCAAATTTTATATAAAATCAAAATGTGCCATGTCCAAGCATGCATCCTCATCCATATTTCATTATATATATATATATATAGAGGTGTGTATCTATATAGATAACACTCATTTTAGCCATCTAATGTATCATTAAACAGCCACATATGTACATGTATATACATGGGGGAGGGGTGTGTGTGTGCATCATCAGACAATTACATATGTACACACATATATAGGCATGTATATAATTAGACAATTACATATGTACACATATATAGGCATGTATATAATTCAACAATTACATATGTAATTGTCATTAGACAATTACATATGTAAATATATAGGTGTGTGTGTGTGTCATTAGACAATTACTTATTACAAATATAGGTGTGTGTGTGTGTGTGTGTGTGTGTGTGTGTGTCATTAGACAATTATATATTACAAATATAGGTGTGAGTGTGTGTGTGTGTGTGTGTCATTAGACAATTATATATTACAAATATAGGTGTGAGTGTGTGTGTGTGTGCATGTGTATCATTAGACAATTACATATGTGCATATATAAGTGTGTGTGTGCATGTGTATGTATCATTAGACAGTTACATATATATATATAGGTGCATATATAGGTATGCATGCGTATCATTAGACAATTACATATGTGCATATATAAGTGTGTGTGTGCATGTGTATGTATCATTAGACAGTTACATATATATATATATATATATATATATATATAGGTGTGTGTGTGTGTGTGATTAGACAATTACATATTACATATATAAGTGTGTTGGTGTGTGCATCATTAGGCAATTACATATGCACATATAAAGGTGTGTGTGTGTGTGTATCATTAGACAATTACATATGTACATATATGTGTGTGTGTGTCTATAGACATATATGTATATATAGACAATTACATGTAATGTCTATAGACATTACATGCACTCAAACACGTGTGTCATTGGACAATTACATGTGTATACGTGTAGGTGTGTGTGTGCGTGTGTGTGTGTGTGTGTATTTGGACAATTACATATGTACATTAAGTGCGCGTGCGTGTGCGTGTGCGCGCGCGCATGTGTATTTATAGACAATACAAGATACATGCATTCAAACAAACATATCATTAATTAATTCCATATATACATATAGGTGTGTGTGTGTGTGTGTGTGTGTGTCATTAGACAATTACAGTACATATATAGGTGTGTGAGTGAGTGGGTGAGTGTGTGTGTCATTAGACAATTACAGTACGTATATAGGTGTGTGAGTGAGTGTGTGTGTGTGTGTGTGTCATTAGACAATTAAAGTGCGTATATAGGTGTGTGTGTGTGAGTGAGTGAGTGTGTGTGTGTGTGTGTGTCATTAAACAATTGCAGTTAGACATTGAATCTCATAATGAATTGCTTACATAATTAATGTGTTCTTTTGTTTTGTACTCGCCAGAATTTTCTTCAAGGCAAAGAGTCTCTTCTTGAGATTTAGTAACTTGCTACCTAGTAATTGAACTCGCCCTTGTTGCCCCTCGAATATAGAAGAAAAAGTCTCTTCAAATTTCACTACCTGAGACTCGATCAACAAGCAGCTCAGCCTCTCTTCTTCTTTCTTCTTGAGGAGCCTCCCAGCTTCAATGGTGCTCAAAACCAGGCCATTAGGCCCTGCATCCTTATAAATTGGTTCTTCAGAGAGCTGGCTTCTTGTTCTGTACTCTGCAAAGGTCCTGTCAGTCTCCTTCAAGCACCGTCTGTACTCTTCCAAGAGTTTTCCCATCACGTGCAACTCACGTTCGAGCCCATAAACCTCCATCTCCTTTTTCTGTTGCTCCTCCAGCCTCGCCTTCTGAACATGGTGAAGCAATTCATCCCTCTGGTGCAGCTCCTTCATCAAGCGTTGCTGATTGGTGTTCATCTCCTCCAGTGCTTGCTCCTTGGCATCACTCAGCACCTGCATATTCTCCAGCATTTCATGCAATTGAACAAAACAACCACCAAGATCAGATGATCTCGTGCTCCACGATCCATTCATCTTCATCCTCTTGTTACCGTCATGCAATCTACAGTGCTGCAGTTCCTTGACAGTTTCCTGCTTCTTGCTTCCATTACCAAGATGCAATGGAGGATCAAAATCAAACCAGTAAATTTGCTTATTTTCTTGCTCCTCTCGCCCTCTCTTCCCAGCGTAGATTGCCTTCACTTTCTCTACTAAATGATGCATTTGATCAAAACAGCTGATAAGATCAGATGATGGGTTAGCATCCCGATGCTCATGATTTCTCGTCTTCTTGTCGCTATGATCATCTAATGAGTAGAGTTGAAATGCTCGAACTTTTTCTGCTAGATGATGGATCTGATCTATGCAGCCATCCAGGTCAGGAGCCACCATCTTCTTCCTGCAAATGTTCAGCTCTCGATGTGGCATTTCGTCCGTGCTGTGAATTCCAGTCTCGTGATTATGGCCGTGGTTATTATTGGCGTGGAGAAACGGAGGATCCATGATTGACTGCGTCTCGGCTGGAGGAGGAGTTTGTTCTGCTTCCATGGCTTCATCAGGATTCTGAATCAGAGCGCTGCTTTTCTGAAATAGATCGAAGCTGGGTTCTTCTTCAACCTCTCCTGCCTCGGCTTCCATTTTTCCTTCGTCAGCTTGAAGAACGCATGGTTGCAGGAAGTGTGGGTTATCAGAGTTGTTCCTGCACCACCTCTTCTTTCCCTCTTTTCCTTCTGACAAATTTATAGCATCCTCTTCGGCTGTTCGTTCATTTCCGCCATGGCGATCAGCCTCCTTGTTTACTGCTTCAGCAGAAGCATCCCCCTCCACCTTGTTGTGGAGTACAGGTCTAACAGGGTTCTCTTCTACCAGATCGTGTCTCTGAGACTTGATCAAGTACTGCAGATGAGAGGCGTAGTAACAATCCCCCACCATGGGCGCTTTTGCCAGCTCTTCTTTCACCATGAACCAGATCAAGCTAGCCCAGTCGACCTTTTCATAACTTCCTTCTTTGATGAGGTTGCTCCAGTTCAGTACTTCCACCGGCATGATCCAGGTGTCCTCGTGCAGCAGCATCCAGTTGGACACCAGTTCCTGTAGAAACGCTGCCGAGCCCTGAGTCTCCTTCCCCTCGCCCCCTGCAGCACTATCTTTCTTTGCCGGCAGCTTCAGTGCTCGCGCTAAATCTGCACGGCTGACCTTGATGCGAGCGCCATTGACATAGCTACAAGAATTAGTGGGCTTAAAATTAGCTATGAGCTGCGCGATGAGGTCGGGCCGGATGCGGAAATCAAACCGCAAGTGCACGAAATCCCACAATCCGAGCCGTTTCAAGAGAAATTCATTCGACGAGAAGTCCATTGCTCTCGAGGGCCTGAATGGGATCGGATTTAGGGTTTGTGAGAGAGATTCGAGGATTTTCTGTGCATTCTTCCCCCTTGCTCCCCAGCACCGTCTTTTGCCATTGTTCCTCCGCCTTCCTACTTGACGCGAGGAGGGCGCTGCGTGTGGCTTCCGGACTTGATCATATGGTGGGTCGCTCTCTGGATCTTCTCGGCCTGGAATATCGTCTTGCGGATCTGCTGGAGAATGGCCCTCCGATTCTATGATTTCGATGGTGAAGGTTTTGGAAGATGGCGTGACGTCATATCGTGCCCCGTCTCTCTCTCCTTCTTCCTCCTCCTCCTCCTCCTTCCTTTGCTCCCGTTCTGCCTGGTCGTCGATCACCGTCGCAGCCGCCGCAGAGACCGGCGGTTGAGCATCCATCATAGCGAGGTACCAGACGCCATCCGTCGTCGTTATCCTCTGTCGACTTCCAGTTTGCCATTCCTCCTGACTTCACTTTTCATTTTCTTGATCTTTTTTTTTTTCCTACGTCAATTTGGACCGGGCCGAAATCATACACGCGCCCCAGCACGTGGTAGGCTTCATTCGAGTTCAGACTCGGCCAAGCTGGGTTAGCTCGGTCTCGGTGCGCCACGTTGCTGACGGTGCCAGACCACGCAGAGAGGTCAGCACAATAGCGAAAATATATTATATTTTGAAAAGCATGATGATAATATTGATATAAAATAAAAATTAGAGTTGCATTATTTTTTTTATTTCACTTTATTACATAAAAAAATTAAATCTCTGCCTGATAAAATATAATTTTAAATTACATGTGTTTGTTAAGGTGTGTGAATTATAGGTTAAAGTATAATGCAATACACAATTATACAATAAACATTAAAAATATATTTGTGACGTATGAAAATTTAAAATAAATTATAAAACAAAAAAAATATTCTAAAAATTAATATTAAATGAAAATTAAAGAAATTTATGCATCTCTGAATAATCAATAGACTTGAACTGAGACTTGGTTATTGTGAGCCAGAACCCATTAGCCACTGGTCCACATATAAGAACCAAATAAAAAATAGGGAGCCAGAACCAGTGGCCAAGTCTAGAACCGAGACATGGCTATTATGAGCCAGGACCCATTAGCCACTGGTCCACAGACAAGACAAATAAATAAGCGCAGAGAGAAATCTCTCATTCTTCTTCCTTGATGATTCTTCTTTTGCGCAGTGGCTTCTTCACAATGCTTCCTGGAGCACTGTGAGCAATTATTCTTTTCTCTTTGGTCCTCTTACAATCGAGCATGGTGCGTCTTAGGGTGGTTGCCTTGTACACGGCTTTTGGCAAGTGCTGATGCCTGCAAGTAGGCAAAAAAAAAAAAAAAAAAAAAAAAAGACTTTAAATTTCTATTTTAATTGGTGAAATGTGAAAATAACATTTATTTTTAAACATATTTTTTGATAAATATTCAGCTAATATTTTAGAATTTTATTCATTAAAAAAATACATATTGCACATCAAATTCTAATAAATTTATTACAATTGTGTTGATTAATTAAAAAAAATAAAAAATGAACCCAAGACATACCAATAATAAAAAAGAACCACAAGGATAATCACCAACTCAATATTTGTGTATTTTTCTTTGGTTGGTACATATGCAGAAATAATAGTTATATTAATAATTCGAATTAGAATAATATATATGTTAGTATGACAATTAATATTAATATATTTTGTCTAGTTAAAAAATTCGAATTATATCTAAAATAATTTTTTAGATATATAAAATAATTAATTCCATTAATAAATATATGTAATATATTGAATACTAACTAGTAGGCATCTAATATATA
This sequence comes from Sapria himalayana, assembly GCA_029783825.1. Taxonomy (NCBI): domain Eukaryota; kingdom Viridiplantae; phylum Streptophyta; class Magnoliopsida; order Malpighiales; family Rafflesiaceae; genus Sapria; species Sapria himalayana. The sequence goes on from JAREIK010002991.1 coordinate 1,470,740, forward strand.
AGCATACACCTCAATAAAAAAAAAAAAGAATAATTGAAATGCTCGAGATTTTTTGTTAATTATATTAGATAATTATATGATGAATTGATCATTTTTAAATATATATATATATATATATAAATATATATATTCATAATACTCAAAGATATAATTTTATATTTATTATCATAATATTTAAATAAGTTATTTAATTATGCACATATACTATTCATTGATTCGAACGAACCATCACAAGCTCTACATAAAAAAATCTCGTAAAAATTATATTCTAAACAAACATTAAAAGAATAAAAAATAATAATATTATTAAGTTATTTTATTAAATAATTCATATAAAAGATTGACACCTCAAAAGGCAGGCAATGTTGAGTCTCAAATGCAAGACATATTATTCTTAGACAAATACACTTGTCATCACACCAAGACCCGGGTTAGCCTGGCTAGACCTAGGCTAGCCTGGAATGAACTAGATAAGCTTGTTCAGGCCTGGCCCAAATTAGCACGAACCAGCATGACCCTGAACGACCAGGCACGACCCAGCAAAAAATAAGTGTCATTGAGCTATTCTGGTCTGCCCATTTTTAGAGTCATACCATCATGTTGAGTCTCAAATGCGAGACATATTATTCTTATACAAAGACTATTGACATCACCCCAAGACCTGGGTTAGCTTGGTCAGACCTGGGCTAGCCTGGAATGAACCGGCTAAGCTTGGTCAGGCCTGACCCGACTTGGCAAGAACCAGCATGACCCTGAACGAACAGGCATGACCCTGAACGAACAGGCATGACCCTGAACGAACAGGCATGACCCTGAACGAACAGGCATGACCAGGCACGACCCAGCAAAAAGGAGTGTCATTGAGCTATCATGGGCTGCCCATTTTTAGAGTCATACCAACACAACATGGCTCGTACAAAAAACTGACCTTACGGGCACAACACGGTAGGTTTCGAAAGCGGGATGTCAAATCTAGAAGCTAAAATTTGCGTACCTCACTATGCGCTTGACCTCGGGAAGATGTTTATACCGGTTCTTGATGGCCTCTAGATATTCATGCTTTCTACGTTCCCTTGGAAGAAGCTTCAGCATAAAAAATTAGAAACGCATCACCAAAAAGAAAACTGGGTACAGAAAGAAGACAATTGGTTGAAACTAGAAACTAGTCCAAAGAAGACAGTTTGTTTCTTGCGCTACTACTAGTTGGAGGCAATTCAAGCAACCTAGCCGAGCCCAAGCACGATCACGGATCACTGCTTGGAGGCCTAAATTTCTCGGGCCTGGTTTGGGCTGGCCATCAAACACTATTGGGCCTGATTCGGCCTGTTTTGGAGAGCTCGCACAGCTCATAAAGTTCAAAAAAGAGAAAAGAGAAAAAAAAAAAAAACAAGCCTTACGACTCCCATTTGTTCGGATGCTTTAGCTTTCCACAATCTAAGGTTAGTATCGTCACTTCCGGAAATAACGTAGCTTGCATCGCAGCTGAACTTGACACAGAAGACTCTGCAGGCAGGAAAGTTTAGGCGGGAGAGCAGCTATGACAGTTGAAAAGAGCGCGTGGCTGTGTGTGGTGAAGAGAGAGAATATGTGCCGCTGTTGGTAACGAGCATGAAAAAGGGCACACCTTTGCATCCTCTTGGAATGATAAATTGTTCTGCTATGGCCGCCATCATATGGGAAAATTCTAACCTAGAGAGAAGAGGTGAGCCAAATCAAAAACAAAAAATTGCCCTTAATTTTCTTGGCACGAGCACTCTGAAGCTGAGTTGCTACACAGACTCACTGTTCTATCGTAGGAGCCTGTCACAAATTCTCTCCCTGTTGGCGAGTAATCAATATCCAACCTGGATAAACAGCACCAAAATGATACCCCCAAAAAAGAAAAAAAAAGAAAAAAAAAACAAGAAACATCATAATGAAAACTATGAGAAGTTGGGTCTGATGCTCTTTCGGCCTAGAGGTGTCAAGTAGACCGGGTGGTCTGAGCATGGCCCGACCGAGCCGTGCCTAGCCTGGCACGGCACGGTCCAAAACCATGCCTGGAATTGGGTCGTGCCGGCACGAGGCACGTCTCGTGCTGTGCTGGCCCATTGGCACGATACACCGGCATAGTGACCGTGACTCACGTATCGTGCCGGATAACCAATTTTCTATGACGCTTCCGCGCCCGCATATTTTTTAAAAAAGTTTTTTTTTTATTTTTTATTTATATATATCCTCCACGTCCACGTGGCGAGTTTTTTTATGAAACCCACCTATGCCCACAAAATCAGCATGGTCTGGCACAACCCGAGATGACCCAGAGTGTTAGGCACGAATCTGCTCGAAATCGTGTCGGGCTGGGCTGGGCTGGGCTGGGCTGGGCTGAGCGGACTATCAGTCGTGCCGTGCAGGTGGATCATAATGAAAATTGGACTTCGGCCAAACTTATCCTCAAAAACTAGCTCAGATTGAGAGATAACTCAAGCCATATTTTCAATGTGTTTAAACCATCACCAACTTACTAAATCTCATAAGAACTCTAAAATTAAATGTGTTTGGTCGTGATCACTACTAAAATGATAGACCATTATGAAATTTATCGTATGCATCTATTCTGAGGTTGATAAGGAAGAAAATGATGGGAGGGTTAGAGGTGTCAAACGGGCCGGGCCGACCCATTTTTTTTGATCACGAGCGTGCCTTCATGCCGAGCTAGGCACGACACGGTTACTATACCGTGTCTTGCCTGGCCCGCTCGGGCTGGCCTGTCCGTATGGTTTGGGATTCGGGGGACCACGGGTCGGGTCGAATCAGACCAGACCCGCAGTCTTTTTCGTGGGAGGGGTCATCGCGAGGTCTGGCTCAAGGGACACCCGACACGGGACGAACCCGTGCCGGTGTATAGTGCCACGGCCCGAACCGTGCCGGGTCAAGCATGGCACAGGCCAGGCGCGGCACGGCTCGTGCCTAACCCGGGCACGGCACGGGGCCGAGCACAGAATTTTCCCGTGCCGTGCCTTGTGCCGGGCCGGGCCGGCCCGGTTGACACCACTAGGGAGGGTGAAAAAAATTAAAAAAAAAAACTCAAGTCATATATTAGCATCATGAGAATTCAAAGATTTTTTGATGTGGGTCATATTTTAACAAAGGAAAATTAAATTTTATTTTGCATGGGCATCTCGAAGGTAGATTAGACACCCTGACTAATCCCATGAGCTATGGGCATCTAGAGATACAAGCCCCAGTTACCATAGGAGAGGGATAGGTGCTGAGAGGGAGAGTCAGAGTTGTGTCCCAAAAGAGCATTCTCGTTCAACTGACCGTCGTGCTACCATGCACGACGGCTACACGAGTAAGTTGCGACAAAGCGAGATGAAGCACAAAAACTATAACAAAGAGAAAAGAAGAGAGAGGAGAAAGAAAAGTGCTCACACTGCCGAAACATGATCTTCATGAACACACTTTGCCTCGTTCAATTTTCTAGCATCATAACTATAACATCGTGTGTCCTCATTTGCCTTCATTGATACAAGAGAGATAATGAGTCACACAATCTTAATCGGCGAGCCTCTAATGATAGAGGCGCATCATAGAAGCGAAAAAGATAGTCTTTCAATATCATTTCAAAAAAAAAAAAAAAAAAATCAAATCATTATCTAGAAGTAAGTTTTAAATATTTCAAAATTGACTTTATCAAAGAGGCTTACGGCAGTGAAATTCATCGGTTCCATTGGATTCCAAGATATAGAATTAGTCTTTGTCTGCAACAAGATAATGAGTCGAAAATAAAATTCCGGAAGAAACAAATTAACAATATTCATCAAAAAATAAAATAAAATAAAATAAAATAAAAGCATTTTTTTATCCAAAAAAATAAAAATGTAACAATACAAAGGTGTCAAACGGGCCGGGCTAATTTTAGGCTGCCAAACCGAGCTATAGGGCCGGGCTAGGCATGACACGGTTATTGTACCATGCCAACCCGGCACGGACACATGGCCTGAAAACAGTCGGGTTCATCCCTGTTCAGGTCGGACAAACCCCAAGTTTTTAAAAAAAATTAAGATTTCGTCGGCTCACCCCCGCGCATCTTCACCCTTTCGGGGCTCGGCGAGCGTCGCCTTTCAGGCATCTACTAACCACGTTCGGTGCATGGTCACACATGCTGTGCCCACGTGCTGGCACGGCACTGTAGAGTGTTGTGCCGGGCACAAGCATAGCACTGTGGTGTGCCGTGCCGGGCACAAGCATAGCACTGTAGTGTGCCGTGCCGGGCACAGGCACGGGCACGGCATTGCAGCATGCCATGCCGGGCACGGGCACGTATGAACCATGTCGTGCCCATGCCGGGCCAGGCCGGGCCAGGCCCATTTGACATCTCTAAACGATACTTCTTTTTTTTAATAGATAAATAAACTAAATTACCATCATGATGACTTTTCTCGTGGGCGATGACATGCGTAAGTCATACAATATGATACTGCGATCACTACACAAAGAAGAAAAAAAAATCAAAAAAAAAAAAATACACAGTTATAACTATAAAAATTTAAAAATTAATCATAATATAATTTTAATTTCTAGAGGTCGTGCCTTAATATGATAACAAGTGCCTTTGTTCAAAGACACTTACTTATCATCGCATCAAAGCATGACCTCTTCAATAAAGAAACAGAATAAATTTAACAGACTCCTTGTAGCCCATACATACCTCGCTGATGCTGCCAAGAGATTTGGATCTCCGGGATTAAATTTAACAGAATAAAGTGAATGGACCCCCCACTCAAAACTATTCACTGGATTGGACCTAAGTACACAAACACAATATCTTTCAGATAGAATTAAATACATATGTACATACATATATTACCCCCTCAAACTCAACCCATATTATATATAACAACCCGAATATTAGCCTTGGGCCCATGATCGGAGCAAGTAAGGCCCCATCCAAAAAACATGATAATCTCATTGACAGACATGCTAAGGGGCATTTCCGTCATCTTTAGAGATCAAACTCATGACCTCAAGATAAGAGTATCCATTTTTTTTGTCAATCAGACTATCATGTTGTCAGTCATGAAATACATACATACATATATATATATACACACATGTGTGTGTGCACATATGTGTGTGCGCATGTGTGTGTGTGTGCACGCGTGTGTGTGTATGACCTCAAGATAAGAGGATCCATTTTTTTGTCAATCAAACTATCATATTGTCGGTCATGAAATACATACATATATATATATATACACACACACGTGTGTGTGTGTGTGCGCGTGTGTGCATGTGCGTGTGTATGACCTCAAGATAAGAGTATCCTTTTTTTTTGTCAATCAGACTATCATGTTGTCAGTCATGAAATACATACATATATATATATACACACGCACACACACATATGTGTGTGCGCGTGTGGGTGTGTGTATGACCTCAAGAAAAAAGTTTCCATTTTTTTTGTCAATCAAACTATCATGTTGTCGGTCATGAAATACATACATACATATATATATACACACACACACGTGTGTGTGCGCGTGTGTGCGTGTGCGTGCATGTGTGTGTGTGTGTGTGTGTATGACCTCAAGATAAGAGTATCCATTTTTTTTGTCAATCAAACTATCATGTTGTCGGTCATGAAATACATACATACATATATATACACACACACGTGTGTGTGCGCGTGTGTGCGTGTGCGTGTGTGTGTGTGTATGACCTCAAGATAAGAGTATCCATTTTTTTTGTCAATCAGACTATCATGTTGTCAGTCATGAAATACATACATACATATATATATATATATACACACACATATGTGTGTGTGCGCGTGTGGGTGTGTGTATGACCTCAAGAAAAGAGTTTCCATTTTTTGTCAATCAAACTATCATGTTGTCGGTCATGAAATACATATATATATATATATACACACACATGTGTGTGTGCGCGCGTGTGTGTGCGTGTGTGTGTGTATGACCTCAAGATAAGAGTATCCATTTTTTTGTCAATCAAACTATCATATTGTCAGTCATGAAATACATACATATATATATATACACACACATGTGTGTGCGCGTGTGTGTCTGTGCGCGCGTGTGTGTGTGACCTCAAGATAAGAGGATCCATTTTTTTGTCAATCAAACTATCATGTTGTCGGTCATGAAATACATACATATATATATATATACACACACATGTGTGTGTGCGCGCGTGTGTGTGCGTGTGTGTGTGTATGACCTCAAGATAAGAGTATCCATTTTTTTGTCAATCAAACTATCATATTGTCGGTCATGAAATACATACATACATATATATATATATACACACACATGTGTGTGCGCGTGTGTGCGTGTGCGTGTGTGTGTATGACCTCAATATAAGAGTATCCATTTTTTTGTCAATCAGACTATCATGTTGTCAGTCATGAAATACATACATACATACATACATATATATATACACACAGACATATGTGTGTGTGCGCGTGTGGGTGTGTGTATGACCTCAAGAAAAGAGTTTCCATTTTTTGTCAATCAAACTATCATGTTGTCGGTCATGAAATACATACATATATATATATATACACACACGTGTGTGTGCGTGTGTGTGTGTGTGTGTGTGTGTGTGCGTGTGAATGAGGAGGTGAGAACCTATTGTGATTCCAAACATCTAACTGAGCACTTGCGGTGGCAAAAACTTCACTATCCCACTGATGATCAATAGCCCTTGTGGTCGACAAAGAAAGGAAGACAGTCAGAAAGCAAACACGTACGCTTTATGATCGATGAAGAAATCAACATTCTTACCAGAACCCGTGGTTCCCCGTGTAGATTGCTCGAGGCTAAAAAGAGAGAAATTTGTTCGGAGAGAGAGAGAGAGAGAGAGAGAGAAGGAAGTTAAGTGGAACACGTATAGTTTACATCATTCAGCTTTCTCGTGAACAAAACACAAGGTACCTCAGCGGGGCAGTCGGAGGCACCTGAGTCCATGAAACGAGCAACGGGAACATCCCACAGCCTGACACTGAGCAGAAACAAAAACTCAGGGGATTCACATCACCGAGTCCCGAGCACGCCATTATCAAGAACAGTTAGCACGAGCGTTATCATCTTACGTGCTATCAACTCCGCATGATATCAGCGTGTTTCCGTCTGTGGACACTGTTAGGCCCCGTACCGCACCTTGGTGGCCAGGAAATCGACAAACAGTTCGCCTGTAGACATGCAGGAGGAAACAAATAATTATGCATTTTCTAGAGCAACAGAATCAATTGTCACTATTTGTGCTCTAATTATTACTAATTATTATTAATTATTAATATTACCTTTTTTGTTTATTTTATATGATATAATCATATTTAATAATTAATGAAACACCCAACAAAACCAACATAAAATGTGTTTTTTTTTTCAAAAATATTAATAATCATGGGAAAATATAGAGGTGTCAAACAGGCCTGGCTGGGCCGGCCGAATTTTTTTGAGCACGAGTGTGCCACCGTGCCTGGCCCGGCACAGTTTAAAATAGCCAGGCCCGGCACGGCCCGCAGGCACAGCGGGTCTGGTCGAATCAGACCCGACCCGCGGTCTTTTTTGCGGGAGGGGCCATCGTGGGGTCGGGCTCACGGAACACCAGGCACGGGACAAAGCCGTGCCGGTGTGCCGTGCCGCGGGCCGAGCCGTGTCGGGTCAGGCACGGCACGGCATGGCTCGTGCCTAACCCGGGCACGGCACAAGCCCGGACACGGAATTTTTCCGTGCCGGGCCGGCCCGGTTGACACCTCTAGAAAAATAAAATATATACATAAATTAAATTATAATAAATTATTAGTAATAACAAATTTTTTTATGAATAATAATAAATCAAAAAAATTATCATTATCATATTCATTATCTCTCACACAGCAACTCACGCCGTTATTTATTAATGAAATAAAGAGTGGCCCAAAACTCCATGGAACTATTTCTTCGTGTGTGGTCCAGCAACACGGGCATGAGTCGTGTTGGAGTCGTGCTCGATTCAATCTCGACCACCCATGGTTGTGACTCAACCGATGACTAGACCACTGGCTCGGTGCATTACAAAAAAAGGAGACCTTCGGTACACTAATCATTTTATTAAAACAACAAGTGTACGCACAATAGTTGTTCGCCTTGTCGTTGCCTATTGTAATTCTTTTTCTCTAAAGATTTACCCAAAATAATTTATAAATAAAAATAAAAATAATATTTTTCATACATTGATCTCTCTCATCTCGATACTCTCTTTCAAATTTTTTTTATTATCATAAGTTGAATAAAAATAAAAATAGTTTAAGGGATTATACTAGATTTACCCAAAATAATATTATTCTAATTTATAATTAGAATAATATTTTATTCTAATTAGTTTTTCGTTCCCTTGTCAACTCTACCAAGTGTTTTTAAAAGCATTTTTAAAAGCACCTTGATGCGTGCCTCGACGCGAGGCATTCGTAAAATGCCTCAAGACGTTAAAAAAAATATGGAGCTCCGTCGAGTTCCACAACAGAGCTTCGTCATGGAGCTCTACGAAGATCCATGAGCTCCAACGAGGACCTCCAGGAATCTCCATCAAGTTTTTCGTAGAGAAGAATAAGAGCGAGGGGAGAGGGCGAGGAAAGAGTAGAGAAGGCTAGGGACAAGGAGGAGGAAAAGAAGAGTGGCTCAATACTATTTTAAATTTATTAAAATTTAAAATAATATTTTAATTTGATAATTTGATACGATTATCAAATTAATATATAATATTAATTAATAATTATAAAATATTTCATACCATTTATTAATGAAAAAATAAATTAAAATTTTTTATTTAATAATTTTACAATTATTTTAAAGTTATTGATATTTAATATATTATAAAATATTTATTAAAGTATTCCTTACTATTTTATTTTATTTTTAAAATATTATAAAAATTTATTAATCTTACTTAATAGTCAATAAGCATCTTAAAAATGATTTTTAAATTTTTGATTTTTTATATTTTTATTTCTGCTATTTTATTTTATATAATTTAAAATATTAATTAATTATATATTATGATGCTCAGAAAATAATAATTTTAACGTCTCGCCTCATGAACACAAAAGCATCTCACCATACACTTTCGTCTTTTAAAACTTTGGCTCGACCTAATTTCAATTGCTAATGAGTTTTTTTTATTATTAAACTTATAATAAATTAATAATAAAAATAAAATTAATATTTCTTTAAGATTTAGAAAATACCAACTTGTCTAGTATCCCTCCCCATTTGCAAATAAACAAGCTAAGATTAATAAATGAATTTATATTGTAAGAAATTATTTTAGTGTAATAAATAGAAATAATAATACAATAGAGAAAAAATTAATTCAAGATAAATACCATAAAAATATATTTGCGCATAATTATTAATAAAATTGATCGTCTGAATTATATATAGAATAATATTTTTAAAATATAATATGTTAGATTCTATATGATCTTCACTAAGTATAATTGAAATTATACATAATTAAACATCAAAGATGCTCTTTATAAGTAATCATGAATTAGTAAAAATAAATATTAACCAGAATAATAGCTAGAATAAGTCTATAATTAAAATTTCAAAAAAAAAATCTTGATTTATATAATTCATTCAAAAATATGACCAACCATTTTATGGTAGTATAATTATGATGACTCAGTCATACAATAAAAAATTATTAATGAGAAGAAATTAAAAATTGAAGTTAAAAAAATAGTGACGTGGTAGAGTTGTGAACACAGATATATAAATACTCCAAATACTATTTATTTTATATGTAATAGCAACCATTATGTTGATTCAAACTACAGACAAAAAAAAATGAAATTTTCAACAAATATTTAATCCGCATGATTAGTTTGTCATTAATAATTCTTTTATAAGTAATTTTAAAAAATATTATATTCAAATTCAACATAAAATTTTATATTTTATTTTTGATAATGCTTTAAATAAAAGTGTTACAAAATTATTTACAAAAATAATTATATAACATCCACTAACTAAAACTTTTAATTAAATATATGTCACATTATTAATGTAATAATAAAGATGTCAATTATCACGGTTCAGCCATGCATGGCTGAGCAAATCACAATCCACATGCCTCACACAATGGCAAGGTCCACCGGCACGAGGACTCGAGATCAAATACAATCGAGTCACGAGTCAAGTCTTGTCGAGTGACAGTATGATGAGGAAGGTTTTTTTTTTAATCCGACTATGTAAGGCAGCCATCTATTGCATTTTCATGCCACGGGCTTCTGAAAGGTCATGACTAAATTCGACAGCTTTCATGATCCTTACCAATTTAAAATACAAAAAATAATAATAAAAATTTTAAAAATAATTTTTTAATAAATTTAAATTTTTTTTATTTATAAATAGAGATAATAAAAATTTATATATTTATTCTCAATTTCTTATTCAGTTTCCTTAATTTGTGTCTTCTGACATTCTGTACATTGTAGTTTCTTTTTAATATATCATTTTATAATATGCATATTAGATATACATAAATAGTATACTATATCATTTTTTTTATTTCAATTTATATTCAACACTTGTTCATATAAGAACGGGATAAATGATTCACGATGGTGTGTGTTTGCTTGTCAGCTTGTACTATATTACAAGTTGGTCCGTGATACAATATTAGTTTTTAAATTTTGTAGTTACAAAATAACTTTTCAATTTTTTTTACAACTTTACTGTTATTTTTTATTTAAATAATATAAATAAATAAAACAATATTAAATATTAAATTTAACAAAAATGAGTTTTAAGTTGACATAGATGTAGACGTAAATAATAATAATAATAACTTCATCAAAAATTCTGAGAAAGAAACTATGTTTTCTTCAATAATCTCAGCTCAAACTCATATGTTAGGTAAAAAATAAAAAATTAGACGAACATCAATAATATGAATATACTTTAAAAAAGTAAAAATTAAATATTCTAAAGATATCATTTAAATATCAATACAATATTTTATATATATATATATATATAATAATATTTGTGAAAATTAATGACCTAAAGAGACATAATATATATATATATATATATATATATATATAAACTTGATGCAATGCAATAAGTGCGAAGTAAACACAACTTAATAAAAAAGTCTTTCAAGCTGAATATAATTCAATTTCGTTAACCTCCTTCAAATATCAAAATTAATTTTTTGAAGGATCATATAGTATTCAATATTATGCAGATCTACTTCAAACCTACTTATTGTAGGATTCATAGGTCTTTATGTAGGAATAACAAAATAAATTTTATAAATTAGAATAATAATTAATAAATAATAATTAATAAATAATAATTAATAAATTTAAAAATTTTATGAAGTATTATATCTGAAATTCAATATATAAATTAGTCACGATTATACATCATTTATATGTCTCACCACTCACTACATAAACTTTAAATGAAGACATAATAAAAAGATATTAAGAGCTCCAAAATTTCTTCATTCTCGTGATGACACTGCCATATGAGTCATAAGTGTATGAAACGAATCTTTATAAAATATTCCATTCAAAATAAAATATGTAATAACTTATAATAAAATTTTTAATAACAGAATAATTATTAATATATTTATTATGACTATTAGAGACAGAATGTTAGGTGAGATATTTTATGTTAAGTATATATGTCACATGATTAACATGATACTACCCACAAGAATAAAAATTATTTCTCGCACACTAATAAAAATTAAGAAATTTAATAAAATATCTTAGGTTACCGAGTTGACAACATGAGTTTAAGAGTCTATATTTGTATGTGACAAAAATAAAAAAAGTAAAAAAGATAAAAGACACCAATAAAATTACAATTACCAGAAATTAGAATCAAGTGTCAACTATAAACATGTGATATCCAATCATATCAATAATAAGGGTGACTGAACTTATTATTTATAATTTTAACTGAGATATAAAAATTTTATTTATTTATTCTTAAAATTTTTTATAGCATGATGAATATATATATTAATCTGCATACACTCCAACTATTTGCATTGTACTTAAATATATAACATTAATACCATATTTAATAAGTTTAAAGATTACCATATATTTTATATCATAGTTATTGTGATAAAGCCCAAAATATTTGATATAATAGTCTTTTATTCCAACTCTGTATTATTTAATTATTTGTATAGATCCTAAGAGTAAAGTAAAAGAAAAAAAAATAATATTTTGACATACATATCCAAATATATGAACAAGATACACCAACCTAAAATATTTATTCATAAAAAATTAATTGACTTATATTCATATTACGATATTAGATATAATAATTGTAATCATTCTCTAAGTAGTGACATTGATATCATATTTGAAAATAATAACTTCTATATTCAATTAGCAATGACTATTAACAGGATGATCTATCAAAATAAAAACAAATTATCTTGATACTTAGATTACAATTATTATTTTATCTTATCACATAATTATAATAAAAACTTAGACATTTTGATATAGTAAAAACATATGAATCTACCTATTTCATATTATTTAAGATGACATATAATCTATTTATCACTCTAATATCTATCATAATATCAAGATCTACTTTTTTTTGGCAATTAAGGTCATTTCAAATAAAAAATCAAGATCATAACTAAAGTTCATAGAGATACTTGCATGCATAAAAAATTAAAAAGATTCAAGATTTGATATTCATGATAAGAGAAGATAATAACAAATTATGATTCATGGAATGTAGAGATCAAATAAATTGAGAACACTAACATCTTCAAACACATTCATGATGATGATGATAATATATATATTTTCATCCATAATATCATATCATAGACACCAATTAATAATCATTCATTAATAATTCTTAATCATGTTATAATTATAATGTGGTAGAATACAATATTATTGCTTATTTATATTTGTTGTTTTAATTTTCATATTGATTTATATACTTTTGTGTCATAATTTCTCTATTCATGATTAATATAAGATGTATGCATCATATATTATATTGAATATTTAATTAGATTGAACATGTTAGTTTTTCTCCATTTAAATTTCGATACATTTTTTTATTTTATTTATGCTTTCAGCTTTTAAATTTTTAAATAAAATAAAATAAAATATATAAAAATTATATTAGATCTAACTCTGAGATAGTCTAGGCCTTAGGATTAAGGCAAAAAAAATTACTTTGTAGCTTGTGCTGCCTGAACCAGCTCAAACAAACATGGCCGTCTCTTGGCCTAGCACGACACTACATTTTGCTAGCCAACATGCCTTATCATATCCAACACGACAAGGTGGTTAGGTTATGCCACACTTAAACATGTGCTAGCACGACACTACCCCTTTAACATATTTATTTAATATAAGAAATAAACTAAACAAAATATAAATAATACTAGATATGAAAAAAAATACAACGAAAAAAAATTAAAAAATATATTCAATTGATAGAATAATTAGTGATTAAAACATACATATCTCTAAAATAATATATAAGTATTATAATTATCTCAATCAAATATATATTTTATATTTTATAATTAAATTTTATCGATATTAGTTTTGATGACATATATTTATATACTCTATCTCATAAAAATTTTAAAATTAAAATCATTTGAACAAAAATAATAGTCCGATGAATGAACAGTTGAGAAATATTCATGTTACCAGAATATAAAATCATATAAGAATCTCGAGTTCGCTACTAATCAAATGTAAGTCTCTAAATTTTTGAAGTTAATTTTATCAAAACATAAATCTATCTCATATCTCATATTAAGCAGGATGTCACACTATCTATTATGGTTAGCCCAAAAAATTTCTAGAAACATGAAAAAAAAAATTTCACGTAAAATATGAAAGATTCTAGAAAATTTAAGGTGCTGTTTGGTTTGATATTTTTCCGTTTTCATTTTCCTGTTTTCCGTGTTTTCCCAGAAAAGCCATTTGGTTACTTGTTTTCATTTTCCATTTTTGAAAAAACATGGGCTTGTTTTTAAGAAAAAAAGAGAACGATAAAAAATCATTCTCTCCCTTTGCCAGAGAACGCTCCAGTCATCGTTCTTCATCTGATTTCGCGTGCAATTCCTCCCTTGGTTCTGTGGCTGTGGGTCTGCTCAGCTCTCTTCTTGCTTATGCTTGTCCAATTGATGTCTCGTGTGTGATTCCTCCCTTGTGTCTGTGGGTCTGCTCGGCTTCTTCTTGCTTCTACATGTATGATCGACGCATTCCTCTGTCACGGGTAACACTAAAACCGATCGAAAATATGAGTTTTATGATTTTATGATCTCACTTTTTTTGCTGCTATGTTTGAGTAGTGTTACATTTTTCTATTTTTTAATGATTTTGTTGTTTTTGATTTCCTTGTTGATTTTTCTGTTTCTGCTCAATTGTCTCGGTTTGTCTATTTATTTTGTACTAAAATCATGTTTCTGGTCCAATAATGGTTGAATCAGTTTCCGCTGTGAATCAAACTAAAATTCTTTACGTTGGTGCACATTAGATATTTGAAGAAATGCTTGAATCACTGATTCTTTCTCAGACAATGTTTTAAACCCAAGAAATTGCTAGATTGAACACACACATACGACAGTAGGCTTTTCTTTTTCTAGATAGATATATACATTATTGTATATATAGATAGATTGTATATATATACAGTAGTATGCTCAATTTTTCTAGATTCAATCACTACATTATTGCTGTAGTTTCTGCATTATTGCTGTAGTTTCTGCATTATTGATGCAGCATTATTGTTGTAGTTTCTATATTATTGATGCAGCATTATTACTACAGATGTAGTCATCACTGCTTCTTTGTTTGTTTGTATACATAGATAGATATATGCATATATCTTGTTTTCTTTTTCATGAATGAACAAAAACTGATATTCACATTAGTATACTAATTCTCTATTGTTCAAGAATTGAATTGTAAATGTGATTCAGATAATAGGACTCATAGCATTATAAAACTGAGTTCTTATAAATGTGGTTCTGATATGCAATGATGAAGTAGATGGTGCAGAGCATGACTCAATTGCAGTAGATGCAATCCAAATAGCACAAATGAGACAAATTCGTGATGACATAGCAGAACAAATGTGGAATGATTTTGATCAGAATCATGCATGAACTCTTTTGATTTTTATTTTGTTCAAAATTATGCATGACCTCATTTATCGATCATTTTGTTTAAAATCATGTATAAACTCTTTTGTGAATGATTTTATTCAGTTATGTATTATTTTTTTAAGTTTAATTTAACATATAAAAAATATATTTTATATTATACATACCAAAAGCACTTTTATGTTTTCATTTTCAGCAAAATATTTTCTAGCATATACACCAAATACATTCTCTGTTTTTCAAAAAATAGTTTGAAAACCAGAAAATAACTTCCAACAAAATAAATTTTAGATACATTCTCTGTTTTCCAACAAATCAAAAAATAATTTGAAAAATAGAAAATAAAAAATTTTTTCCAAACCAAACACCACCTAAGTGTCTAATATCTTCCAAGATTCTAAAGGATTGTTAAGTATCTAAAGCCTTCCAAAATTTTAGATACATCAATTGAAATGTATAAAAGAAGAGGTGACCTCATTTACAAACCATTAAATTATAATTATTTTTCTCTGAATTATAATTTTTTATCTTAATATTATTTTGAGTTCTATTTCTTCTAACTATTGGTAGACACCAAATATAACTTGCAAAGCAATCAATAAACTAAATAACATTCAAAGAGTGAGTTGCCCAAGTATCACATGAAAACTTAACAAAAATATTAAATCTATGGCAAGGTACCTTGTACAATAGGTATGACTTTCATCTTTTTTATAGAGGTGTGCTATTGAAAAATATCTGATTTATGATCTTATTATCAATATAATAAGTATTGAAAATATTTGATATATACTCTAAAAAATTATCATTTTTGATAAGTTTATATTTTATTAAATTAATTCTTTATTATTTAATGAAATAACCAAATAATAATAAAAATCAAGATCTAAAATGAAAATATAATAACAAGGTATAACATCTACAATCACGAATAAAAATAAAATATCTCAAGTCATCTTAAATCTCAATTCTACAAGATCCTTAGACATCTAAGTGAATCAGATCGAATAAATATTTACTAACACATATTTAATTGACGAAATAAAAATTTATAGCGTGCTCTCATAACTAAAAAATCTCACAATCTAACAAAAATGACATATCTAATACTAATATTCAAAATTCTTAATTTGATCATAAATAAATAATTAATTAAAGAAAAAATAAATAATAGAATAATAATGAAGTAAATGATGAAATACCTAATAATAGAGAAGACGACAAATAATTCATTCTGTTCATCTGTTCAATATCAAATAATCTATTTCTCAAAATTTTTTAATCCTATAAAATAATATTAGTAAAAAAAATTATATCATAGTTAAGTTATTTAAAAATTAATTTATAAAACAAAATATATTATCATAATCAAATATTTTAAATAAGTTATTATTACTATAATATCATTCAATGAAAAAGAAGAAAAATTAATAAACAAAGAATAAGTACACATATATTGTGCATCATAGTGAAAATCATATGTCTATGTCCCTACAACCACTAGTACTCCTCTCACCTCCAAGGTAAATTGTATAATAAGTTTTTACCCTAGATCTTAGTAAACCTCACTTATATTGAATTGTTGGATGGTAAATCTATGATTAAGAGCAAAATACATGATTACTCAGAATCAAACTATGATAATCCATAAGATTATTAGGTGTGGAGTAGGAGTATGACATGCAAAAAAATTCTCAATCTCACTCCTATAATCATATATTCAATAGAAAAACCTCAATGAATCACATAGTTAGTTATGAGAATTGAGTGATATATGTTTCAATTATTTTAGCTCATCTAATCTCAACCATAGTTATTAGAATCAAGCCAAAAGCACAAACAATACAATGCCCCTACCCTAAGCGCCTCCTCCCTTGAAAAGAGGTACATGAATTTGCAAGACACACTTAGGCACATCTCACACAAAAGTGTCTCATCCAAGTGTGCCTCAAACCCCCACCACAAATCATAATATTACCAAACCTCCCTCCTCCCAAATCCTAACATTACTAAAACCCTACAGGCCACCACCTCACCCCCACAATCACAACTATTAGTTTTTTGTCTTTTTATCTATGTTCCCCATTACTTTTTGATGCCTACATAATTCTCAAAATCTGACTGCGAAAATGCATATAATTATTAGAAATGAAGTATGGTAACATCAACATCATGTCAAAAAGCTTCATCTATATTACTCCCACCATCATATATACATACCTCAAAGAATCACATAGTTAATTATAAGAAATGAGTGAAATGAATGGTAATGTGTTTTGGATGTTTTGGCTCATCTAGTCTCGACCATTGTTATTACATGTGTGCCTAAAGCAGAGGCACCACGATACTTCTCCCAAGGCACCTCACTTGAGCAGAGGTGCACACATTTGCTAAAAGCACACTTAGGGCATGTAAATGCAGACACGCCTTCTCTTGGCATGACTCATGATAAATTCTTCAAAAAAGACTATGAGCTAGAAATTCATTGATGAATCTTCTATAATCAAGGTGAAAGACAAATTATTTGATTTGATTGAAACTTCAGTGGAAGAATTTGATACTAGTAAATTATTGAAGTTATAACAAAATATTTTATAAAAAAGTTGTTTAGACCTATAGATACTTGATTTGCAATAGAATTTTTATGCCTCATTTTTGTATATTATGATATTTTATTTTTAGATATCATGCCCTCTTGTATGTATTCTTCACAAGGTAAATAGTAAAAAGAATCTTAAGTGCTACGCTTATAGAACCATAAAAAAAGATGAAAAATTAAAATTATTAATGAGAAAGAAAAAAAATATAAAAAAAATCATGAAAATCATTTATTGAAAAAGATTCAATTGTATCAGTCTTTACATTCAATTAAATATTTTTTTGAACCCAAAATTCTATTATAATATAAAAGAATTAAAAATGAACTTAGATTTTAATATTTTTGAATATATATATTTATAAACATATGTCACAATTAATAAAAGATAAAGATGAATAAGATATAATTATATCATAATTCAAATTGTACATACATACCAAATACCTTTTTGATAATGAATTTATCATTAGTATAAAAAATAATAAATCTTTAGGTTAGTTATGAAATTTATTTCAATAGTATATTTAAATTATTATATTTTTTTAATTAAAATATATAAAATATTTAACTCATAATTTATTTATATTAAATAAATTTGAATGAAAGGATATATGTTAATCTAAAATAGTGTTTATAATGTGATAATCTATAAAGATTGATTTTTCATGTAGTGTTTATCAGGTGAACATATTTCTCCTAATAAAAAAAAATTATTCAAACTCTAGCAATGCATTGCATGTAATTCTGCATTCAAAATCTTCACAAAGTAATAACTATCATTTTTACTCTCTATTATGAGAGTAACATATGTACTACACCAATATATTATACATACACACACCGACTTTTTCCTACACACACTATATGACACTTCTCACTACTATGCTTGGACATGCTACCCTCTGAATTGATGTCAATAATGAATTGGAGTCTTGACTCATACAACACACCTTGCATATACAAGGCAAACAAAGCACCACTTTCATATTACTTATGTTGATATATGTTTGTGTTGATGCATATTGTACATTGCCAAAAACTAGACCACTTTCTCCGACATACATGCAAGTAGATGTAACATACATTGACATCACCATCACAATGTCACACATTATTTGATTTTTTCATTGAAGATTTCACTAATCTATCTCATTGCTACTATTGCATCGACACTATTATTCGCATACACACATCTATATTATATACACAAGATACATACTTCAGGGTTTATAAACTATAGCTTTAATACAATATATGAAATAATACACAAAAAACACATCACATAAGCTAATTGAATTAACTCATCAAATTATAAGATAAAATTAAAAGCTTATAAATATAAGTAAAAAATATTTGAACAGCCCACGTATTATATATTCTTAATAAAAGATGTATAAAAAAAAATAAAAAAAATTAAGAATTAAATTACAACTAAGACAAACAATAAATCATCAATTTGTGAATCATTTAGCAAATGATTCATCTCTTGTTGATAAAATAATATACTAATATCTAGAACAAAACTAATATATTTGTACATAAAGAACAAATATCAATTTCTACAAAATCACTTATACCATGAGAATAACTATCTGTAATAAAAAAAAACATAAAATAATAGAAATAATCTAATCAACTTGATTAAACACGAACCAAATTGACAAAGATAAAAAGAAAATATACTAGAAAATATATCTTTATTGTGTCTATTATCTAGAGATCAAAATATTAATAAACACAGATATATCGATAATTGAATTTTAAGAAAATATCAAAAATATCAGTAAAACATCGAAGGATATTTTTATTAAAATATCGATTCGATTAAAATTTTTCATATTTTAATTATAAAGATGGTGAAAAATAATTAATATCTTAATTAAGATAGATTAAAATCAAATTAACTAGTAATTATTAAATTTAATATGTTATATTTAATATATTATTCATATATTATTATGTTAAAAAGATATTATTTATTTGTTTTTGTTATTATTATAAATATTATGTAGATAATAAGGATATCAAAATATTATATATTATAATTTAAAATTTCAAATGATATAATTTTACTTTTTTTTCTTTTCAAATTAATATTAGATTTAAAAATATTATAATCATGTGATGGTATGGATTATGAACAAATAAATAAAAGAGAATATTAAAAAATTTGTACTACATATAAAAAAGTGCAATCAATGGGGATTGGTAGTTGGAGGGTGCCACTTCCAGGCATTTTGGATGGGTTTCAATCCCTTCAAAAGTATTTTTTTTAATGAAATTTTTGGAGCTAGAGAACAAAGAGAAAAAAATAGAAAAATATCAAAAATTTCCGTAAAATATCAAAAAAATCAAAATTATCAGAAAATGTCAAAAAAATCCAAAAAATAAAATTTTGATAGAGATATCTTATCGATCTCCACTAATAACCGATATTTCACCGACATTTCAGCCAAAATATCAAAAATTTTGTTCCCCGCTAGCTGCTACTATCAATAATAATAAAACATGTGTGCAAACACATTTTTAAGTACTAAAAAATGTGTTTAGATTACAATTTTATGAATAGAAGAACAAAACATTTCATAAAATCACATCTACCACAAATAATATATATCAAGAATTATCACAATGACTTATTTTTAATAATTCATTCGTGCTTAAAATAAATACACATGAATTTAATACTATTCATTAATACAGCCTAAATAATAATAAAAAATATTTTAGTACTTATCATTTATTATTGTACTAATAACTACTTCATTATAGATATTTTTGCATTTTTAAGGTGTAATATAACAAACATTTTTTCCTAAATTCAGCAAAAAACTTTTCTAAATACAATATTATTTTTTCTATATAAATTAATATCACATATATATATTTCCACCTATATATTCACTCTTTTTGATTGATAAAACGATACCAAATAAATTAACTTTGAAATTAAACATTTTTTTGTTTTAACTTACATTTTAATATTTTTTCCAACATGTCATTGTAGCCTCGTGATAATGGTATAGATTATAGGTGATAATGTGGGTGGACTACCTAACATGACTTGGAGACTTGCAAGAATACTCAGGCCACCCCCAAACTATAAATCTTGCCCATGTGAAAAGATTGCTTAATAAGCTCGATGCTCTAGGTGCCTACGGACCCTAGCCCAACCCAAACAAATGATCCAAGATCGGAGCAATGCACCATTAGGGATTAGTCCCAATTTTGGGATCAAGATCATGTCAAATCTTCCCTAACATAAAATCAAATTGGCCCAAGCCATACCAAACTAAAACTAGCAAGCAAAATGCCCCACTAGCACAAACCATACATGCTTCAAGTTTTCTTAAAAACCAACATACCAATACACCAACCCATTTGGAGATAACAAAAATTAAAAAATCCATAATCCTAAAAGAGTATTGAGTGAAATTATCTTTGATTCCATCTCATGGGTTAGAACAAAGCAACACACATGTTGAACTATATTACAAAATGAATTATAATAGGTGATTTGTGTAAGTTGGATAACAATTTTACATCGGCTTGGGCATAGCATATTCAACATTGTATATTAATTCGTTTTTTGTTGATTACTTCATTTTAAAAAGTAGATCAATTAAGGTGTGTTGATTGGGCCAAAATATATATAGCTTAATGTACTAATCATCGCCAATTTAACCTAATTAGACAACTGTAAAATGTAAAATAGAAAGCTGAAAAACAAATTTACCTGGAAGCTACATCCCATAGTCGAATATCTGCAACCAATTCAAAAAAAAATCAAATCTTTTTTGAATACCTCAAACTTTCAATTCGAAAATACAATCAAACTACAGAAAGTGCATTTCCATGGGGCAGAGTACCTCCATCCATAGAACCCGAAAATATTCCTTTCAGGTAATTAGGGTTCTTCGCCATACACGAAACGGAATCCAGGTGGGCATCCATTGCTCCAATAAATGGTTTTGCAAATATCTATGACACACGAGCGTAACAAGACATGTTAACAAACGGGAGGACAAGACGCCTGGTCGCGCGCATCAGCGCGCGAACAGGATAGAGAAAACAGCGATTCAGCATTACTTTGTCCAGTTTGGCAGCGGTGAGTGCGCGCACATACTCGACGCCCCTCTCCATGCTTCGAAGGTTTGGATCGAAATTGCGACATACTCTCTGTGCAATTAAATAATGCATGAGAACCAATTGAACTTTTCTCCGGACATTAATTATCAGAGACGCATGCAATCGGACGAGGTGAGAGATAACCTGGATGTCATTGCTCCGTTCCCTAGTGAAGTCTTCTGCTGAACGAGACAGGACCTTCACCCTCATAGATCACGTGACAGAACTAACTCGATTTCCAATATTACCACACAAAAACTCAGCCGCCTGTGGATGCTGCTGATCAACAAAGCCGGTGCCGAGTGATGGCAAACCAATCGATCATAGGCACTAATCGATAATGGGTATCTGAAATATCTATCCGCGGCTTAAAAAATATTATAATATTGTATTATCTATTTTTAACTACTCAATTTTTTTTAGTTAACTCCAACAATACTATATATTTTAATTATCCACTTTAATGATTTTAAATTTTAATGAAATTTTTGGAGCTGAAAATTTAAAATTTAAGTGAAAATTCATTAAATATTTTAAGTATGTAAAGACTTACATAATATTGAAGGCCAAAAATTTTCAACAAATTTTTTTTTAATTACCATTTTGTCTTTTTTATTACCTTTTGTATTTTCTCATTCATGCTACAGTTTAGTTTGTGAATCTGTATTCTCTTCCTCCTTTCACCGCCACCACAAATTTTAACCCTAACTCTCTTTCATGATTAATTCAAGAGATGAAATTGTAAATCAACTAGTTGTTCATTAATTTTTATTTTTATATTAAAATTTTGGATAGTTTTAAAGAGTTTAGATTTTATTGGTTATTTTTTAAATATTTTTATTTATTTTTTGGATTTATGATTTATTTATTGATTTGTTTTTAGGGATTTTATTTTTTTTTTATTAATAATTATAATGAAAAAAAAAATGTAATTAGAAATTATTTTTATATTGACTAGTATGTAATACAATGATAA
The DNA here is from genome assembly GCA_029783825.1 of Sapria himalayana. Taxonomy (NCBI): domain Eukaryota; kingdom Viridiplantae; phylum Streptophyta; class Magnoliopsida; order Malpighiales; family Rafflesiaceae; genus Sapria; species Sapria himalayana. Next base: position 1,493,626 of record JAREIK010002991.1, read on the forward strand.
TAAATGTAAATATTAAAATACATTATTTTTAGTATTCAGCATTTATAGTTATCAAATAATATATTTATATTCAGCATTCACTTAACAGTAATTTATCAAACATTTTTTCAATACAAATTAAATACTTATAAAATTCAGCCTTAATTTTTTAGCACTTATTTTTCAACACTTAATTTTTTCAATTTTATCAAATAGACCCTAACTTTCAAAAATCTATTTTAACTTTCCACAATAATAACAAGTTACTTAAAATTGAATTACAAATAAATCAAACTTGTTTTCGTGCAGCGAAAACTCAAATACTGTTGCAACGAAAACTAGTTTTCGTGCAACCAAAACAAGAATTCGTTGCATGATACTCAATTATTGCTGCACGAAAACTCTATTTAATTTGCACTAAAATGTGTATTCGTGTAATGAAAACTAGTTTTCATGCAACGAAATTGAGTTTTCTCGCAATGAAAACTAGTTTTGGTGAAAAATGAGTTTTCATGTACCTAAACAATGCCAAAACTAAATAATCACAATCAAGCATAGTCGTAATCCAAACCCTCTAATTGAAATTGCTAAAAAAACAATGCTAGAAGATAAAATTAATTGGGGTTTGGAGGTACCCTTCTTTCCAAGCGAGTCTGTTGAAGATGAATTTTTGAAAAATTATCCTTAAAATACCTAAATGGAGGCATTCAGTGAGTCTCTTGATGATGCTCTAACTTCTAAAATGTGATTCTTCCATATTATCATAATCAAATTAATACATTTTATTATAACACAGCAAAATAATTAAAATCTATGAAAGTTTATATTCTAAGGCTCTAAAACAAAAATATTTAGATTTTATTGCCCTGATCAAAAATGTGTAAAAAAATAATTATAAAGTCATGACCAATATTATAAAGTCACAACCTAATTTATGAAGTCATGACCTAAATTATAAAGTCATGACCTAGGTTATGAAGTAATTATAATATGTTGCTGAGACTATAATTCTTTAAGATGTAAGTAACTATCATATTTTATTTTGTCGCGACATGTGTAGTATTAAATGTTTCGAACGGGTTGGTACGACCAATTTTTTTAAGGCACGGTATTACCAATGTGGCATGTTCCAAATGTGCGTGCAAAAGAATCTCGTTGCATGAAAATGTGCTAGGTGGCAAAAAGTGGTTGGCCAATTACAATCAGTCACGTAAGTACATTAGCCTTATGTGACCGATTGTTTTAAAAATATTAGACGGCCTCGTTGGGCGAATAACCGAATTGGTTAACCATGCCCCCAAGCCAAGCACATGAGTTGTGCTAGCCCAACAATGAGACAATGTTCTAGATCATGCCATATCAGATAGGACATAGACGAATCAAGTTGTGTCCTAGCTACTTGGTCAGTTGGACACCTTTACTTTAAGACTTAGAAGATAATTTAATCATGTCTTCACTATGGTAGCATTATCATGGAATGATGTCGCGCAACATATTTTCTTTTAATTTGTATGCCCTTTATCCCATTGAATTTTACTCAAAAAATAATAAATATATATGTTATAAAATAAAATCCGTAATAATTTGAAAATAAAAAATTAAATCTTAAAGCAATAAATACACAATATACAAAATACAAGTTAAAGTGAATTTGGGTTTTTAGGGATGATTCTTAGTGGAGGGAGAACCTTCTATTATATAAAATAAATCTGGAAATCCCAAAGGGATTTTTAATGTAAGCTAGGTGAGTTTCACCTAATCCTTCCATAACTTTCTCTCACTTGAAAATCACATTTTTCACTTGTCAATTATTGCTTCCATTCTTGCTAAGTTAGATGATGTTCTATATTATTCAAACTTGTTAGTGTTGATCAGTTTGGTCAAAACATCCTCTATATTTTTATCGGCATGAATCTTTTGCATATTCATACTTCATTCTTCAATTTTCTCTTGTACAAAATGATATTACTCTGATATATTTTATTTTTTGAGTAAAATACTAGATTTCTTGCTAGGTGTAGAATACTCTTACTATCACAAAATATAGTAATTTTATTTTATTTGTGTTGAAGATCTTTCAACGGTATATGCAACCAGATTGCCTTTTATTGACTTGTGTAGCTGCAATATATTATGCTTTTGTCATTGAAATAGATACAATAGACTGTAACTTTGATACCTAACTTATAGCTATTATAGTAAGAGTAAAAATATAGTATATGGTAGACTTAATATCATCAATATTTTCAGCATATTCTACATCAATATAATATCTAACAATAAGGTCTGAACATCCATAACATAATATAGCATTTGAGGTTCTTTCAAATATTTGAAAATTCTCTTCACAGTACTCCAATGTTCTATACTAGGATTTGCCATGAATCGACTAATCACTTCAAATGTTTGTGTGATGTCTGGTCTTATACAAACCATTACAAATATTAAACATTCCACTACTGATGTATACGGTACTCAATATGTCTTACTTCTATCTTTTTCATAGCTAAGACAAATACTAGAGGATAATTTAAAATCAACATGAAGAGGGGTGGAAATTGGATTAATATATTGTATGTTAAAGCATTGTAAGATATTAATAAAATAATTTTGTTAATAAAGTCAAATCTTTCTGTTATTTATATTTCAATAAATCTATATTTCTAATATCTTTATTTCTAGTCTCAAGTCCTCCATATCAAACTCACTAGGCAATTGTACCGTCAATTCTTGGATTTGATATTTGTTTGAGCATGCTACTAACATATCATCCACGTACAATAATAAAATTATGAAATCATTTACTTAAAACCTTTTGTAGTATGTACAATAGTCTAAACTGAGTTTATTATATCCAAGGCTTATGATGAATAAATCACATCTTGTATACAAATACCTCGTTGCTTGTTTTAGACCATATAAAGATTTGTTCAACTTACAAATTAAGTTTTTTTAATCAGTTCAAACAAATCATTGTGGCTGGAACATATAAATTTTTTTCAGTGTTTCCATGAAAAAAAGTAGTTTTAACATCTAACTACTTTAAATATAAATCAAATATAACGCAAGAAGTCATTACAACTATAATTATTATAAGACGAACTACCGGGAAAAAAATCTTATTGAAGTCAATGCCTTTTTTCTAAGCATATCCTTTTATCACCAATCTTATACGATACTATTATACTTGATAATTATTATCCTATTTCATCTTGTAAACTCATTTGTTACCAATGGTTTTTCTTAAGAGCAGTAATGGTATTAGCTTATAAGTCTTATTCTTGTGTAGAGCTTTAATTTCTTCCTCCATTACTGTTATCCACAAAGATGCATTTAAACTATTTAAAGCTTATTGATATATTGAAAGTTCTCCATCTTTTGTTAAAAGATAATATGCAATATTACTCTGCATAATTTATTTTCCACTTGCATTATGGTTGGCTGACTAACTTCTTGAGCCTCATACTTTACTAGCTCTTATGTTTCGTGCTCTGATTCTTCCTCTATTAATATTAGAACATATTGCATCTGACTATTTTCTACGTGCATAGTGATAGTTTCTATAATATCATTTAATGTGCTATTATTATCAATTATTTGATTTTTTATAAATATTACATCTCTGTTGATAATTACCTTGTGGGTAGTTGGCTTCCAAAGGCGATACTCCTTTACTCCTTCAGCATACCCTGAGAATATATATATTTTTGGATATTAGATTCAACTTTGTTCTTTCTTTAGTGTTGTATATCATATTTATAGGATAATAAAAAAAGTATAAATTAGAGTAATCTTTTAGCTTACCCATCCACATCTCCATTTGTGTTTTCAAATCAATCATAGTTGATAGCTATCAATTTATTATATAGTATGAAGTTCTTGTTGCTTATGTCCAAAAAGAGTTGGACAGCATTGTAGTTCTCAACATTGCTCTCATTTGTTCTATAAGAGTTCTATTCAATCATTCAACTACTTCATTTTGTCGTGGCTTGTGCATGACTATGAACTTTTATTTGACACCTTATTACTTACAAAAAGCAAGAAACTCACCATCTATATACTCTTTTTCATTATCAATCCGCTAATATTTAATCATTTTGTCAAATTCAAGTTCCACCCATGTTTTGAAATCTTAAAAAATTGGAAACACATCTAATTTTTTTTATTAGATACACCCAAAGTAATTGTCATTGAATGATATAAAATATTTTGTTTCTCCTTGAGATATTTTAGGTGATTTTCATACATCAGAATATATCAAGTCTATAGTGTTTTTACTTCTTACAATTGATCTGCTGAATACCAATCTATTCTATTTACTTGTAACATAAAGCTCACAAAAAAGTAAATTTACTAATTTGAGCCCCGAAAGTAGCCTTTTGTCAGAGAGAATCTTCAAACCTTATTTTGACATATGTCATAGTTTGAGATGTCACATCAACGTTGATTCTTCTTCACTAAATGATACAATACATGCATCATCCTCCTATACAATTTATCCTTAAAGCATAAATAAATTTATCATGATCTTTTCTCCCTTCATCACCATAAGTGCACATCTCATAATATTTATCATCTCATTCTCAATAAGAGTTTTACATCCAATATTATCTATTTATCTCAGTGACAATAGTTATTTCTATAAGCCCATCACATATTGTATCTCTTGAATGATATGAATCATATCATTAAATATTTTTATTTTGATAGTACTAATGCCAATAATTTTCAAAGTATTATCATCTCTCATGTGCACAAGCCCTCTTGAGATTGGTTCATATTTGTGAAACCAATCTCTTTGAGAAGTCATATGACATGATGCTCCTGTGTCTAGCAACCATATATTACAAAACTACTTGTTGCTTTCAATTGTCGTTGTCACCTTATCGTATAACATGCTACCCCATCATCATTGATACTTGTAATATTCATTTAAGTATTTAAAAACTCATCATTCATACTTTTTTCTTAAACCAATAATTTCTTTTCAAGTGTCATTTATTGACATAATTATAATATTTAATATTTTTCTTACTTCTAGATTTTGATCCACTATAATTCTGATTCTCACCAGGGTCATGCTCCATTGATTTCCCTCGTATCACCATCAATGCATTTATTTTATATACATTTGCATATCTATTCTCTTTTTTTTTTGTGTTTACTTTCTTCTTACAAGATGACAAAAGCAATATTATTAAAGATTAAACTATCTATCAGAGTACCCTTCATCAGATTGATGATGGGTTGATCATATAAATCATGTAAACTTTGAAGTAAATATAAAATCTCAACATGTTTAACATTTTCTATTTTATGACCCACTGTTGTAAGTTGAGAAAATAGAGTATTATGAGTATTAGTATGATCAGTTATCGTAACAGATTACATCATTCATTGAGTATAAAGTCTTCTTTTTGAGATTTGTTGTGAAATGACTTTACCTCATATAACCTTATGAGAGTATCCCAAATTTATTTTGTCATATTATTTTCTAACACATTTCATAATATTCTACTAGCAAGTGCAAATTATAGATTAGCACTACCATTCATCTCATTTCACGTATCTTTAGGAATTATAACGGGCCCTTTTTCAATTGTATCAAAACAATTATATTTCCTCAATATTGTCTTAATTTTTATTTTTCATAATCAAAAATTACTTCAATTGAATTTTTTTATTTCAAATTTTACTGCTATATTTTACTTCTAATGTGAATAATAAATCAATAATATTAAAAATTATTTGTATTACTACACCAAAAAAGGTCACAGGCAAGTGAATGAGTGTAATACCCTCTTAAAAACTATAGACCTTTAGGTTATTATCGCCATTTTAAACAGAATTTTTCTAGACATACATAAATCACAAAAATTACTAACTAACCTCATCCGATACTACAATTATAAAACAAAATCCGCAATAACTTGAAACTAAAAAATTCAATCATAAAGTTATAAATACAAAATAAACAAAATACATGTTAAAGAAAATTGAGATTTTCAGGGTTGATTCTCAAAGGAGGGAAAACCTCATTTTATAGAAAATAAATCTGAAAATCCCAAAGGGATTTCTGACGTGGGCTAGGTGAGTTTCACCTATCCCTTCCATAAAAAGTACAAAAAATCTCTTCATTTTTTTTTGTACAATATAAAATATAATATCTAATGATAACATGTCTAGAATCTTATAAATAATAGATATAAACAAATTAAAATTATTCATTTCAAGATTATTCTATAAATTATTTTATTTAAAAAATTATAAATACACTAATCTCAGGCTGAAAATCCGAATCTTAGAATTTAATAAAAAATTATTTTTTTCAAGGTTATTTTAATTTTTTATTTTTTCAATGCTAATGACTCCCATGATATGGTGAGTATTTACTAATAGTTTTTATTTTTTTGATGCTTATTATCTTTTTTTTAAAAAAAAATATTAAATCGATATAATAATTAGTAAATATAGTATTTACTAATTATTAGTTTTCAGTGTATTTCAATTAAGATGCATCAAAACTAATTATAATATTAAATTTTATAGATGGATCGTGGAAAATTAATTTGCAGAACGTAGGCGTTCGTGTTTTTAGGGTTCGGACCTGCTGGATGCGGGGGCACCAGTCCTCGACCAGGGTACCGCTGCCATGACAGCTTCTGTGGCGATCGTCAGAAATGCGGCCAATGCCGCAAGATCACGTGCATCGGGCTTCGGTCGTATGCGAATCGCGTCGCCGTCGCAGGCGAAACAAAGGCCGAAGCTCTCATCTCTCTATTCCCCTCCAGGCAGCAAACTTCCATCAAAGCACGGCTCCAGGTCACCAGCTGTAAAGAAAACTCATGAAACCGCCACCGAGGCGTTCCTTTCTTTTAATTTGTGTTTATTTTATTGTCCATGAAGTCGACGCCTAGAAACAAGCTTTGTTTTGGAATCCATGGTGCCCTATCACGTGGCAACTGCTTCGGCATTGATGATCTCGATGCTATCGACATCTTGCCGAAATTACGACAGGCTCCCCGAAGGTATATGAGCCGGGTCAGTGCTTTTCTTAATTTAATGTGCTGGTTATCTCCGTCGCTAATACATGGGCACTCTGATGATCGACCATTTATGCTTGTCTGGTTTTCGTTTTCGTTTTTTCATGAATGGACGAGAGACTCCTATCTGAAATGAATTTTCTATCGCAGACTAGTGAGAACCATCTCAGTCAAGTGGGACTGATGGTAGCATTCTAAGAGTCTCTACTGTTCATGCTTCCATGGTATGGATTACTAGCTCCCTAACCAATGGGTTTATCGCTCTTGATCTAGGGTTCTAGCAGCCATGTCTCACTCGACCTTTTCTTCCATTTCTGCCTCCTGGTAAGTCGGTTTCTTTAAAATCTCGTAATTAGTAAAATTTGAGGGGAGATACATGTTTCGTGCGCACTATAAATTTATATATTTGCACTATATTCTTGTTTATAGGTGCATCAAGTGAGTATTTATTCTCTAGTCTTCAAATCTCTATATATTTGCACTATAAATTTATAAAAAATTTTTAAAAAATTTTTAAAACTATTAGCTATAAATATAGATAAAAATTGAAATTTATAAAGATGCCCAAACTATGATGTCTTCACTTTTAATTCAAATTTATTTGTTAAATTAAAAACTAAAAAAATTATTGAACCTTAGTAATATGAATGCATATTAAAATAATAAAAATAAAAATTCTAATAGTATCATAAAAATAAAAATTCTAAGGGTATCATAAGAATCAGCATGATGCATATAAAATATAAAAAATTATTGAACTTTAGTAATATGCATGCACGTAGAGGTGTCAAATTAGCTGGGCTGGGCTGGACTAGGCTGTTCTGCCCCCTTATTTGTTGGCCCAACCAGCACGACACGCTATAGCACCATGCCATGCCTAGCACAACATGGTTTTTTTGGAAGGAGGCCTGGCATGGCCCATGACCCATTGCCCAGAATCTGCCCTGGCTTGGGCTAGTTTGGGTCTTGCTCGCTCTCATTAATGATGGGCATCATTCATGGTATTATTGATCGTGGTTGTTGTGCTTATTGTTTGCTATTGTTGTGTCATTTCGTGTGCTACTTAGTTGCTCCTACTTGTTGAGTTTTTTAGTTATTGTGAGTATCTATGATCTCTTGTTATTGTTCATTCTTGTGGATTGTTGTGATTTTGTGTCTTGGTATAATAATAAATGTCTTTGCCTAAATGTGAGTAGGGGTGTAACCGAGTCGAGCCGAGTCGAGCCGATTATTAGGCAGGCTCGGCTCGGCTCGGTTTTAAAGGAGTAGGCTCGAGCTTGTTCACGAGCCTGTTTACGAGCTGACGAGCTGAGTTTGAGGGTGCTCGGGCTCAGCTCATTTAACTTACGAGTCTGTTCACGAGCTTGGTTCACGAGCTTGTTCACGAGCTGGTTCACGAGCTGGTTCACGAGCTGGTTCACGAGCTGGTTCACGAGCTGGTTCACGAGCTGGTTCACGAGCTTGTTGACGAGCCCGGTTAATGAGCTTGCTCACAATCCTATTCACGAGCATGTTCACGAGCTTATTTATGAGCTGACGAGTTAAGTTTAAGGGTGCTCGGGCTCGGCTCTTTTAACTTACGAGCCTCAAAATGATATTTGGGAATTATAGAAAATGTTCATCTAAAATAGCCAACATACAACTAAATTAAAAAGATACGATAATACAAATTTAATTAATTTGATTGAAGTTCAAAAGTTAAAATATTCATCATGTTCATTTGTAGGAAAAATTTGTTGTACATCAAGCCTTCTTCATGTTCACGAGCCTGTTCACGAGCTTGGTTCACGAGCTTGGTTCACGAGCTTGTTCACAAGTCTGGTTAACGAGCTTGCTCACGAGCCTATTCACGAGCTTGTTTATGAGCTGACAAGCTGAGTTTGAGGGTGCTCAGGCTCGGCTCATTTAACTTACGAGCCTCAAAATGATGTGTTGGCTCGGATCGTTTAACTTAATAAACTAGTTCGAGCGAGCTTCTAACGAGCCGAACGCCGAGTAGATCGCAAGCAGCTCAGCTCGGTTACAGCCCTAAATGTGAGGTCTAAAAGTTTGAGACTCAGACTCTCCCCCTCTCCCTCCCCACCCACCCACCCACCCACCCCTCCTATCTCTCCTCTCTTTCACTCCTTATCTCTTTCACTCCCTCCCTATTTATTTCACACACACACACACACACACTCTCTCTCTCTCTTCCTATCTCTTTCACACACACACTCTCTCTCCATCTTTCTCTTTCACTCACACACACACATACACACACACACACACTCTCACTCTCTCTCACTCTCTTACTCTCTATCTCTTTCACTCAGTCACTCTCTCCCTCTCCCATCTCTTACACACACACACACACACACACACACTCTCTCTCCCTATCTTTCTCACTCCATCTCTTTCACTCACTCTCTATCTTTCTTTAATTTATCGGTGGCGAGACTTGTCGAGATATATATCTCCTTTAGATATAGAGGGAGAGCTTTGTGCACCGAGTATGATCTTATGTGATCTTATTGTATATATCTATTTGTAGTTATTATGCACATATGTATTTTGTTATGGTGCATATGTATGCATTATTTTTGTTCATTTTTTGTGGATTATTGTGATGTCGTCTATGTTGCACGGACACGGATACGGACACGGAGATACGACATGGCAGGATATGGGGACACGGAAAATTCTAAAAAACTAAGATATGGGAATACGGCAAATTCTAAAAAACTAGGATACGGATACGACTAGGATACGTCATGATAAAAAAAATAAAAATAAAAATAATTAATTATAAATATTATGTATTTTAAAATAATTTAAAATTCTGTATTTTAAAATAATGTAAAAAAAATTTAAACCATCTAATACCCCACCACCATCACCATTCCTTTACAGTTTTGATTTTTGAACTTTTCCCCCTCCCGATACAGATTCCAAAACCCTCCATTCCCTTTATAGAATTAGGTTACCTTAGTAGGTATTGTCGCCGCCTCGACGGTGCGCTCCTTCCCTCCCCGTTTGACGCATGACAATTGATAACTATTTCTCGCAATCGGATTGTCGGCAACTCACTGTCGGCGGTGTGCTCATCAATTTGTTGAAGATGTAGGAGTAATAGTTAATATATAGTGTATTTTCGACGTGTTAGAATCGTAAAAACACGTCAGTTGGTAAGCGACATGTTTGTAGGTAAACGACGCGTCTGTTGTTAACGATGACTGTTTCCGAACAACGTGTCGGATATGTCTCTGACGCGTATCCGACCCGTGTCGCCGTGTCCACGTCTCTGACACGTGGACACGGCGACACGGGTCGGACACGGCCACGCGGCAGTTCTTAGGCGTATCCGTGCAGCATAGGATGTCGTGTCTTGATGCAATGACAAATATATTTGATTAAATATGACAGGTCTTCTGTTTGACACACACACACACACACACACACGCACACTCGCTCCCTCTCAAATATATTGGTGATAAGATTTATTGAGATATATATCTCCCTTATATCTATGCGTTCTTATTGTGTGTGTGTGTGTATATATATATATATATGTATGTATAGTCATGGTGTATTTGTATGTATTGCTATTGTATTTATCTATGGCGTGTTGTGGCATTCTTTGATGTGATAGGTCTTGAGTTTGAGTCTATAATTTATTGGAAGTAAGACTTGTTGATATATATATATATCTTCCTCCGATCTCATACTAGGTGGCAGGCAGGCTTGTGTTGGTACTTGCTGGGATTTGATTAAATCATATTTTTCATGTTTTTAATTAAAAAAAAAATGAATAAAAAAATCTGGTGTTTTCTTTCGTCACCAATGAGGCTTGCAAGCCCGTGCCCTCGGTTTGCAGCAGGTGAAACTTCGGTTTTATGCGTAATTTGTTCATCAGCCTGTAGGTAAGTGATTACTGGTTTTCGTGTTCGTCAGCTGAGCTGCTTCACGTGGGCCGCGCGTGAGTATCTATCTTTACCTATTAGAATTTTTCGTACTTTTTCTCTCCCCTTGTAATGCTCTTTGTCAGTGTGGGTTTGCTATAACTAAAAAACATGGTTTGTTAGCTTTTTGTGTGTTTTTTTTTTTAATTTTTATGATAATTGAGGTAAAAAAAATATAAATATTTAAGTGAGATGTATTGTGAGAGAAAAATTATTAAAATAATAGTAAAATTTAAACATTAAAAATTCAACTTTTTTTTATGTACATTATTTGACTAAATTTTTTTTGGCATTAATTAATTTGAGAATGATTTTATCAATAATTATGGTTAGTTAAATGTAAATTTTTCCTATTATATTATATATGTAAATTCTTGATCAATAATATTATATGTACACACACACACACACACACACGTAAACATATATGTGAGATTTAACTTTTTTTTTGTAAAAAAATATAATGTTCATATAAATAATAGAATTATGTATTTTGAAATGTTTATGTAAACTGCAAATCAAAATGTAATTCATATAACTTTTAAACAAAAGAATTTTGTTAAGCATAAATGTTTATATTAAATGATAAGCATGACTTCTTTTACGTTTACATCCATTAATATTTTTTTTTTATTTCTAGATAATTGAAATAAGTAAATGGATAAAGTAAAATAATTAAAAAAAATGCAAAAAAAAAAAAATTAAATAAAAAAAAAGTTTTCTTATTCCCATTAATGGTCTTTGGAGTTAAGTTTAAAATTAGGGTTTTGGGGTAGTCATGACTTCTTAAAAAAATTTTCATTAATTTTTTAAAATCATGATACTTCTCTAGAATAAGAATGAAAATTTCAGCAGGTATTAATGTGATTGTCTGACAACAGATGATTAATTTGGTGAAGATGGTGTTCACCGATTATGAGTGATAGTTTAGATATAAATAGGGGTTACTATTTTTGATGTATATGTTGAAAGGAATGAAAAATATAATAATTAAATAGATTATGAAAATTAAGATATAAATAAATAAAATTGACATGGCATGTCGGCCTGTGTGGGATAGTTTCGGCCCGACTAGCTAGCCAAAGCTAGCTCGTAATAAACCATGCTCGCTTAGACATGATATTGGCTAACCTTGGATGAACCCAGGTTAGCCTGGGTTCAAGTTGTGCCTAGTGCTTGAGCTCTGCCATGATAGGGTTGGCATGATCCGATTCAACACTTGGCATGACTCGAGCAATCGCAAGCCAATGGGTTGTGCTAGGATGACACATTGTGGAATCATGTTTAAATTTTTAATTTATTTATTTTTTTATTTTTTATTTTTTTATTTTTTTATTTTTTTATTTTTTTATTTTTTTATTTTTTAATTTTTTAATTTTTTAATTTTTTAATTTTTTAATTTTTTAATTTTTTAATTTTTTAATTTTTTTTATTTTTTTTAAATTTTTAAATTTTTAATTTTTTAATTTTTAAATTTTTTTATTTTTTTTTTATTTTTTTTATTTTTTATTTTTTTATTTTTTTATTTTTTATTTTTTTATTTTTTTATTTTTTTATTTTTTTATTTTTTTATTTTTTTATTTTTTTATTCGATACTTGAGTTTGATTTCCAAATATATCAAATATGTTTTTTTTGTGATGCTTGCTAAATTATCTCTCATGTTGTTGGGATGAAGGCCCCACATTCTATGGTCCTAGAGACTTAAAGTCTTTATATGAACTAATGGATAGTAAGAAATGGTACTTAGCAAAGAGAATTTTATTAGTATTTATTATACTAATCCCAAATCCATTTGAGAAGAGTTGAGTAATTAACGATTGCATTGCACTTGTAATTATGTTTGAGGGTGCTAAAATAAAAATCTTTATTATTTGGTACTATTTTTATTATTATTTTTGGTGCAATAAAATCATAAGTAATAGAGTTTTAGTGTAGTCAAATATATAATGACCATGATATCCTTAACCTCATGATGTTTGCATGTCATATATAATGAAAAAACACAAAATAAAAATCTTTTTGAAAATGTTATATGTCTACGTGAATCTATTATTAGAATATATATATATATATATTTATATATATATATATTTATCATAAATATATTGATACATAAATATATAGATACACGTAAATATAGTTATATATGTATGGTTTTCAAGAAGGAGAATAAATATTGAACTTGATTTCATAAATTAAATTTTCATACTAACGCTTAAATTGATTATTTTTTTTATAATTTAAAGTTTTAAATTTGACGCTTTAACCAACCATTATTGAACGCAATGTAAAGGCTACATAATATTTTCA
>JAREIK010002991.1:2123896-2486396 GCA_029783825.1 Sapria himalayana
TCTATCATTCTCATGGGGTTTTCTCTTCTTATTTTCTTGAATTAATATTATTTTAACTTATACATTATATATTTTACATTATTTGCAAATATTGAAATTTGTTAAATTTTTGGATTACCTAATTGAGGTATGAATTTTTTGTGTTTCATTATCTACCTATAGATTTGATCATGCTAATCAATATGGACTTAGTTTCCTTACTAGGATTTGTTGAAATGTAATACTTTATAAATAAATAATATATACTAATGGTGTAAAATTAACAATGAATAATTTATAAATATTTTAACAAATAATAAAAGTTGAAATATAATAACAATTAATAACATATAAAATTTTGAAGGCATACTATTCGAATGTAGAAATGTAACAACAAATGAACAACTAAAAAAATTATAACCTCATTTCAAAATTTATATAGTTGCTTGATCTATAATTCACAAAAGGTATAATCTAATAAATAACACCTCCTATTATTTTATATTTTAAAAAATACATATTATATGTCATAGTTGGTAAATGACTACTTGTTTAATATACTTCATTTTAATTAGTAAATATCCCTATTAATTTAATAATGTTCTCCATTGATAATTGGCTTTATTTTGTTATTTTTTATAGACAAATTTAAATACATTGATATTGTGATTTTTTTAGGATTTCAATTATATAAAATACCTATGTCTAATTAGTTGGTACATATTATTAATTCAAAAAATATGAATTATCACATTGCAATTTTTTTTTTGCTTAATTGATGTAATTTTATTTAATATAAATAAATATCAAATATTTAGTTTATGTATATGACAATATTACAATTACTGGCTTTTAATAAATATCTAAGAGATTGAAGCAACCCACCTTATCTCATTGTAATCTAAAATTATCTAATAATGTTATGACTAAAACTTTTTTTCTTAGATTTATATAATGTCCTAAATATGTTACTACAACTTTATTATAAATAATCTTTATCTATGTTATTATAATTTAAAATATATCTGTGTTATGTGTTATATGAATGGAAAATATTTTACAATATAATCATCGTTGGATGAATGTAAGACTAAAAGATTGATGAAAAATGAAAGTTTATTAGATTTGCTAAATAATAGTCTAAAATAATGGATAAAATAAAAATAAGAAACCCATTTAATGATTGTATATGTCAAAATTGGAGTTTCCAATATGTGGACATAATGCGATATCATCTTGCAAAAAACTCATCAATCCCTTCTACATAAACATTATGTCAAAACCAGAGTTTGGTTGTATGGTATAAACAGAAGAAAATAGTTATGTCACAAATAATAAAATATTTTGTATATAGAAGTGTTGATTCAAATGTTGCAATAGAATATGTCAATCTCAACGATGCATGTGAAGCAATGTTGAAGAATATTATTGGTCCTTAATTAAATATGAATGCCGCTGACAATATCCCAAAAGAATTAGTAAAATCATTTTTTGAAATGATGGAATCATCAAAAGAAAAGATTTGGTCAGGTAATTCATATGGTCACACAAAGTTATTTACGATAACAAAACTATTGAATTTAAAGGCAATACATTATTTTTTAGAGAGGCAATTTGATGAAATATGTCAGTTGTTATTTAAATTATTACCAAAGAATAATATCATGACATATAGCTTTTATAGCACAAAGTATTAAATGCAAGGTTTGGGTTTACATGTGGAAAAAATACATTACTACAATAATGGTTGCATGTTATATTAGGGAATAGACAATGAAACAATTGTATGTAATTTTTGTAACTATCTTTGGTATAAAGAAATACTACATGTAAATGATAGAAAACAAATATTCCTCATAATAAGATATTTTATTTCCCATTGACTCCTCATTTGCAATGATTATTTATATTTGAAGTTATTACTTATGACACAAGTTGATACATAAAGTATATTATTAAAGATGACATGATGCGACATTACTCAGATTTTCCTTCTTAGAAACATTTTGATAATTGTCATCCATCTTTTGCATATAAAAGTCAAAATATAAATAATCATTGCATATAAAAGTCAAAATGTTAGAATATGGATATGTATAGATTTTCTAGATACTCTTCATAGTTGGTTATTATCACACATTATAATTTGCCGTCGTTGATATGCTTGAAAGATGAATGCATGTTTTTATGTGTTATCATGCATGATCCAAGAAACCCAAAAGACAAGTTGGATATTTTTTAGCAGTTCTTGATTGTGGAGCTCAAAAAATTATGGGAGGATGGTGTCAAAATATATGATATATCTAAAAAGCAGAACTTCAAAATGTAAGTAGTACTTATGTGGAATATAAGTGACTTTCTTGTATATTCAATGTTATCAAGATGAAGTATTATAGAGAAATTTGATTGTCCTTATTGCATGGAGGACTCAGATGCATTTTTTCTAAGTAATGGATGAAAAACTTCTTGATTTGATAACCACTATAAGTTCTTATATGTGGAATATTCATTTCGGATGAATATTGATGGATTTAGGAAAGGTCATAAAGTTGTAAAATGTGCACCACATTTGAGGTTAGGTACCAAAATATTACATATAATTGAAAGATGTGTTCAAAAATGTTATAAATATTGATGCTGATTGTAGTAATACATAAAATTTGAAGAATTATCATTGTGGTTGGAAGAAATGAAGTATCTTTTGATATTTGTCTTCTTGGAAAACTAACCTAATTAGGCACAACTTAGATGTGATGCATATCAAGAAAAACTTTTTTGATAATATTTTTAATACTATCAAAAATGTGGAAGGAAAAATAAAAGATAATACCAAATCAAATGATTTAAAAGAGTTCTGTTCACTTTTAGAGTTATATATGGATCAATTAATGAATAAATTTTCTAAAGCTTGTTATATTCTTAAAAATGATGCAAAGAATGCAAATGAAGCTTTGTTAAAATGGCTGATAGAGCTCAGGTTCCTAGATGGATATGTATCAAATATGAGAAGATGTGTTGATATGAAGAAATATAAAGTAATTGGAATGAAATTTTATGACTATCATGTGTTCATGTAGAGGCTAATACTCATTGAATTCCATGAATTATTTTAACAAAATATTTTGGAAGCATTGACTTAAATAAGTATTTTTTTAAGATTCTCAATTGTCATGTCATAACAAAGGAAGTAATGCAGCTATTACAAAATATCATATCCATAATTATATGCAGACTTGAGCATATTTTTCTTCCTAGATTCTGACTCCAAGGAACATCTTCTAGTCCACTTGCCTTATGAATCCATGATAGCAAGCCTTTTATAATATAGATGGGTGTATCCATTTGAGTGGTTATATAATTTTCATTTATTAATCTACAAATTTAAATGTATTCGATGAATATTTCTTTTTCTAATAAATTTGTATTTCATATTTCTTAGAAAATTGAAAAATAATATTCAAATTAAAGCCAAAATGGAAGGATCGATATGCAATTGCTACTTTGTTGAAGAGACTTCGATAATTTGTGTGCACTACTTTTGGCCAAAATGGAAGGATCGATATGCAATTGCTACTTTGTCGAAGAGACTTCGATATGAAATTGCTACAATTATATAATTTGTGTGCACAATTATATAATTTGTGTGCACTATTTTTGGCCACAATTATTTAAGAGACTTCGATAATTGAAAAATAACAAAATATCACAAAATAATATTTATGTTATTAGGGATGGAATCATAATAAAATAATATGCTTTCTCTTTTCACACATGCATGTCAATTATATGGTAGAGCTAAATCAAGTTTTTTTTAGATGATTAGGAGTATCATGCTGCACACACATGCATCTTGTTTAATTACATTACTATGAAGAAGTTACACCTTATATTGAATAAGATTTATAATAAATTTATATTTTCATATATTTGTCATGGTATGCAATATATCTTTTTAATAATTTAAAATACATTCGATGTTATTTTTGAAGAATTTATGCAAAAAATTAAGGCAAATAAAACCGCATATTGATGAAGCTTCAATTGATACAAAGCTTGAAATAGATTTTGTAATTGGTTTGAAAAATGTGTCCGTATATAACTTAGCATTCTTGGTTCTAAAAAGTAATGTGCAACATTATATAAGTTTGATTTTATCTTTTATCATATTGTAGATATAATTTCCTTCATCAAATAGAGCTACAATGACTATTACAAACTTTATATATATCCCATACATTATGTAAATATATACAAATTTCTCAATTTGAAACATGGTTCAAATAGAGCTACAGTGAACAATCATGTGTGTATCAAGGGATCTAACTCTATTCTTACAGCATCTACTATTGATTTTCATAGTCGACTAATTGAAATTTTATATGTGAAGTATATTGCTTCAACAACTAAGAGGATATTTCTATTTAACTATGAATGGTTTGATCCTATTCCAAATATATGTACTCGAATTTATCATTAATAAAATTTTGTGGATATGAATCATATGGAATATTATCATAATTATGAGTCATTTATTCTTACAGTATAACTTGAAAAAGTGTGTTACACCACTTATCCAACCACAAGAATAAATCTTTGTGAATGATGAAAAATATATAAAATAAAACCTATATCAACTATAGAAGTTGTTGAAAAGGATATTATTGTTACTCCTTCACATGTAACTACATTTCAAGGAAATAATATCGAACTTCATCCAATAATTCCTAAAGCAGATGATGACCTTCAAATATTACTTGGTGAAGATGAAAACTATTTGGATATTAATGATGACCATGTTAAAGAAGATAATGAGGAGAAATTTATTGCAGAATCAAATAATGATGAATATGTAGATATAGATGATTTGTTAGAAATTTCTGATTATGACTAGATATTTATTGACTTCCATATTATGTTATCTTACTTTTTTTTGTAGCTGTTACGATTTGGACAATAATTGATTTTTTTTATTTTTATGAATGTCAATGTGTTTATCATTATGTTTATTATTATTAAATTTTCATAAAATATTTTTATTGTCTCTATATTTTTTGATGTTTATATAACTTGATTTAGGCATGAAAGTAAATTTTCAAGTGGTGGAGGATCTCAAAATGACAAGGGAAGAGGAAGCAAATAATATTTCATGGAGGAAGAAATCTATGTGTTTAGTGATGACAACACTACAAATATCTATGCATTCTCCTACATGTACAGAGGATATGCTGGCATCATCTCATCATGAAATACACAGATTAACTATCACTAATTTTTCGTATTCGTCTCATTTTGCACCAGAAGATATTGCTAGCTCCAGCCCACTTATCTTAGGAGGTCCATGCGTTGGTATTACGGTATCGACACCGGATAGATATTCATAATTTTTTAATTTGCATATCAAGTTATGAGAAAATCTTCATTTGGCACATAATTGACAATAAACAATATGTAGCTTTTTAAAATTTATTACATGCATGAATTATTATTTTTTCATTATATTTGTTTGAAAAAAATATATTATAAACTGTGAAAGAAATTATAAGTAAATTATAATGTTTAAAATATGATATTTTAAATTTATAATAAAGTATGGTTCTACTATTTATCAAACATTATCATTCAGGATTAAAATAATATTTGTATTATAAAGTTTTGGATAACAAAAATAAATGAATTAAATATTAATTTAGCAGTAGAAAAATGGGTATATTTTATTTATATGTATATGCATATGCTAATGTTAAATTACTTACATGCTTATCCCTCTTGTTTCTTATACAATAAAATAGATGTGAAAGGAGAAACTAGTTGCTAAGGGGATAAGTATAGTAAAATACCTCTAACATTGAAATAATTTTATTGGGAATAATTTGAGGCATAATTTTCATGCATTTACTTGTTTTTCAATTTGGTATAATGTGATTTACTCTTAAAATAAATGCATTACAATGTATTATTATTTAATTTAGTTTTTGCATAAAAATTATAAAATGAATAATGCTTGGGTGCTCTCGGTGAAGGATACATAGAAATATATGGAAAGTGTGAGATAAAATGACCAACTTGACAAATTGATAAAAAAGTATGCAAAAGATACAAAGCCTAAAAGTATCCCCCTTAATATTTTGATCAAGTGGAGGGAATACTGGAATAATGAGTTCAAGGCCATGTCCCAAATGACCTTATACAATCATTGATCGGAGAAAGTAAGTGAATGATAATGACTTTCAAATATATGATAAGTTATGTTGTATTTTAACAATTATTGGAAGCTGTGGAGAAAATGATTGTAATTACTTCACATTTGACAGTTCCTTCTACAAATGTACCAGATATTGATGTTGCACATATTTACCTTCAGGCTGTCAGGGTAGAGTCGAAAAAATGACGAGTATATGGTATGGGTACCCATGCATCTGTATTTTATCCAAGTTCTATTTGGAGTTCTTCATCATCTTCCAATTACAATAATATGTTTGATGAGAGATTGCATGGGGAGATGCATGATATTAATCATTTATTACAAATGAAAAATGAGGAGACGCAACAAAAGAATGAATAGATGTAAAAGGAAATTGAAAAAAATATGTTGAAATAATGAAAAGATAGAAGAAAATGAAATAGAATATTTTGAAGATGGAGAAAATGATGTGCATGTTGGTAGAGACATCATTTATTTTTCATCATTCTGAAGAAGATCCATACAGATCTCAGAAAAATAATACTCATCATGAAAAAAACTTATAACCATTTGTGATGTCATGTTATTAAGGTTTTGCAATGAAAGTTTTAATTGTGAAATTTTGGTTTTTGTATTATTATTTTTTTAATTAAGTTATGAATGTATAATATAATTGATGGACTTTTATGTTTGTTATATGACGTGTTACTTTATAGTGAATGTTATGTGAATGTCATTATATACAAATTATAGTGAATGTTATAGTGATGGACTTTTGATGAATAATATGTACATATACTTATTTTATTATAGGTTATATGGTTCTATATGTATTTATATATTATATACAAATTATAAAAACTATACAAATGGGACATGTTCCTATTGTAGATATAAGAAATGAAAAATGATATTTCAAAATTCATTTCTAATTTAAAAATGATGTGCAAGTCTCTAATTTAGAAATGGATATTTTGTTTCTATTTTATTCAATATCTAAATCAATTTTGGAATCCAATATCTTGTTTTTGTCGCTAAAATTAACAACACAAATCCATCATAAATTTTAGAAATGCCCTAATGTTATTTATTTCTAAAATTTAGAAATGAGCACTTTAGAAATTTATTATTCATTTCTAATTACATCGCAATTTAAACTTTGAAATGAAATTAAAAATAGAATTAGACATTTCTAATTCATTCTTTTATTTTAGTATAAACACACACACACACACACACGTACACACACACACACACATATAAATATATACACATAGAGACACAGACACAGACACACATATACTTTTATTGAATACCAATATATTTTTTAATTATCTTAATGCTAATTTTATTATTGATAATTGATTATCAATGTAAAAATATTATTTAATATCTATATATATATAAATATTCTATATAATTGTCTCATAAACATCAATTTTTGTAACAATTTTAGTAATGCAATTTTTTTATTTAGTTGTGATATATATATCATTGTTAAAATTACAAACTATAGTATGTGTTCATTCCACTAATTTAGTTTTGTATTAAATCAATTAGGACAATATTATTTAAATAATATTAATATAACAAATATATTTTTCTTTTATTCTAATTTTTCTATATAGCTTTTCTAATCAAATAAAAATAAATATTTTTTAATATATCTTTCAGTATAAAACTAAATTAATTTTATGATATAGTCGCTTTTTTCATAATTATCTCACGAATTTAATTGTATGATATATTAATTTTATTTTTTTATGATTATATAATATTAAATATTAATTAATTTATATAAACTAGCATACTTATCTGTTTCATAAAATCGATCCCGTTTTAGCTTTCGTATTACAAATAATAATAATAATAATAAAGACAAAGAGAATAACTAACACTAACATGACATTTTATGGTTTAATACTTTTTGACTTACTTATACGGATCAACTCGAAGTGATTAGGAGTGAATCTGGATTCCAAACCAGCTGTTCGATCCGCTCACTAATGGTTCCAATCTCTGCTATCCTCTCTCTATTTATTTGGTTAGAGCTATCGGAAAAAAATCACCTTGATGTGGTTTTCACTCTCTATTATCCCTAATAATCACTTTAATCTGGAATCGGTTTTCCATACATCTGATGATATTGCTTATACATCTGTTTGATAAATTAATAAAGCTACTAATTAAAGTGCATGTTAAGCACGGTTCAACTGTTAAAAATTAAAGATACGTTTGATTTTTCATATTTTAGTAAAGTGTGATATATAAGCAACATTTTTATTTTTTATAAGAGTGGATCTCATTTTATTTCAAACTCTTAGATTACTGTGCTCTATTCTTCTTTATGGCAATTTTTCACTCCCTCAGAATTTCTCTTCTTCTTCTTCTTCTTCTTCTTCTCCATATCATTATTTTTACAAGGAATTGTAGTTCAGCTATAATATTTGGTATCAGAGCAAAGTTTTGATCTATGATAGAAGACTATTTTTGAAATAATCATTCAAAAACTTCTCTAGATTAAACTATTCTTGTGTTCTTACTCAGATCTAAACAAAAACTCATATTATTGTTAGATCTAGTATAGATCTGTTTAGATCTAGAAATATTTTGTGTTAATTAACACTTATCAAACAAGATCTCTAGGTTTTTTTTAATTTCTCAAAGATTTTTTGAACATTTTCATTATAGCAACTTCAAATCTAAGTTCCTCAAGCTCGGGGTTCATTCCTATACCCTCGTTTGATGGAGAAAACTTTGATTATTGGTTTATCAAAATAAAAACATTATTTAATTCTCAAGATATTTGGGAACTCATGGATATTGGTTATATAGATCATAAAAACCTTTTTTCTCTAGAAGAAAAATAGGTATTAAAAGAATAAGAACTAAGAAAAGAAAATGCTAGAGCATTACTATTCATCCAACATGATGTTAGTAATGCAATAATTTTTTGACTATTAGGTTGTACTAAGGCAAAACATACATGAGATCTTCTTTAAAAAAAGTTTAAGTGAGATAAAAAACCCTGAGGAGCTCTTCTTCACTTTTTAAGAAGAGACTTTGAGAATATGAAAATGAATAACTCAGACTATCTTACTGAATTTTTTACTTAGTTTCTAGATGTATTTAACTAGTTAAAAATTCATGGTGAACACGTTACAGAAACCAGAATGGTAGAAAAATTACTTATATGCATGCCTGATAAGTATGATCCAATTATTGTAGTTATAGAAGAAATGAAAGATCTATCAGAAATGACAACTCAACAAATTCTCAGCTCATTAAAATCATATGAAAAATGACTACTCAAAAGAGTAGAGACTACTGCTGAATCTTCCATGCAATCAAGATGGGAAACACAAAATAAAAAAGAAGAAAATTAGTTGACTGAAACACAAGGGAGAAAGAAGACAACCAGATATGTTAATTAAAATAAATCAAAAGGTTATAGAAAGAGTCAAACATCCTTTATAACATTGAACATACCTGACTCGAGGAGCATTTCTATCCCTTGCAACGTATGCAAGAAAAATAACCACAATGAGAGAGATTATTGGTTTAGAACTAAGAATCAATATCTAAACTATAAAAGGTTTGGACATCTATCTAAGGATTGTAGGTTATGATTTATTAAATATGCTAGTTGGGTAGAGAAAACATCCTCTTTAGAATACGTATTCTATGTGTCAGAAACTAAGAATAATTCTTCTTAAAATATATGGTTTTTGGACAATGGTTGTTCAAATCACATGTCTGGAAATCATACATATTTGTAAGTTTATAACCTCTAGTAAATTCACAAGTTAAGTTAGGAAATGGTGATCTTGTCAAAGCGAAAGTAAAAGGCAAAGTTACTGTTTCCACCCTTATTGGAAAAAAGGTCAACAATGATGTACTACTAGTACCTGCATTGGACCAGAATCTCCATAGTGTGAGACAATTAATAGAGAATAGTTATAACTTGGTTATCAAAAATAATTCATACATTGTATACAATCAAGAGTCAAAAATCCCTTTTTGGACAATACAAATGTCTAGTGGAAGGAGTTTCCCACCGACTCTTGATCAGAAACATGATGTAGTATTAAGCATGAATATTGAACAAAAGAAAATATTGTGGAACATAATGTTAGGCCACTTAAACAATACAAGTTTAAAATTATTTTCACAAAACCAACTCGTGAATAACTTACTTTCTAACCAAAACTTTCCCACTTAAGCATGTGTGGAGTGTTCCATAGGCAAGCAATCCAGATAGAGCTTTCTGAAAAGAATTGCCTAGAGAGCATCCCAACCTCTTGAATTAATTTATGCTGATATATGTGGACCAATGTCAGTTCAGTCCTTGGCAAACAACAATTAATTTTTGTAGTTTGTTGATAACTGTACAAGGATAACGTAGGTTTACTTTTTGAAATACAAGGATGAAGCCTTTGAGTATTTTAAGAAGTTTTTACATTTAACAGAAAGACAATCTAGTCTGAGTATTAAAATACTCAGATCAGATAGAGGTGGTGAGTTTCTCTCAGAGAAATTCATTAACTTTTGTGAACAAATAGGAATTCAGAGACAATTGACTACTTCCTACTCACTACAATAGAATGGTGTTGTTGAGAGGAGAAATAGAAATGTAGTAGAAATAATCAGAATACTATTGGTTGAGAAATAATTGTCTAAATAATATTGGGCAGAAACTATTAATGCATTAGTCTATCTGCTCAATAGATGCCCAACTAAAGCATTAAAAGATCTTATTCAATTACATGCTTGGAGTTGGACAAAACCAAATATACACCACTTAAAAGTGTTTGGGAGTGTCTTCCACTCTCACATACCAAATCCTATTAAATCTTAGTTAGACTCTAAGAGTCTAAAATGCATTATAGTAGGATACAGTCTATAATACAAGGGTTATAGACTATACTCACCAAAAATAAAAATATTTATGGAAAGCAGAGATTTTATCTTTGATGAGAATGGTAAATGGGAAAGTAACATGCAAAATGCTAATGTGCAAAAAATTAGTATACAAGAATAGAATCAAAATTCTTCAGTGGAGAATAATGGTAATGAAAGCAAGCTAAGGTATGATTTTATTTCTCATTTTGAGTCATATGTTGAAATAGATATGCATGATATAAGTAATACAGCAGTTAAGTATAATACATTAGAAGAGATACACCAATGGTGCAATTACTCCTCAGTTGAGCCCCTCAACTATGAAGAGGTAGTAGGGCACCAAGTATGGATTGATGCTATAAAGACATAAATGTCTACCATAGATAAAAAACATACTAGGACATTAGTAGACTTTCCAAAAAACAAACACAGTATTGAAGTTAAGTGGCTATTTAAGGTTAAGAATCAACCATATAGTAATCAACCCATATATAAGGCTAGATTAGTGGCCAAGGGTTATTCCCAATGGGCTGGCATAGATTATTTCGAAACTTTTGCTCTAGTAGCAAGGTTAGAAACTAGAGATTTCTAAAAGCCTTAGCTAAATAGAAAGGATAGCCTCTGTTCCAGCTAGACATAAAATATGCCTTCTTAAATGGTAATCCAATGAAAAAGATATATGTAGAACAACCATTTGGGTTTGTAAAACAAGTAATTGAGCACTGTGTTTATAAATTATACAAGGTTCTTTATGGGTTGAAACAAGCACACCATACTTGGTATCAATAAATAAACTCATACTTAGTGAATCAAGGATTTAAAAGAAATATGAGCGAGCCAATACTGTAAGTTAAGAGAGATAGAAATTCAGAATAATAATTGTGTCAATCTATGTAGATGACATAATTTTTACAAGTAACAAATTTGAATTAGTTGAAGCCTTTTGACATGACATGTTAGAGAAATATGAAATATTAGACTCGGGCTCACTTAACCACTTCTTAGGGCTTGAAATTATTCAAGACTCAAGTGGTGTAACAGTGTGCCATACAAAATATGTTTAATCAATACTGAAAAAATATGGCATGGAGGAATATAATCTTGCTTCTTCTCCATTAATTATAAACCAAAAACTAGTTTCTGCCCAAGGCATAACAATTAATGGTAAATTATATAGAAGTCTAAATGGTAGTCTATTGTATGCATCTGCCACATGACCCTATATTGTGTATGCAGTATACTTTCTGTCTAGATTTATGCATGTACCAAACCATATTCATTTTAGTGCTAAAAATGAATTATAAGGTATCTTAAAGGAACCTTAGGCTTAGGAATAAATATTCGAGAACCAAATACACTAAGATAACTAGTTACTATGATAGTGATTGAAGGGGTGTCAAGAAGACTATCGAAGTACTTCTGTATGTACCTTCACACTAGGAACTATAGTTATATCTTGGTCATCCAAGAAATAATTTATAGTTGCATTATTCACTACTGAAGTTGAATATGTTTCTACTTCAGTAGCAACCTCACATGTATTGTGGATGAGGAAGCTACTAACTGACTTGGATGAAACTATAAAAGAATTAACTACTATACTGTGTGTCAATCAATTCACTATTTCCATAGGTAATGATGCTGTGATGCATTGCAGAACAAAATATATATGACTTAAGTATCATTTTATTAAATATGCAATTGAAACTAATGAAATTAAGTTGATTATTTATATATCATAAGAATAATTAGCTGACATCTTCATTAAATCACTACCTAAAGAAAAGCTGGTTTACCTAAGAGAAAATCTTAGACTTATACTCATTGCATCAAATGGGGGAGAATGATGATATTGACCTTCTTTTGAAGTACTAGGGCCTTGATTCTTAATAATAAATTTATAAATCCACTCATTAAAGCATGTGTTAAGTATAGTGACTATTCTTTGTGACAAATTTTCTATTCCTTGGAATTGTAGTTCATATATATCATAGAGGTGTGGTATTTTGCTTCATGTTCAACTTAGACAAATATTTTTCTATTACCGCCAGAAGCATTCCTCATCGATCAGTTCAAAAATGTTCATGTCTCCCAAAAAAATAAGTATCTATTGTTTTACAACAACAAATCCTTATTTAACAATGACTTCAAAGAGCAGAATAGTAGAGAAAAAGAATATATTTGAGGAAGAAGAAAAGATAATCCCAAGAATGGTAGCTACATAGAGAAAACAAAGTAGCCAATTCAATAAAAAATATCTTGTATGTTTACAAAGTAAAAAAAATAGCTTATATACTGAGCTTGATAATTAATAATCAACAGAACACTAAAATTTAACTTTACAGAAAATATCACGCATTCAATTATCAAATATTTGTAAGGGCATATTGGTAATTTCACCAAAAAGCCCAAACCAACAGAATCAAAGAACTCAATCAACAATCTCCCCAATTTGATGTTTTTGGTGTAAGTCCCAATTTTTTTGAAAATAGACAAGATTCTCTCTAGGTAAAGGCTTTGTGAAAATATCAGCCACTTATTCTTCTGTTTGCAAAACAACAAATTGATTTCAACAGTCTCAATGACATCTTTAATAAAGTGATATTTGAGACCTATGTGTTTTATTTGACAATGCATAACCACATCACTCACAATAGATATAGTCAATTGGTTATCACAAAGTATATTAGTTGGACAGTTTAATGGTTTATCCAAATCGATCAGTAGCTTTCTCATCCATAAGGCTTGAGATGTAACCACTGAAGTTGAAACATATTCAGCTTCAGTGGTAGACAAAGCAACTGTGAATTATTTCTCGAACTACCAAGAAATAACCATATTTCCTAAATCGAATACATATCTAGAGGTACTTTTGTAATCCTATGGACATCCACCACAATCACTATCAAAGTATCTAGATATTTCAGTGTAGTTGGTCCTAGTGTATTTCAGACCTAAGTCTATAGTTCTTTTAAGATATCTCAACACTCTTTTGGCTACACTAAAGTGTATGTGATTAGGTGCACGTAGTATGAATCGAGATAATAAATGAACAGAATAAACTATATTTGGTCTTGTTACAGATGCATACAACAAGCTTCAAATCAAGCTTCTGTATGTATTCCTATTTACTAATCTGCCTTGGGCAAAAATTAGCTTTTGGTTTACTACGATAGGGGTGGAGATAGGTTTATAGTCATGCATTCCATTGTTTTTTAATACTGATTTTATATATGTAGTTTGAGAGATAGACACACTACTTGTGTCATGAGATATTTCCAGTCCTAAGAAATGTTTCAGGTTACCTAAGTCTGATATTTCATACTTGGTCTCCATTTCTTTTCTAAAATCAACTATTAATTCCTTTTATTACGAGTAAAAATTATGTAATCTACATATATATATACAATCAAGATTCTAGAATTCTTAACTTTCTTAATGTAAAGTATAGGCTCACTCTTACTTCGTTTGAAGCCTTGATTCAAAACATGTTTATTTGTTGATACCAAGCATGATGAGCTTGTTTCAACCCATATATAGCCTTATTTTATGTATAAACACAGTGTCCACTCATTTGTTTTACAAACCCAAGAGGTTGTTCTATATAAATCTCCTCATTGAGTTCTCCATTCAAGAAGACATACTTTATATCCAGTTGGAATAAATTTTCCAATCCTTTTGTCCAACTAAGGCTATTAAGAACCTTATTATTTCTAACCTTGCTACTAGAAAAAAGTTGTCTAGGTAATCTATTCCAGGCTTTTGAGAGTAGCCTTTGGCAACTATCTGAGCCTTATATATAGGTTGATTGGTATTAGGTTAAGTTTTAATCCTAAAAATCCATTTGACCCCTATACTATGTTTATTTGGGGGTAGGTCTACTAGAGTCTAGGTTTGATTCTTTTCATTGATAGATATTTTTGTCTTCATTACATTTATCTAGATTTGATGTTTTACAGCCTCTTCATAGTTGAGTGACTTAACTGGGGTCTAATTACATCTATGGTATATGTCAGATAGAGTTTTATATATGATAGGTGTATTTATTTAATTTGATTCTTTTAATACATACTTAGATTCAGATTCATATTCATAAATAAATTCAGAAATAGATTTAGAAATAGATTTAGAAATAGATTCAGAAACATATTCAGAAATAGATTTAGAAATAGATTTAGAAACATATTTAAAAATAAATCATAAGTGGGGTAGAATTCGTACCTTGAAGTACGTTCCTATTTATTGCTTACTGTAACATTAATGCTACAGCCTTCTTTATTTTTAACTTTATTTTCATTGAAGTTTTCATTCCACTTGTTGTTTTCATTAATGATTATCATTACTTACAAGAAATGAGTTGGTTTCTGGTGAATACAATCTGTAACCCTTTGATTGTAGACTGTAACCTACTAATATGCATTTTAGGCTCTTAGAGTCTATCTTGGTTCTACAGGCATTTAGTATGTGAGAGTAGCAAACACTCTTGAATACTCTTAGGTGTTTAACACTAGGTTTTCTCCCATTCCAAGCATGCACTAGAGTTAGATTATTCAGTGCTTTTATAGGGTATCTATTGAGCAGATACACTAAAGTATTCATTGCTTCTGCCCAATAAACTTCAGGTAGACATTTTTTATTCAGAATACTTCTAGCCATTTCTATTACTATTCTATTCTCTCTCCACAACACCATTCTGTTGAGGTGAGTAAGAAGTGATGAGATGTCTATTTATTCCTTTTAATTCACAGAAATTTGTGAATTTCTGTGAGGGGAACTCACCCCCTCTATTTGTTCTAAGTGTTTTCACACTTAGTCCAGACTATCTTTCCGCAAGGGATAAGAGTTTCTTGAAGTAGTCAAGTGTCTCAAATTTGTGCTTCAAGAAGTAAACCCACATAGACCTTGTATAGTCATCGAAAAACTATAGGAAGTAGCTACTTTTGCCTAATGATTAGACAGACATGGGTCTACAAATATCAACATGTATGAATTCAAGTGTTTTAGTGGCTCTTCAGGCAGAGTGTTTAGGAAAGCTTTGTCTAGTTTGTTTTATCAGTGAGCATTCTTCACAGTAGTGGTGGAAATGATAAGGTTTGAGGATAGTCCATTTACTAATTATTTTTGAAAAATAATTTTCAGGCTGCAATAATTTAGGTGCCCAAACCTTTTATGCCATAGTAAGGCTTCATACTAGACATTCATAATTAATATCTTGCCTATTTTTTGATTAAATGTCAGTGGAAAACTCATTCCACTATAAATTTTCACTTTCCAAGAAGATTGATTACTTTCTTGGTCAAATATATCACATGTATTATTTTTAAACACCAGTCTAAGTTTATAAGTTTCATAATTAGGCAACCAATAATACATTATTTATAAGTTTGATCGCTATGGAAGTAGGCACAGGCACTTTGCCTTTTGCCTCAACTAAGTCTCTATTACTTAATTTCACCTATGAATTTACTACTGGAAGTAAATCCACAAATATTTTTTTGTTACTAGACATGTGGTTTGAGCAACCACTATCCATAAACTATGTATTTATTGATGGTTGATTTCTTATTTCATTTGCATAAATCAAGTAATCTGTAGATACTATTTGCTTTGCACAACCAACATACTGTTTGAGGTTTATTTTACAATCCTTCGAAGTATGCCCAAACTTTTTATAGTTTAGGTACTGATTTTATTTTCGAAACCAACACTATGTAGTAGTGTGGCTTGATCTCTTGCATTTGTTGCAAAAGATGTATGGGTTCCTATGTGAGGAAACTAAAGAACTGACTTTATTTTTGTCACTGTTTTTATTTTTAGGAACATACCTTGTATTTTGTCTTCTATTTCTTGCCTCTTTTGCTTGATTATTTTTTTTGTTGGCTGATTCTCTCATCTCAATTTGCACTGCTATCTCTCCAGAAACTTTAGCTCTTTATAGCAATCTACTTTCATATGACTTCAGTGAGATCAAGACTTGTTGAATGGTGAGCTTTAAAAAGTCTTTTCTCTTCTATCACTGCCACAATGGCATCGAGCTTGTCAGGCATACAATTAATAATTTTTCAACTAGACAAGTCTTATAGATATTTTCACCATGTATTTTGAGTTGATTAACTATGTACAGAAACTGAGTTGAGAACTTAGTGAGAGATTCTGAGTTATTATACTTAGATTCTCAAAATCCTTTCTCAAGGAGTATAGAAGGGCTCCTCGAGCCTTCTTATCTCATTGATATTCTTCGATTAGGAGGTCCCAAGCCGCTTTGGTTTGAGTACACCCAAGTAATCGAGGAAATATTGCTCAGTTCTCTCTCTTCTATCAATTCTTTTCCTTCCAGTATAGAGAAATTAGGTACTTCTACATATCCAGTGACCACAATCTCCCAAATGTATTGTGAGATAAATAATGTTTTCATTTTAACATGCAAGTAGTCAAAAATTTCACCATCAAAATAAGGTATGGGAATTGACCTCGAATTTGATGAATTTTGATTTATGAAAAACATGTTTATTTGAAAATTTTTAAAAAAATATTCGGACAAAAATTTGGGGATTTTGTAGAAAATATAGTTTAAACAACATAAAACCTTTAGATCTTAACATATCTGGTCATATCTATGCTGGATCTAAAAAAATCATGAAGGAAAGTTAGGTCAAAAAATGATTGTCTATTCTGAAGAAGTTGTTTTCTAACAATTTATTCAAAAAAATCTTCAATCTCAGATAGAAACCTCACCCTGATATCAGAATGTTATTTTACAACAATAAATCCTTGTTTAACAAGGATTTTAGAGAGCATAACAGTAGAGACAAAGAATAGCTTTGAGGAAGAATAAGAGATAATTTCGAGAGCGACAGTAGTAGAGAGAATACAAAATAGACAATTCAATAAAAAATATCTTGTATGTTCACAAAGTAAAAAAAAGCTTATATACTGGGCTTGATAATTAATAATCAATAGAATGGTAAAACCCAACTCTACAGCAAATATCACGCATTCAATTATCAAATATTTGTAAGGGCATATTGATAATTTCACAAAGAAGCCTAAACCAACGGAATAAAAGAGCACAATCAACAATATCGACCACCTCGTGGTCATGATGAGTTAGACCATTTCATATTTAACTATGTGAAATGGATGAGGCTGGCAATGGACAGGATCAAGCAGAACACAGATGGGTGTTCCAAAAAAATATTGGAAAAGCATGAGGCGGAGGCTTGTTTTCTGATGCGATCATGAATCGGATTGTTGGATTTAACATTTGTGTTGACCCTTGTTCCACCGCACTGCTTACTGAACTCCATGCAGCACCTTTAGGATTAAAGATGGCGCCAGGGTTGGGTTTCAAAAAAATCATTTTGGAAGTAGACTGCACGAGAGTTGTGGAATTGCTTCATCGTAAACATATGTATGATGACACGTCCAATGATACCATCAACAAATGCATGACTGTTCTAAAAAAAGAATGGAATGTTACAGTGTTACATGTATATCGCTAAGGAAACAAATCAGATGATCGTCTCGCTAATGCCTCATTGTGTAATGAAGAAGAGGGTCGTTCCCAAGAGTTCACTTCTCCTCCTCAAGATCTGATCATCCTCCATGAAAAAGCTAAGATCGGAATTGGTTATTTGAGAAAAATATTTGAAAGAACAATTATGTACATTTTAAGATTATATGCAATGCAACTTGTTTATGTTTTTATGTTCGTTGTATCTATCAGTTCTTAATTAGTTCTTACACTAAACTGATATTTTGTTAAACATATATGTAATATTTCATATCTAAAAACACATCACCTCCAAAAAATAAACCTTCACAAGTGTTAAAAAATTAACATCAATTCCTAAACATTTATGTGTTGATTGGAATACAATTTAATTTAACCATTTTTCATACTTAATTTTTTTTTATAATTTTTTTAAAATCAACTTTTTATAAAAATGCATGGTGTAATATATACTATGATAAGTGCATTATTCTAAGTTTAAGTATCTACAATATCTCTAAATCTAAATAATGATATTTGTGAAATCGTCTTTTTATTTATCTAAAATAATTTAATTTTGTATTAGTATTGTCATTCTCTCATCACTAGTATAACTTGAATTTCTCATCTATTTATTTATTTATTTATTTTTTGCTTTAGGTAATATAAATATATCTTTGTTTTTCTTGTATCTTGCCTCTTTTATAAATAATCATATGTTGTTTTATACTTTTACTAAATTCTAAAATAATTTTTTTTTTAGAGATTTTATTATACATTAACATTTAATCACTAGGTCTCCATTATTACATTTGTCTCACTAATTTTTTCTTCTTCCTTGCTCCATATTTGATTTTCAATGAGCTCAAAATAATCATGCTATATATTTTGTTTTTACATCATTTTTATTTATGATTATGTATGATTTAGTGACTATACAAAATTATTTATAATTCTATGACATATTTTCCCTTTAATCAAGAAACTAATATTCCTTGTTTATTTGTAGCATAATGATGTATTGCCTTAAAATTTATCCACTTACTCTTATCTTATCTCTCAAATAGAAAATAATCAACTTAAATTCTATTACGTTAGTCATCGACTGATAAGTTTCACTAAATGGTAACATCTTTTATTGAATATATATATATATATATATATATATTATTGATTAAAATCACAAACTGGTAGAAATTTGAATAGAAATCCTCGTGTTGTTTGGAAATAAAAAGACTATGACTCCTATATTCTCCCACTTGTACCTCTTACCTTGGATGCATGACCATATAAACCCACACTTATAATATTTTCTTGGCGGATGATAGACAAAACAAATGCAAGATATTTTTGAAGAAAAATGGCACCTTAAAAGTGCAACAAATATATCTCATAGTATTTTCTAACTCATTACTTTAGAAAATCTATAATATGTCTTTTCTAATCCACAAATGTTATATATTTGCATATATATATAATATATATAGTCTTAGCAAAAAAAAAAATTTGACAATGGACCTACTTAGCAAAAACCAACTTCATTCTAGGATATCAGGGTTAAGCTTATGATTCTCTTTTTTATTTTTCTCTGTAAAAATAATTACAATGCATAACATGCCAATTATAGAGAACTAAAATTTAAATAATCTTGAATATCAGTTTTTTGTAATATAAATTTGCATCATAAAACTGTGTTTAAGCATTTGATATATTTTTAATATCTAGAAGTATATAAAATATTATAGTTAGTTATTAAAATCTAACTTAAAATACATTTTTCATCGTGCCAATTAGAATACTATCTAAGCTAACTATTTTTCCCACTTTTATTCATTTTAAAATTGATTATACTTTTAAAATATTTATTCTATAATGAAATGCACAATGTATCATATCATGAGAAGTAGATTGTACTAAATTTAACTCTCTCATATGTATCTCAAAGAGTAGATTTATGAAATAAATTTTTCAAATGTGTATAATGATATGTCTAGGTACTTACAAGTAGAAGTTCATCAAAACATAGGCACTCTCAGAGTGAGCGTTACTCTAGCAATAAATTGTCAAGCAAACCAATCAATTTTTTCTACTACACAGTCAAGCATAATTTGAGCTACAAGAAAAATAAAAAAAATGTGGAAAAGAATCAGGAGAAAGAATAATAAAGAAGTTCTAGATTTCTTTTACTCATTTTCATAAATCATCCTCCATGAAACCCTAAATAATAAAAGAACTAACTCAAACAACAAAACCCAAAACCAAAAGTCTATTCCCTCACACATAATTTTTAAGCCATGCTGACTTTTTGGATACCCATTTGGGTATACCCTCCTTCTTTCCTTTTTAGTTTGGGTTTCCAATTTATCCATTCATTTTATGGGCAATCTTATCTTTTTTTTTTTGGGCTATTTTTTTTTCCTTCAATACATCTTCTACTAAGAACAAGGGTGGTGCAACATTCTCATCGCCTTCGAAATTCACCTTGTCCTCAAGGTGGTAGGAAGGATACAATTTACAAAATGCAAAGAAATCCTCCCAAATTTTTTTTTTGATAAATAAAGAAATACTATCAAAAATCTTTACATTCTACAGCATATGCAACAATTTGAAATCTTTGTAAAATACAATGTACAATTCCGTTTTGATCTTCCTAACTATGAAGTCTGCATTCACGACTTTTCCTTCATGAAATCATCTATTCCTTTCCTTCCATGTATGATATACCACCGTAGCGTGCAAAGAAATCCTCTCAAGATGCATCTCAAGGTGGTTGGAAATCAGTCCATTACACAAATATTTGCTTCATCATCTTGCCATTATATATGATGGAACATGAAGTACAAATGACCAGTGGAAGATCACTAATATGACTATCAATGGTAAGAGCTAGTAATAATTTAAGAGATGAAGATTGGGAGCCATGAAAAGGTTTTAACATAGAGATGAAATATTAGATGAATTTTATTACCCTCTCGTAAGCCAATTTGATAAGCAGCCTGGCCAATGCAAGCAATAATTAGGAAGAATCCATAGGGCCCCCCACTCAATTTAAGTTTGTGATGAGCATCCACTGTAGGTTGGTAGTATGGCTGGAGCCACAATAAAACCAAATTGCTAATAAAAAAATATAATTTATGACGATGAGCATTTGCTTTGAGATATTTGATTTTATGTTTTTCTAGGTTTTGTTTTAATATATGGAGTAGGTGATCATGTTGTGTGAGGTCATCTGTTGCTCATATTGAAGAAGAGCTTATAGTATATCAGAGAATATTGGGTGGAATTTGCCCATATAGTGCTTGGAATAGTGACATCCATAAACTACTATGAAAGCTACTATTGTAATAGAATTCAACCCAACACAAAAAAAAACAACAAACAATTGTGTTTGTCTTGCACAAAAGATTGCAGATATTGCTCCAATCCTCAATTGACTATGTTAGCTTGGACAATGATCTACAAATGGCAAGAATTGCTCATGGATAATTTATTACCCTTGAATTCAAATAATCAAAGATAAATAATATTAATAAAAACATGTGTTGTTGACTTTTTATGATGAAACTATCCAATTGTATCATGTAGATACACTTTTAGGATGCCCATTCAAAAATATAGTTTTTATGTTTATTTTCCTAATTCTTTAGTTATAATAAGTTGTGATTGATAAGAAAATTTGTATAAACTTTTGCACAGCTATTGGTTAAAAGATCTCTTCATAGTTGATTCCCTCATTCTAGATGAACTCTTTCATAACAAGCTCAGTCTTATAAGTTTTAATTTTATCATCTATTACTCTCTTTTTCTTATAATCCACTTACATTTGATGAGTTTTATCCCTTTATGTTGTTCCATAATATCCCAGACTTAATTATAGTACATGTACTATATTTCTAATTCCATAGAATTTTGTTAATGATCCATATCTTTATCTTTAAGTGCTTTACCATAGCTATAAGGATCAATTCTACCTTATTAGGGATTATATCATAAGACTCCTAAAAGTATATACTATGAATGTTGATGAATAACCCTCTCGCTATAACGAGACACTCTCTTAGCCTAGCTACCTTTAGTGGTGCACTATGTAGATGCTAATTCTTAGAAACCATCACTATCATGACTCTCTAGTTGTGTAACCTATCAGTGATAGGTTCATAAGGCTCAACATCAACACATTCCTCAGTAATCTTTCAACTATAATGAGATAATGAAATGTTTTGAATATTATTTTGTAGCATTTCTTCTTGTAATATTGGTATTAAAGGAGTTTGGGATGGTTTATCTTCTCCCAATTCTTCTAGAATAATTTTACTCGTGGGTTTGTGGTGTTTTATATAATCCTCTTCCTAGAATTGGCCATTGATATTAACAATGACTTTCAAATTTTTTGGACTATAAAACTAACTACCATTAGTTTATTTAGGATATCTACAAATAAATAAACTTTTATACTTAGTTCTAACTTATCTATTTTTTCCTTCAACACATGTGCTCGTCAACCCCAAACCTAAATATGAAAATATTTTAATCTAGGCATGTGCCCAGTCTACAATTTAATTAAAGTATTTGATATTAACTTATATGGTATTACGTTTAAAACACAAGCTGCTCTTTCTAGCACATATATGAAAATAAATTAGTCATTTTTTAATAACTCATCATTGATCTGACCATGTCTATAAGAGTTCAATTTCTTTTTTCTACTATACCATTCTGTTGTGAAACACCAAGTATAAACAAAAAGTAGTCTGAAAACTTTCCTAAGAGGTACTCATCACCATGATTAGATCATAATATTGAGATATTTATTGGGTAGCTTCTTTATTTTTGTCTGATACTCTTATACTTTTTTAAAAGCTTCAGACATATGACATATCAAATAAATATATTCATGCCTTGAGTAATTATCAATAAATGTAATTAAATACTCAAAGCCATATCTCATTTGGATAGTCACAAATCCACACAAATCAGAAAGAACAAGTTCTAGTTGTTCTTTGGTTCTATAGCCCTTAACTGCAAATGTCTATTTAGTTAATTTTCCTTCAAAGTTGAATTCATAGGCTGGAAGTGTTTTCACTTTTAATAAATCCAAAAGTCTATCCTTAACTAGTCTCAAGATCCATTTTAGATTTATATAATACATGCATAAATGCCAAGGATACTTCTAGCTCATACAAGAAGGTTACTTTCTCTTAGATGTAACATGTTAGTATTATTCAATTCATATCATTGGAGTAGACATGAGACATGATTAATAATATAAATATTATCTTTTATAAAACTAGAACTGAATATACATTTTATTCAAATAGATTAATACAAAATTATTGAATAAAAAAGAATATTTATCCTTTAACCAAAATGAAAATATAACTTAAATTATTCATTATAAAAGGTGCATAAAAATAATTATTTAAAATTAAAATTCAGTCTTTTTCAAAATAAAGTTATAATCATCCATTTTAATAGTTGACACCTCTATATAGTATTGCTTATGTAAAATTCAATCTCACAATCACTTAGTTACTTGATTTCACTAAAATTTTGGTAATAAAAAAATAATTAAACAAAATTATCATTAAAGTCAATGTAACTAACAACCAAAATTTATTTAATTTTAAATTTGTTTAAAATTAATGGTAAATTTGTATTATTTAAATGAGACAACCCTTGAGAGTAATTATTTTCTATTTTTAAAAATGGGAAAATTTTTGTTTAATATTTTTGTCTTGGGGGAATTTTAGCATAATTTTAACTAAAAAATCGAGTTATTTTGTTTAATAGCGTGCTGCTCTTCGTTTTGAAAGTGGGGGAGACAAGGCGCCCCCAGAGTTGGAATCCCTCCAGTTTCCCTCCCTCTCCCAGGAAGAGAGAGAGAGAGAGAGAGGAGACAGGGAACGTGAAAATAGGATTCATGGCCACGGAAGACGACGTCAGCGGATGGACGGAACTGCTATTCTCTTCAACTAAGCTTCTCGAACAAGCTGCTCCTTCATCTCCTTTTCCGCCCCTTCAGGTGACGGCAATTCCATGGACAAAGTTGCATGCTGCATGCTGTTCTTTTGTTGTTGCGTTCTTATGTTATCATACTTAACTAAAATTCTTTTCCGGAGTCTTGCACAGCTTATGGAATCTCGTATTTGCAGGCTTAAAAATCTAATCCCTCAAGGATAACACAGTCCGGTCTCAACTCTCATTGTGTTTCGTTTTTTTATTCTAATTATTTTCGTAGAGCGTGTCGTGATCCAACGCTATGGTTCAATTGCTCTTGGACTAGTAAAATTTCTAAAATCTTTTTTTTAGGTTTTCAGAACTCTCATATACCCATCGATTTCCAAGCAGGACTTGAGGAATAAACACTTAAATCAATCAGAGTTTAATAGCTGCACAATTTTCACAAAGCTTCTATAAAATAGTTCAAATGGAAACTATTAAACTGGGTAGAACAGACTGCTTGAGCACTAAACTTACCGCACAGAAAACACTTGAGCACCCACACGCCACAGAACCATACACTCGCACTACCAAATCCACAACACTACACACACATCACATACACATTCTCACATCACACACACACTATACAATAAAACAGATACCACACCAATATTTTTCTTCCATTTTAGAGAGCTCTCAAAACCATGCAACTACTCATTTCTGTTCACCCCCATGATATATTTGCCTGTCAAGCTGCACCCAATACAAAACAAAAAAAAAACTTGCCGCAAAAAGATTTGTTTACCACTGTTTTTATTAATAGATAGTAACAAAAACAAACTGAAGGCATTCTGTCCATCATGGGATGATACAAAAAATCTTCCCCTCTGGCCTAGGTGGAGAGGCAAAGGCCAGTCCAATGTCCAAACAGCTCAAACTTAAAGGTTCCATGAGTATATCAATAATTTTCTTACCCGCGTGTTTTCTCAATTACAACGAGTTTCTTTTTTTAATAATATCTTGAACCCAAAAATCAATTATATTTATGTATTTTAACTTATAGTGGAAACTGGAAAGATGATTTTTTTGAACAAATGGTTAATACATGAAATGATTAAAATGTCTTGATATTGAACAAGGTCTTAAATATCCAAAAAAAATCACGTGGATGAAAAATTTATTTAGTCATAGTAATGATTTTAGTCATGGTGATATAGTTTATCACGCACTTGTGCCACTTGGACCATCAAGATATAATTTTACTTTTAAAGGTTATTAGATAGCTTGAGATTGATTTTCTTTAATCAAATTACTTTCATATAAGAATTAGTGTACTCTTAATCTTAAAGAACAAACTAAATTTACCAAAACACAAAGATAACTGGTAAGTTCTATGAAAGTGCCTCAGGAATTCTTTCATTATAACTCAGTGATATTTATTGTGGTTAGAAAAAAATTGATTGAAAACATTGATAATTAATTGTGTGAGCAATATCAAGTATTTTACAACTTATATCATATATAAGATTACTAATGATTGATGAATTAGAAATATATCTCATGTACTCTCTTTTGTTAATTACTAGAAAATACTTGAAATTTAGCTTAAATGATACTAATGTAGTCTTATGTATGAAATATTTCTTCATGACTTCTCTATGTATTGTTTTTTAGACAACTAGAGATG
This sequence comes from Sapria himalayana, assembly GCA_029783825.1. Lineage (NCBI taxonomy): Eukaryota > Viridiplantae > Streptophyta > Magnoliopsida > Malpighiales > Rafflesiaceae > Sapria > Sapria himalayana. The sequence goes on from JAREIK010002991.1 coordinate 2,150,081, forward strand.
CCTGAAAGGATTATCTTAAAATTTATTGTTTACCTGGTTTCAAATTTTTCATAATAATAAGTTGTCTATTATCCAAATAATGTTTAATAAAAATATATTAATTATATGAAGTATAATTGAACCTCTCACTCATCAAAAATGAGTCAAATTTATTGTATTATTGTTTTGGGTTTTGTCAAAGCTCATACAAGCCTTTTATGAGTTTGTATACTAAATAATCCCCTTGTTAACTTCAAATCCACATACTACCCAATTTAAAGAATTTCATGAAAAAAAAATGTTTTCACTTTGAGTTGTTTAGTCCCTAAACTCAAGTAGGTTGACAAACTTAAAATATCTCAGCTTGAATATGTTTTATGATAGAAGAAAAAATCTTATTTGTTAGATTCAAAACCTTAATGGGGTCTGATGATATTTGAAAAGAGAAAGGTGATAAGAAAGAGCAGATGAGAGAGAGAAAAATATTAAAAACTAAAAATATTTCTTATTCGAACTTAAAATCAAGAATACAATCATATATATATAAATATATGGTTTTGAGTAGCCCACAGGCACAAGTCAGTCATTCCCAAATAATGAAAAAAGAAAATAAATGAAAATATATGATTTTGAGTAGTTTTTATGTGTTCAGTTTGGGCATGGCTTGCGGCACGATTTGGGTCATGTCGGGCCAAATATTTTGGTATTGGAGGCGTGACATGTTTTGATCTGGCACAACAGCTCGTGCAGGCTAGGATTGGCTCGGCTGGTCAAACTAGCTAGCTGGTCTGGACTTAGGCTATCTTGGATTGAACTTAGGCTAACTTAGATTGAACTCATGTTAGCTTGGATTGAACTCAGGCTAACCTGAATTGAACCCATGCTAATCCTGGATTGAACTTAGGCTAAACTGGATGGAACCCAGGCTAAACCTAGATGGAACCCAGGCTAAACTTGGACTGAATCCATGCTAAACTTGGGATGAATTTAGGCTAGCCTGGACTGAACTCATGCTATCCCAGAATGAACCCATAATAACTTGGATTGAACCTATGCGAGCCTGGATTAAACCCAGGATACTCACGACTAAACCTAGTCTAGCTCGTACTGAACTCTTGCTCGTCCATACTGAACCCACTCTAGCCTAGAATTAACTAGGTTATCCTGGATAGGCTTGACTCATCTTGCCATAATTTGACATGACTTGGCATGACCTAGCATGTGTCAGGCTGTCCTTTTTAGAATTTTGCTAGTACGACATGATCTATTTGATATATTTAGTTTAATTTCAAAATGATTTATCCGTTATTGAGATACCAAATTAATAGTAATGTGTTGAATTGTTTGATTGTTATAGTAAAATATCATTAGTTTCTGAATTGATAAGCAAAATTTCTCTAAGAAGTGACTGATACACATTCACTAAAACTTACATGTATTTAATACTATAATTTTTTATTTTATCATCTTAAATCTGAAAATAATAATTTGCCTCGTATTTTTTTAGAAAATAAAAATATTTTCAAAAAATATAAAATCATTTAGTAGATTTTTTTATGTAATTATTGATGTCCAACTAAATTTCGAATATGCCTATACTTGGTCATGCTCTTTATTTCTGAATGAAATTCTATGTTTTGTAGTATTTTTAACATATCTAAGAATTTTGAGAACTACATACATATAATTTTATCTAGGAAAATTTAGGAAGCTTTTAATTATATTATAGCATATGTATAGATAAAATATGATTTGATAATAATCAGATAGTTTAATTTTTTTATATATGACAAAATCAATTGTGGAATTGAAACTTATAGACATGACTATACTTGGACTATAAGAATAATTTTAATGAGATATATCTAATTGATTAATTTTTATAATTAAAATATTATCAATATATACTTATAAATTATAATATCAAATTTAACATTTTAAACCAAGACAAAAAAACATGAATAATTAGACATGTATCTTAAGATTAAATATGATTACTGTAGAAAAGTACCTACTATATCATATCTTAGGAGATTTCTTCAAGTTATAAAAGTCTTTCATAATCTATATATCATACTTATGCTCTTAGGAATAGTAAAACTTGAGGGCTGTTGCATACATATGTCTTTCTTGAGATTATCATAAAGGAAAACTTTTCATATCTAGTTGATATATAGTAAAATCATGAAATGCAATGATTAAAACACAAACCTAGTGAGTTATTCTGGTTACATGAAAAAAATATTTTAATAATTAATACCATAAATCTGTATTAATTTATTGACTGCTAATTTAGTATTGAGTTCGAGTTGATTAATATGTTCTTTAGGTTTTATCTTTTTCATCTATATTTATTTGTATTATACTATTATCTTATATGAAAATTTAGAATAAGGTTTTAAATATAATTTAATGTGATTGTCCTCAATTTATTAAATATTGACTATCATCATCCTAGATGGTCAAGTGTATAGGAAAGTGTATCAGAGATACTTTAATTTTGAAGAAAGAGAAAAATTAAAATATGTATTATAAAAAAAATAAGAGAGTACTCATAACAATGAGTGCTAGGTAGAACATGTATTTGATTTCTTTTGTAGAGTAATTATAAGATCCATGCCATTGCTTTGAATTGGATCAATTGATATGACAATAGGCTTATTTGACGAATGCTATGGACATATATGCATAATATATTTATTTTGTTTGAGATTATCAAATCTCCCAACTCTCATATTCTTTTCTTAGAAAAATTATGAATATGTGATAATTCTTAATTTTTGTTAAGTTATCCTCAATGATCTCATATTAATCATAACAATCTTCTTTAACTAGAGTTAAATACACATAAAAAAAAATGAAGAGCCATTACAACATGGTAGTCGCCCAACTTAACTTGCCTAAATGAAATAATATACACCCACACAATGAACTCTGCAAAGGATCAAATGCACACAATTACCAAATATCACATGCCTCGATGCCAACGTTCAAATGACATGAATTTAACACAAGTCGAAGCACTTCATGACTTTTTTTCAGTTCTGTATCAGGGTCATCATGCAAACCACCTTGGCAGTTGTTGTCGGGGATGCCAGAACCATGCTGTACCATCAAAAAATTAGCTTCGGATGTCTGACAGCTATAATTACCCAAACACATCCACCAAAAACCAGTAATAGATGTTATTGGAAGTGTACCAGAGCCAGTGCCACCGTTTTTGGCGCTACCACAGGAAAAACTCTTTGTCAGGACTTGTGGGGGGCGAGTTTGTGCTGAAGTGCAATGTTCACTGTGCACAGTGAATTTTGCACATGTTTGGTGCCCATGATTTGTGCAGGAATTTCACGTAGATTGATGAGGAACAGTTGTGCAGTGTCAGTGCACTTGATTTATTTTTGAATCTGCGTAGAAACTTCATGCAAAGTTGTGTGCAGGAGTTGCACAGGTTTGTGCGTGAGATTTGTGCAAGAACATCTGTACATTTTTTTTGAATATACTAGTGGAAGCCAAATTGGAGCAAATGTGTTGTAAACTTCCAAATTTGAATGTTTTTTGTTAATCCCTAATTGGTGTCTTGAATGTGGTAAATTCTTATTGGGGAAGTCAAATTGTGTGAATTTTCGAATTTCTGAATTTCAATGTGTTTGCCAAACCTTAGTTAGTGTTCTGAATGTGTTAAACATTAACTTGGGTGAAGTTTATGCGTATTGAGTTTGGATAGAATTTTGAGAAATTTGGTGTTATCTAAATTGTGGACATAAATTACAATTTGAACAGTAACTCTAATTTGGTGTAGTTTGTTCTAATGTGTATTAACTGTGAAGAGTGATTGTCACAACAAGGATAGAAGAGAGAGCTTTATTTCAATGTGCACAATGTAGGAGGAATAACTATATCAGAGATAATTGTTGGGTATTTTTTTAAGAGAAGAGACCGAGAATACTATACATAGACAAGCTGATTATTAGAGCCATACATTTGATGTCACAATGTTTATTCATCTTGACCCTTGACTTATTATAGATATGTATATAAAATTTATTTTTAAACTAGAATCAAACACTTATCTTTCTTCATGTATTTTAATTTTGATCCTTATATTTGCTATTTAGATGCTTGAATTATCAATGCATGATAAAGTATTCAATTTATATGTTATTGATGCCTATTCATTTATATTTTTTTTGTTTAGATAATATTTTTATAACCAATGATAAATTCTCTAAAATTATTTAATATTATTATTTTTAGCTAGTTCTTTGTTTATTGATCATGTTGTGCCTATTGGTTATTTATGATAATCCTATTGATCTACTTTTGGTGAGTTGTATTCTTGGACAATCTAATTATAACTTTGTTTTTTGTCTATTGATATTTAATTATAATATTAAAAGATTCTGATAACTCTGATAAGGTTTTCATTTGAGATTGAGTCAAGTAAATTATATATATTCTCTTATATGATAAAATTTTATGATAGCTTTTTAAGTATGTTAGATTCTTTACTTGTGTATTTTTAGCTTTAATTTTTATTATTGATCAAGTAAAAAATATTTTGTCTTAAAAGATATCTCTATTATAGAGTATGAGATATGTTCGTTGGAAAAATATGTTAGTGCTTTCTATTATATCTACTAGCCTGGTATAGATAAGAATTTATTCGATCTGATATACCTAGATATATGAGGATTTAATAATGATATAATCAGAGAGTCCTTTAGATATTTGTTTATTTTTATTGATGATAATATACTTGAGTATTTTTTTATGATAAATTGCATGTATTTTTCATTTTTTAGATATTTAATAAAATAATAAATAATCAAATTAATAAAAATATTAAAAATTTAAGAAGGCATAGTGTATTATAATATTGTCTAGACAGATTAAATGCTTATTGTATGAATTATAATATTATATATTAATTTTTTTGTATTGATATATTCTCACATAATGAGATGATTGAAAGAAAGAATAAATATTTATTTGATATGCCTAAAATTTTTTTATTTAGGAGTGTTTCAAAGTATTTTTGGGAAAATATGGTTTTAATAATAAATTATTTTATCAATTAAATATTTTTTAATGCATGCCCTTTTAGATTTTGCTTTATGGAGAGAGATCATTTAGCCTATCTTATAGTAATTTGTATGTTTTTATTTTGTTTATGATCTCTCATCAGAACAGGATAAGTTGGTATCTAGTGCATTCTTTTAATATTTTAAATCTTAAGAGGATATAAATATTTTTCGCAAGAAATTAGTAGAATTTTAGTGAGTATAAATATTATTTTTTTGAGCAGATACATTAAGAGTTCAGATGATACATATATATTTAGATTCATTATTTTTGGAGAGATGTGATTTTAGCCACAAGTTATCTAAATCACTAGTTATTTTTTTTTGTTTATTTCCAATGTGTGTTCTTTAATATTCTATATTTTGAAAAGAGATTATTTAGTTTTTTTTAGAGTTTTTGACTATAATAGAAATATTATTCGATTAAATTATTTAACCTAATATCCTAGTTATTATCTTTCATCAAGATGAGATAAGTTAATATTTAGTGCATTCCTTGAATACTTTAATTCCTAAAAAAAGGTACAAATATTTGTTAATTAGAGATTAGTGGAATTTTAATAAGTGTGAATGTTATTTGTTTTGATTAGAAATTATTTCTTAGTGAGCGTAGGAAGTGTAAAAATTAAGAAAATATTTTTGGATTCATTATTCTTTTTTACTCGTTAGTAATCCCCCTTGGATTTTTACTTAGGAGAGTGTCGGTCATTCGTTATATTTAAATTTGTTGGTCTATATTTTGATGACACTATTATGAAATATTGTTGATTATGTAGTTAGTAAGGTTCCTCAAGAAATAATTTTTTTTGAGTTCAAATGACAAGTAATTTATGAGTTTACTCTAGTTTAGACATATGATGAGCTTAAAACTGAGAGATAAGACCACTCAGGCCTTATAGTTTACACTAGGAGGAGAGGACATACATATTCTCTACTCAGAATAGAAATGTATCTACCAAGAAATCATATGATAATACAATTGAATAATCTAAAGTTAACTTTTTGATTGTTCTCTAAAAAGGACTTGTGAGTTCTTAGTACTCAATTGCACATTTATTGTCGTATATGTATTTTTTATTACTTTTTCTTTAGTAGTTAAGCTATTTTTCATACCGAGTCTTATCTTATTGATAGTATCTCATTAATGAATGATATATTAGTTAGATATAAATAGTTTTTTTCTTCATGGTGACATTGAATCTAATGTGTGTATATAACACCTACTTGTTTTTAGAACAATACCATTAGACATAATGAGCATACCATGAAATATATTATATGATCTAAAAAAGTCACTGATAATTTAGTTTGCGAGATTTTCATAGGCATACATTTTTTATGATGATATAATATCTCAAAGAGTTGCATATTTTCACATGCATTCATTCATGAGTTTACTCCTAAAATAGTCATGTGATTGATATTTTAGTTATGGAAGATGATGAGTTGAATATTATCAAATTCAAGGAGTTTATTCAATCATAATTATAGATAAATGATCTTGATAGATCCATATACTTTTTTTATTAGAAGTGATTTATTTCAGGAGAAATATTACATTGTCACAGAGAATGTATGTACTTGATACTCTCATACATGATGGACTTATGAGTTCTAATCCTGAAGGTATTTTTATTGATCCAAATATTAGATATTAATTTTGTTTTTGATGCAATACTTTCAGTTGACTTCAATATTTGTAGGAGAATCATATGAAAAATTAAGTATTTGACTATTACATGATAAGATATAACTTATGTAATCAATATAATTAATTATTTTCTAGATTTTTTTGGTAGATCCATCTTGGCATTAACTTAGCTTTTTGTATAATGAGGTATGATTAATAAGTCTCTCGGATATGAGATTTTTTTAGTGATCATGAATATTTATAGTTGGTATAGTATTTAGATTTATGTTAGACATCAATTTGCACTAAAATTAGGTATATGATATGTTTTTATATTTTTCTTGGAGGCAATGTTTCTTATGGAAAAGTAAGAGGTAGAAATTTTTTTTGAGATCCAGTACAATAATAAAATTTAGAGCGATAATGACTATTACTCTTGAGATACTTTGAATTTGATATTTACTCAAAAATATTAAATATCTATTTTCTTCTCGCACAATTCTTTTCTGTAATAATAAAATAACAAGACAGTTTTAATTCTATTGTTTTATGAGCAGACAAATCACTTAGGTGTGGTCATGTGGATGACTTCGTCCATAGGGAGAAGATTTATGTTGATACTATTACTATAATATATATTCAGATAATATAATTCCTAACTAACATATTCATGAAGAATTTAATGAGATCTCAATTTTTTTAAAACTTTGTGTTCTAAACTTATACATACTAGCTTGATGTGGACGTTATAATTTATAATTGTACATTTTGATTGTTTTAGATGAAAGTATCTTATATGTGAGATGTTTCAATTTATTAACCCAATATCTTAGGACATTGCATGTTGTTGTATGTTATTGAGTTGTTTTGTAGTTTTTTTGATTATAGTTTTTTTTTCTATATATATATATTATTTATGTATTTATTTTTTAGTTTTTGAAATTTTAATAATTTTTTTTTAAAATATTTTTTTCTATTTTTCTTTCTTCCTATCTCTCTCTCCACTAAAATTCTATGGGTCAAAATCCTAATTTATTAAATGGAATATAGTTCCAGATATATCTAATGGCCGAAGGGCGATGCTTAATTTTGTTGGTGGCGACACATCTTCTGTAAGTGTTGCCGATAATGTGGATCAACATCTTGACTAATCATGTCTATGTTATCGTATTGTGGAGTTAGATGTGGATCAAATCTTTTGTTGGCGATGCTTAATTTTTTTTTCATACCCAGTTGAGTTAGATGCTTAATGGTCTAAAAGGTAACGATGATCCATATGATAGTTTACACAGTGATTTGTATAGTTGAAGCAATACAAAACTAATACAATTCCATTTTGGTGCTTAAACTAGCATGGAGCATCTGGTTTTCTGCATATATAGTTTTTCACATATGTAGTTTTTCACACACACACACAAATATTTATTTATTTTTTAGTTTTTGAAGTTTAAATAAAAATATTTTTTTAATATTCTTTTCTATTCTTCATTCTCTCTCTCTCTCTCTCTCTCTCTCTCCTTCTCAAAAATTCTAAGGGCCAAAATCCTAATTTATTGATTCAAACACAGTACCAGATATATCCAATGGTTGAAGGGTGATGCCTGACTTTGTTGGTGATGACACATCTTATGCCAGTATTGTCGACAATGTATAACAACATCCGGCACCAATGATGGCTATGTTGCCGTTTTGTGGAGATAAATATAAGATATGTTTTTTTTTTCATACTTGGTTGGGTGAATTGCAACTATTGGATATGCGGTGGCAAGATGATGGTGTAGAAGGTAACGATTGTCCATATGGTAGTTTACAAATGATTTGTATAGTGGAAGCAACACAAATCTGATATAGTGCTACTTTGGTGCATGACTAGTGTGGAGCATTTGGTTTTCTACATATATAGTTTTTCACATATGTAGTTTTTCATATATATACTTATGTATGAAATTTTAATAAAAATGTTTTCTTTTTTATTTTTATTTCTCCCTTTTTCCCCCTTACCAAAAATTTTTAGAGCCAAAATTTTAATTTATTGATTGAAACATAGTTTCAGATCTATCCAGTGATTAAAGGATGATGCTCAACTCTGTTGGTGGTGACACATCTTTTGCCAGTATTGTCAACAATGTGTATCAACATTTGGCACCAATAATGGCTATATTGTCATATTGTGGAGATAGATGCAAGGACTGTGTTTTTTTTAATACTTGGTTGGGTGAATTGCAGCTATTGGATGTGCAATGGCAATGATGGTGCTGTAGAAGGTAACGATGGTCAATATTGTAGTTTTCACAATGATTTGAATGGTGGCATCAGTACAAATCTGATATAGTGCCATTTTGATGCTTAAACTAGTGTGGAACATCTGGTTTTATACTTATATAGTTTTCCACACACACACACACACACACAAATATATATATATATATATATATATATATATATATTAGTTTTTGAAATTTTATCAAAAATCTTTTTTCATTTTATATATTTTTCTATTCTTCCTTCTCTCTCTTTCACTAATAATGGCTATGTTGCCGTATTGTAGAGTTAGATGTAAGGCCTATTTTCTTTTTTTCATACTTGATTGGGTGAATTGCAACTATTGAATGTGCAATGGCAAGATGATGGTGGTTTAGAAGGTGACAATAGTCCATATGGTTGTTTACACAGTGATTTGTATGGTGACAGCATTTCAAATATGATATTGTGCCATTTTTGTGCTTAAAATAGTGGAGCATCTATTTTAGCAGTTTGGCATGAAGTTATTTTGTTCTGTGGTATTTTTTTTTGTTTGATACTTTAGGAATTCTTGTGTTGTTATTGTGTGACTTTTATTAAAGGAAAATGATGACTAAACTTTATGTAAAACTATTGAGAAATAATCCAATAGAAAATGAAGATATATGTATTGATAATCAAACTACATTGAGAGTTTGAGTTATCAGATATGCAGTATTGTACTTACATGTGCTAGAACAACGGTAAAGTGTTGTATTTATTGTTAGCTATGTTAGTAAGAATCTTGTATGTAGGTCAAGGATACATGAGATACCTTTTGGAGGAGTTACTATAGTTTGAGATAAATAAGTAGTTGATTGATGCACAATTATTAGTGTATTTATGATAGTCAATTGATCCGAATATGTCCAACTTATTTAATTCTTACAATATGTATAATAAAATGTGAGACTAGACTATGTTGATATGTTTGTAAGGGATGTTCTAAATGTATGACAATATTACTCAATTGGTGATATGCGAATTGATTGATCAACGTGATATAACTCATTATATGATTTAGACATAATTATTGGAATGAATTGACGAGGTGATATATGAATTGATAGATCAAGCAACATCATGGAGTTTGAGTTATTAGATTTGTAGTGTTGTACGTATATGTGCTAGAAGAGAGGTACAATGTTTTGCGAACTCAAATTTTCAGCAAGAAAATACTTTCAATTCTTTTAGAGATTTATTAGATGATTTAGGCATTTATTGCTATACTCATATCAAGTGGAGTTGGGGTGATAAGTTAGAATATCTAGTGTCTTCACTACATAGTGACAATGATAAAGTTGGTAGGGGTGCTCCAAGAGAGAGGAAATCAATGGTATTGTGTTCTTTTTGTGAGAAGTTGGGATGCACTTAGGAGAGATGCTGGATGTTGCTTCATGAGTTAACAAATGATGTTTTAGAGCTTAGAGGTTATATAATATGCTATTGAATTTACTCATGCTAGATTTTATATGTGCACACCAATTTATTTTGTTATACTTATTTATGAAGAGTGCTCCACACTTCTTTTCTTGGGTATGGCTAGTTCTAGTAAAGACACTCTCATATGTATGATTATCTCTTATCATTATCTAAGTTTAGACTCCTAATTTATTGATTAAGAAATCAATATTTATATTATAAATGATTGTTTTTTTTTATTTGTGCAGTTTAGAACTTTTAATATTATTATGATGAATGATATTGTTATATGAGTAAAGAGATATAATAATGTCAATGTCAAGTCTTTTTTTCTATATACATTTTTGTTATAAATGTGAATGATCATAAACATGAAAAATAGTTATTAGGTCTATTAATGAATCTTGTAGATTCATGTCACAATAATGAATCTTGTAGATTCATGTCACAACAATGAATCCTATAGATTTATCAATGAATCTCATTAATAAGATTCATGTATCGTATCATCTAAGAAGCTTATAAAAAGGTCTCTACCATTTGTTGAAATATATGATCAGAAATAAGAGTTATCTCATCTTTTGTCACTCACTTTTATATGTTGACTATCTCTCATTCCATCACTAATTTTAACTTTCTCATATATTGGGATCATTTAGTTTACAACATGTTATCAACACGATGCTTTATGTTGATACAAAGCATCAGTCTCTTTTAAGGTGATAGGTTTTATATCGCTATATTATATATTATTTAAAACTAAAACATCCTTTTCATTAAACTATTCATCATTTGTTTTGATGATAAATTTGACAAAACTTGAGTTTGTGGCATTAGATATCACTAGGAAAAATTATTTATCATGGATACTTGATACTGAAATTCATCTAAAAGCTAACGTCCTTGGAGAAATAATTAAAGATAGTAATAATGTAGATGTGTCAAATGGGCCCGGCACGACATGCTACAGTGTTGTGCCCCAGCTTGTCATGCCGTGTCAGGCATGTGGGCACGGCACATGTGATCATGCTCTGAACGTGGTCAATACAAGCCGACGCCCACATGTGAGGCTCGCCGAGCCCCTAAAGTGCGAAGACTCGCGGCAGCATGGTGGTGTGCCGTCGAAACCCTAATTATTTTTAAAAATTAAGGTTTTGTCCAACCAGAACCAGGCTGAACCTGGTGGTTTTTAGGTTGTGGGCCCATGCCGGGCTAGCACGATTGCATGGTTGGGCAGCCTAAAAATGAGCTGGATTGGCAGATTCGGCTCGACCCATTTGACACCTATAATAATGCATATAATTAGGACAAAGTAAAAACAATGATTTTTTTTCGACACCACCTTCATAAGGGGCTAAAAGCTGAATATTTAATAATAAAGGATCCTCTTGTCATTTGGATTAACCTCAAATAGAGGTGTAACCGAGCCGAGTCGAGCCGAGTATTAGGCAGGCTCAGCTCGGCTAGGCTCAATTTTAAAGGAGTAGGCTCGAGCTTGTTCACGAGCCTGTTTACGAGCTGACGAGCCGAGTTTGAGGGTGCTTGGGCTCGGCTCGTTTAACTTACGTGTCTATTCACAAGCTTGGTTCATGAGCTTGGTTAATGAGCTTGCTCACAAGCCTATTCACCAGCCTGTTCACAAGCCTATTTATGAGCGGACGAGCTGAGTTTAAGGGTGCTCGGGCTCGGCTCGTTTAACTTAAGAGCCTCAAAATAATGTTCGGGAATTAAAGAAAATGTTCATCTAAAATAGTTAACATACAACTAAATTAAAAAGATAAGATAATAAAAGTTTAATTAATTTGATTGAAGTTTAAGAGTTAAAATATTCATCATGTTCATTTGTAGAAAAAATTTGTTGTGCATCAAGTTTTCTCCATGTTCACGAGCCTGTTCACGAGCGTGTTCATAAGCCTGGTTAACGAGCTTGTTCACGAGCGTGTTCACAAGCCTGGTTAACGAGCTTGTTCACGAGCCTATTCACGAGTCTGTTTACGAGCTGACGAGCCGAGTTTGATGGTGCTCGGGCTCGGCTCATTTAACTTACGAGCCTCAAAATAATGTTCGGGCTCGGCTCGTTTAACTTAATAAATGAGTTCGAGCGAGCTTCTAACGAGCCGAATACCGAGCAACTTGCGGGTAGCTCGGCTCGGTTACAGCTCTAACCTCAGAGAGGTATGATCACCAAAAGATGGTCATTCTCTCCAAAGCTCGTTATAATTGGATATACTTACGTCTTTAAGATTATAAGATATTAAGTGAATATAATTTCACAATGTTTTGCATTAGCTCCCAATTGAAATTAAGTGGGGAAAAAGTTACAGATGAGGATATGTTGGAAAAGATTTTTTTTACTTTTTGCGTATCGAATTTGCTCTTGCAACAACAATTCAATGAAAATGGTTTTAAGAAATACTTTCAATTGATCTTCTGTCTTCTCGTGGCTGAATAAAATAATGAACTTCTAATAAAAAATCATGAAATACCTCCAACTAGTTCTGCTTCATTCCCCGAAGTAAATGTGACTACACATCAGCCTCATAATCAAATACAAGGCCATGGTCATGGTCGTGGACGTGGTTGAGGTCGTTCATATCGTTTTAGTAAACATAGTGGTCATTCCAAAAATTCATCTCGTCACTTGACGTGGGAAAGAAATGAAAAAAAAGAATCAAGGGGACTCAAATACAAATTTTGTTGATAGTATATGCTATTGTTGTGGAATAAAGGGCCATTGGTTACGTACTTGGTACCCGCGATATACAGTTTGATGATTTTATTAATCTGGATGTTGTTAATTTCTTTATTCAGTCAGAAAAAAATATTGCTAGTTTAATCAATAATAAAAGTGCCTAAGGATGATCGTATTATTTTCATGAGATAAAATGTTTATATTATCACATAACTACATATTTAATGTTTATGAATGCATGCTTAAGTAATTATTATAATAAATATTTTTTATCATTTGTCTATTTTTTTATGTTTATCTTTTATATTTATTTATTTTTGTTTGACACATGTTGATTTCTCAATGAAGAATATGAAATTATCACAAAAGAAATCATTTGTTGATGATGCAATGTTTACCTCATAGATAGTGAAATGATGTTGCACTATCTACGAGGCAAACAAGTGTTAGTAAAATTTGATATATTTTTCTTACTTCAAGAGATAAATAAGTGTTAGTAAAATTTGTGGCAATGCAAAATAGAAGTGTCAAATGGGCCATGCCGGGCATGCCCGGCATGGTTTTAGGCCACCCAACTGTGCTATCATGCCTGGTCAGGCATGAAACAGTACAATAATCATTTCGTGCCTGGCCATGCATGGTTTCTTCATGCTAGGCTTGGCACGTCCCGCCGGTTGCTGGCATGGTTGTTTTTAATCGTGCTGGGTCAGACCCATACTTGCCAGAACATGCCTGTACGGGCCGGTTTAAAAAATTAAAAAAAATCTTTATTTATTTGTTTTTACTTTTAAATTTTTTTGTAATTATAAAATATAAATTAGATAATATTAAAAATATTTAAATTATAAAATTTTGAATAGTTATAAAGTTATTTTTTTATGTTATTTGTTCTATGTATGTATTAATTAAATTATAATTTATTAGAATTATAATATATAATTTATATATGAACATTGAATTAATTAAATATGAAATAAACATAAATAAATATTAAACTTCAAGTTTCAACTTTTAAAAAGCATTCACATTTCACAATGCACAATCAAAAATAAAATAAACATAAATTCTTAAACATAAATGATAATGTCACAAAGCCTAACGCCCAAACCAAAGTAAATACAATGTAAATAAAAAAGAGTATAAAATAACAAAATCAAAAATTAGAATTAAACATAACTCATAAGTATAATCATAATTGTAACATAAGTGTTGCTGTCAGCATGTCACAATCCTACAATCATTAACCATTAGGCATCAAGTGGTAACCTCATTGATCGTCTATTGTTGTATCACTATCATCATCAATCTCAATATCAAAATTACTATCATATGGATCATCATCAGTAATCAACTCTTTCACTTTCACTGTAGTCCCAGTCTCAGCATGATCTTGGATGTCAATCTTGAATCTTCCCAATCTTTCATGCATTTTAAAATCTTAATAATATTTTGACGTAATCTTGATCTCCTATTCAAAATCACATTCACTGTAACAGATAAAAGTAGATTCCAATGCTATGCTTGACACCGTAGGAGTCAGTGGATCTCGTGCTATCTTAGATAACACATGAAAGATAGACTCGTATGATTTTTATCACGGTAATTTATCAAGCTTTATAGTATCAAAATGTGATAGGATTGAGTAGTAATCGGTATTTAAGTACCGATACAGCTTGCTCCTATTTGATGTTCCACCCTGTTATTTTTATTTTGCTAATTGAATGAAAAAATTATCATCTCCAAATATGGTATCAATATCCGTACTCACAGTCTCACTATTATTATTATCTTACCTAGTATCATAGTATGTGAAAAGGTCAGTTAACTTCTCGTGAATGAATCTTTCAGGTGAGTCTTTTAGGTTAATGCATGAGAAAATGTAATTCAAAATATTATCTATCCCTTTCTTTTTAACCCAATGGTCCATACATGCAGCGAAATAATAAAGAGATGAAATGGTAGACCAATACTTTAAGTACTTGGTTTTCATCTCTGCAACCATATGGCTAAGTATCGAGTTAGCTCGATATTTCCTAAACATGCTATTAATGTTGCATATGCACTTGAGTGTAATGTAAGTCGCGAGAGTATAAATCGATGAACACATGTTCGTCGTGTCATAATAAATCTTCATGAATTTTATAAATAAAATTCCTAAAGTATAATCAGTGTCGTCAATAATAAGTTCGTCACTCTTACTATTGACATAATTGGATATCATGTGTTTGTATTCAACACTTGATTTCAATATCAGATATGTGTAATTTTAATGGTATTTCACATCCGATTGAAATTTTTTATATGTAATGTTCACAGACAAATGGAGATTACCGAATTTTTATTGTCTGTGAGGCGTGGGGATGTATTTTAGTGAGTTACATATGTTTTCTAAAGCAGGGTAGCATATCTTCATCTTCGCTTGCAATTAAGTTAATCATGTGACACATGTATCTGACATGAAATTTGTTTTAATGGACCGTTTCTAATATTCCTTATAAATATATTAATTGCTATTTTATTATTAGATGTGTTATCAAATATGTATTTTTTTAGTCTCTTTGTCAAGGATAAACGAACCAAGCAAATTATTTTCTTAGGGATTAATTGAGGTAATTGGTAATTATTATTTATTTATTGACAAGAGTTTATCTAGGTTATTGGCTATCATTGATTCACTGATTGTACACTTCTGGCTTTGATATTTATTATTGAATAAATTGAAGATTATGGAGTCAAGCATTAATGTGATAATTATTATTGACTATTAGATATGTCAATTAGAAATATATATTAGAGCTTCATATCCAGTACATATCAGATTCTTTAATTTATTTGGGAATCATATAAGATGCTCATATTTGATGAACTGATATATTTTATTATTTTTGTTGATAATTGTATTTTATTTATATATATATATATATATATATATATAGTTATTAATTTTTAATGAAAGATCTTAATTTTTATTATCTTTATGAAATTTTATAAAAAAATAAAAATTTAATTTGATTATGATATTAAAATATTGACAAGTGATGCTACTTTATAAGAAATTTTGTATCAGTTTTTTTATTATTTGATGAATATGAGATATTTCATTAAATATTTTGCATTGTCATCATGATTATGTAGGATAA
This sequence comes from Sapria himalayana, assembly GCA_029783825.1. Lineage (NCBI taxonomy): Eukaryota > Viridiplantae > Streptophyta > Magnoliopsida > Malpighiales > Rafflesiaceae > Sapria > Sapria himalayana. Next base: position 2,166,305 of record JAREIK010002991.1, read on the forward strand.
TATGAATTACTTTTAATTATATTTCTAGATAAATGATTTTGGAAAGTTCAAATATTTTTTTGGGTTAGAGATAACCTACTCTAAAACTAAGATTGTGTTGTCATAGAGTTATGGTGTAGTTGGTACATTTGCAGAGGTTAACCTTTTGGATTGTTATATTGTGATTGCTTTGGCTGGCTCAAATATTAATATCTTGTTCAATGCAAATCCTATATTTAATTTTATTACTTATAGAAGTATTGTAGAAAAGTTTAACTATTTAATTATTTTCAGTTCATATATAATATATCTAGTTAATATAATTACTTATTTTTAGTTCATATATAATATAACTATTTAACTATTTAATTTTAGTTATTTCAGTTGACTTATGGGTTTTATCAAGAATTTTTATAAACAAAGAGAACAAAAATCATAAGAATGTTCTCTAATTTTCAAGTGTGTTTCCCTTGCTTGCTTGATTTTATTACATCTAACTCAATTTCTTTAGAAAATCATTTTGTTAAGTTATATATCCTTAATTGTTGGTTGTTTGAAAATTTAAATAAAAATTTTGCATATTTTGTCCGGCATCCAATTCACCTAAATAGTATGATAAAATAAATGATAAATATTTTCCCTTCATTATTTTATTTTAAGTGTGTATTCAGGGTAGTCAAGGCGTCATGCCCCCTCTGCTCAATAAAATGGGTTCAATTAATTGATTTGACAACTACATGAACGAAAATCCAAATTTGTATGCATTCTGATTAGTCTGCATGCTTCTCACATCTGATTTATCACTTATGTGCAATTCAGAGGAATTTGGATCAATTAGAAGCATTGTCAAAGAAACTCAAGGCAAAAACACTAAGAAGCGAGGCTTCTTCTCAATCTATTTCTGCAACCAGGTGCATTGAAGCTTACATATCAAGTTATATTTTTTGCTTAAATTTGTCAACATCTTTATTTAAATTTTAAGCCATAAAGTTTAACAAGTAGTTGATCATGCTGTGGTGTTTTGACTTTTGAGCACATTGAGCTTTTGTTGTTAAATTTGAGTTAAAATTTGCCAACAATACTTGACTTAATATTGAAGTTTCTTATATGCTGCAGTTATTCTTAAATCAATTTTCTAATGAACAAGTGTAACATGAAAAATGAGAAATAGAATATAAGATATATGAAAAGTAATATCAATACCATCTCAAACTATTATTTGAGAATCTTGTACTCCAAGTTTGAAAGAGAAAAATGTTGAGTCATTATCAAATATTTCTTGAAAATATTTCTAATTTAATCTTAGGGATCAATATTAGTCAATAATAGAGTCATCATGAATTTTTTTTATTGAAATGATAATATTTTATCTAATTCATTTGTCTATGAAATGTTAGAACAAAGTAACATGTTTAGTCATGCATTTTTGATCCCGCGGTGAGGCGTGTGTCTCCTAGGTATGCCTTGATTGCCTTTTGAGAAAAATAATTTAAAGTTTTATGGATTATTTTTTGTTGGTTATTTTAGCTAAGTGTTTCAATATATTACAATAAGACATACGTGCAAGCTCTAACTTGGGCACATATACTTTGTTGAATGCTGAGTGAAAATGTTTTGTATTGATAATATAATGTATAATAAATATATATATGTAAAGAGGATGTTATAATTTTTATGTAGTTGTATTTTATTTATCTTTTATTATGTTTTTGAAGAAAGTATCTAACTTATGAGTTGTGCCTAGTGGTTTTATTTCTATTTATAAATGAGTTTTATCGTATATTTATTGCAAGTTTTTTATTATCTGAGATTAAGTTTTTATTTCTTTCATGGTATCAAAAGCTAAATCAGAGAGAAAGGGGGCAATATGCATGTAGGTGTGTGTTTATAAAAGCTAAATCAGAGAAAGAGGGGGAATATGTGTGTTGATGTGAATCCATAACATCACATACGCATGTGCGCATGTGTGAAGTGCATTTGTAACTTTATAGACACATATTGGTGTGCATGTAGATGTGTGTTTATAATATTAAAATTCAAATAGTGAAGATAATGGTGGAAGTGTGGGGTGATCAATAGGAAATGCATGATAATATTCATTTATACTATTAATGTTCAAATGGTGGATATAATGGTGGATGTGTGGTGTGAACAACAAGAAGTGCATGATAGTGTGTATGCGTGTGGATGTGAAGTATGGTGAAATGTGTGGTGTTCAAATGTGCATGTAGTAAACATGTGAAGATTATTGTTGGTGTGCATGCTTGTCTGTGAAGTTTTAGTGTAGTGTCTGTCTATAGTAAACATGTAAATGTGTGTTCATTATGTTGCGTAGTTGCAATTTACTTGTTCATGTGACATATGTGGAGTAAGTTGAACATGTGTGTTTACACACCAACTCATGGTTAGTGTCAATCAAGTGTATAGTAGTGCTAATTCATTTTTTTACTTCGAGTGGTGGAGGAAGTTACCGAAGTTCAAATATGATTTTTTAATCAAAAAGGTTAATCATCTGATGAAGGAGACCTCTAGTGATGAGACGTAACAAAGTTTATATATTGTATGATTTTTGACTATTGATTACCATGTGATATTTAATACTCTATTGAAAAAGTTTATCTTTTATGATTTTATTTAGTACAATATGCAAAAATTTGTAGGAGCTCATAGCATCATCATTTTCTTCCTAGACTACATAAATGGATGATATTATTTCTCAGGGTGTAAGATTGAGACTAGAGAAGCCTTCGGATTCGGAGTAGATCACCACTAATTTTACTTGTTTCGCAAAGCTAGCAATGCAATTTTTCTAAGTATTTTTATTTGAGGCAGATGTGAATGAGAGAGTGAAACACCTTCATGGCATTATGTCTTTGTACACCATTCCTAAAAATGTTTTGGTGTTTTGTTGTTAGATTTTAGTAGATCATGTTTTCTCTCAAGATTAGAGATTTATCATTAGATAATTTAATATATGAGAGGCAGACAAAAAATTACTAAAGATATATCTTATATAACATATCTTAGTAGTAGAGGGAGTACTAGTTGTAGCATGGTAGATGCAAAACATTTTCAATATAATACACATATTGTAGGAGAAATGACTACATCAGAAAAATGTGTTTGGAGTTATTTTTAAAAATGTCACTATAAGATATCGAGAGCAATGGGTTAATCACCAGAATCATTCAATAGATTTCATAAAGTTTTTTCAATTAGTCTTCTAGGTACTATAATTTTTATTATGGTTTCTAGAATAAAATACTCTCAAAGGAAGCAACATATTATTTTCGTCTTCTAGGTACTATAATTTTTGTAATTAATGTTTTCAATATATATTTTTGAGTTATGAACTTAGACGAAGTCAATCATTATCTCTCAATTAGTCAATTTTATTTTTTTCCTTGAATGTGATAATAACAAATAATAAATTATTTAAAATTCTTGGTTATTATAATGTTTAACTTTATACTTTAAGCTGCTAAACTTGAATGAGTAAGATTATATTCAATTTGATACATTTTTATATGAGGACGTAGTAAAGTTGAGATTTAAGATGAATATATATTGTAAATGTCATTAGTGTTTTTTGTGAATCATTGAGAAAGTAAGATGAGAGAGAGCTACAGGTGTCAAACGTGCCGGGCCGGCCCGGCACGTTCAAAAACCGTGCCCGGGCGAAGCAAAGCACGTGCCGTGCCGTGCCTGGCCCGGCACGGCACGCCGGCACGGGATGGACCCGTGCCGGTTCACGCAGGCACGCGTGGCACTGGCGGCGTGCCACGCGTGCTGTGGCGTGAGTCGTGAGTCGCGACTCACTGAGTCGTGACTCGTGACCCAATCGGGCCCCGCCCCCGGTAAAAAGACCGCGGGTCGGGTCCTAACAGACCCGACCCGCCCCGCCTGCCCTTCCTTGCCGTGCGCCCGTGCCGCCTGGCCAAGCCAAGCCGTGCCCGACTTTAAAAAACACGGCATGGCACGGCAGCACGGCTGGGCACGTGAAAAATGGGCCGTGACGTGCTGGGCCGGCCCGTTTGACACCTCTAGAGAGAGCAGAGAAAAAAGAAAAAGAAAAAATATTATTCTAACTAAAACTTCAAAAATAAAATTAGAGGTGTCAACCGTGCCGGGCTGGCCCAGCCCAGCACGAGGCACGACATGGTTCAGCCGTGCCTGGGCCAGCCCGGCACGGAAAAAATCCGTGCCCGGGCTCGTGCCGTGCCGTGCCGTGCCTGGCTCGGCACGGTTCGGCCCTCGGCACTGCAAACCGACACGGGTTTATCCCGTGCCGGGAGCCTAGTGAGTCCGACCGCATGCTTCCCCTCCCGCAAAAAAAGACCGCGGGTCGGGTCTAATTCGACCCGACCCGCGGTCCCCCGTTTCTTGAACCGCTCGGACAGGTTTGCCCGAGCGGGCTAGGCGGGGCACGGCACGGTCCGTCGTGCCTGCGGGCCGTGCCGGGCACGGCACGGTAGCACGATCGTGCTCGTGAAAAATGGGCCGTGCCGTGCCGGCCCGGCCCGTTTGACACCTCTAAATAAAATATTACTATTGCCTATATATGATTTGGGCCAGCCTATATGTTGGGTGCTCCTAAATAATATTATAATAAAAAATAAAATAAATAATAAGAATTAAGAAATAAACATATTAAAAAAAAATCCCAATACTCTAATTCAAGTTGGTGTGTATCTCAAACAAGGATCAAAATATTGATAAACACGGATATATTGGTAATTGGATTTTATGAAAATATCAGAAAATTTATAAAACTCTGGTGGATGTGGATATTTGTACAAAAATATCGGTTTGATTAAAATTTTTTATATTTTAATTATATAGAGGATGAGAAATAATTCATATCTTAATTAAAGTAGATTAAAATCAAATTGATTAGTAATTATTAAATTAAATATGTTATATTTAATATATTATTCATATATTATTATGTTAAAGAGATTATTTATTTTTTTTGTTAGTTTATAAATATTATGTAGATAATGAGGAGATTTAATATATTTATATTATAATTTAAAATTTTTAAATGATATTATTTTATTTTTTTTCTTTTTTAAATTAATATTTGATTTAAAAATATTATAAATTATATTGTAAAATAAAAATAAAATAAAATATTATTATCATATGGTGGTATGACTTATGAACTGATAAATAATAAGAGAATATAAAAGTAGTTTGCACTATATATAATAAGTGGAATCAATGGCTTGGTAGTTGGAGGGTGCCACTTCCAAGCATTTTTGGTGAGTTTGAATTACTCCAGAAGTATTTTTTTTTTTTCAGATTTTTGGAGCCAAAGAACAAAAGGAAAAAATAGAAAAAAATTGGATATTTCAGGAAAATATCAGAAAAAATCAAAAATATTAGATAATATCGGAATATATTAGAAAAAGTCAAAAAAAAGGAAATAATCAGAAAAATAAAATTTTGGCCGTAATATTGGAAATTTTGTTCTCTAGTCTCAGATATCCAACTTAGCAAAAAAGAAAGAAACATGTATCTTTCAAAGAGTTTTTGTGAAAATATTTATGATATGAAATGATAATCAAATTATCTATCAAATCATCCTAAATTTTCTTTTATATGAAATAACTATCAAATTATTCTAGATTTTCTCTCATGTGAAATAATAATTAACCATAATTTATTTCATTAGGTTGACATCAATATGCAGAATTATTTGGTTGTTATGGTAAAATATCATTGGCCTCTGAACTAGTAAGCAAAACTTTTTCAAAAAGTGATTGTTTGGTATATTATATACTGATTAATACAGTTATTTTGATGATTATGCATAATGTGTTTGTATGAAAAAAAAGGCTTTAAATAGAATTATTTTATGAAATTATAGTTTTAAGAAATTATGATGAATAATAATAAAATTGGTTTGTTTTTGTGTAAAATATAAGAATTAGTGGATTTGTTGAGTAGGAGAGGAGAAAAAAGTCATATAAAGTTATAGTATTTCTCATGTTATGACTTAGTTATACCTCTATGAACATATAGGATAATTTTAGTATTTATTCTTGGTTGAAGTTTTATATAATAGTCGTAATAATCTTTATATGTTACGATTCTACAACTTTGTTCATATAATTATTTCATTGTGAACATATTTTTGTTGGCTGTGATTTTTTTTAGTGCCACAACCAAACTAACTCGATAGATATTATTCGAGCTATTCATCGTGTGCTAAATAAATAATATTAGGTCGTAGTACTCAAGTATTCAACATGTGCTAAAAGTCATGACTTCTTTCAGTATTGTAGCTTTCTCATTATAGAGCCATACAACTTAGGCAAAAATTACAACTTTTTTTCAATGTTATGATATTTGGCTACAAAGAAAATTTTTGAGAGTATTTATTCGAGTCATAATTATGTTCAGAATCATGACTTTTTGCTCTAGAAAAAAAGACTAGAGATGTGGCCATTCTCAGCGCAGTAACTTTAGGTTATAGAGAAGAAATGCATGTGGCTATTTCCAATGTCATAACTTCATGTTATTGAGAGGAAATGCACAAGTTAGGACTCATCTCAACGCCGTGACAATCTAATACAACAAAAAGATCAACGCTATGATGCTTTTCTAATGTCGTGACGTTGTGTTACATAAAGACAACTAAAATAATGATCATTCTTCAAGATCATGACTTTCTGCTTACAAAATAAACTTATTTATTTGAGTATAAAAGCAAAACTCAAAACCAAAACGAGAAAGAGCGAGGATATGAGCAAAGAGGCAAAAAGGTTAGGGTTTTGGAGTAAAAAATTATCTTACCTTATTTGAGATTTGCAAGCAAAGAGATGATGCAAAACACAAACATAAACTCTAAGGGGTGAGCTTGAATTTTGATTTCCACCTAGGAACATACTCTAGACATACGAATAAGAATTATGAGTTTAAAATTTTTATTTTTGGATACTTTTGAGGGCTATCATTGAGAATTCTTAATTTTAAGAGATGTATTTTGAATTATTTTGTGTAAATTTCTTTCTAATATCAATATAAATTAAGATCTATAATTAATGTATTTCATTTTGTGATGGATATATAATTGATGAGGTGTGCAAGTACAAAAAGTTTGATATATAATCATATGATCCATACAATATGTGTTAAATTAATTTGATATCAATTATAATGCATTATTATTTCTTAATTTTTTGGTATTTTTATTTATTTAGTTTTTATTTTTTTTGTAAAAAGTTGGAAAAATAAAAAAAAGATATGTAATTTGTCACAAAAGAAAAGAGATATATTCAATTATATTTTAATTATTTATCTTTGGTCGTATTTATCAGAAAAATATGATTAGATACTTAAATTTATCTTTGGTCGTATTTCTACTTAGGTACTCATACGTTATAGTATATCAGATTGATTTGATCCCTATTCAAATATGACAAATGTGTAGGATATGAAGCTCTAGTAATCTTTTTTCGTCGATATGCCTCACAATCTATGGTCAAAATATTCTTAAGACTAAAATAAAAAATTCTTAACTTGGCCAAGATGAGTACTCAAGTTAAGAATGCACAAGTAGTGGCTCTAAAGTATTTATACATCTAGAGTGAGATTTTATTATGAAAGAGAAAATATACAATATAATATACTTAATTCCAAATGAATAATTTTTTAGAGTTGTTTATTCTGCAAATAAACATTAGTGAAATTAAAGATAGTCAAAGTTGAGTTGCTTGAAAAAATAATTTACAGAGATTAAACTAACAAAACAATTAAGAATAAGTATGACATGAGGAAGTAACAAAGATTCAAACTAAAAAGTATCATAGACAATAACTTTCAAACTTTTTTCATTAACAATAATAATATTCTCAGGATAAGGAAATGACATAAAGAATAAAATATAATTATTAATGATGTGAATATTTATACTTATATTAATAATTTAGGATTCTGAAGTGAGAACATAGAGAGGAGTTTTATATACTCCAATCTAATAAGTGTTACGTTAAATTAACTTGTTGAAAACCCTTGGATGGCTTAATTATTTTTTTTATTGTTGTATTATATTTTTAGTCTCCTCTTCAGAAATGAAATCCAATAACTTTCTCTTGTGCGTCTCACCCTCCTGCAATGAGTTCATTGAATTGATATTCTGCTTCTTATATGATAATTTATACATGCTACAAAAATATGACACATTCAAAGAATACAAAAAATAATACATCCAATGATCTTTTTTTTTTTAAAAAAAATGAGTCTCCTGAAAATTTACCTTTTGCCCCATCACTGTTGATTGCCGCTGATTGTCACCGATCATCGTCATCTCCTTCAAAAAATGTAAGGCATGATGATCAGTCCATTTTCTAGTTTCTCCTTGATAAAGTGTTTGTCGATTTCAACATGTTTAGTTTTGTCATTTAGCACTGGATTGTGTGAGATTGCAATAGTAACTTTGTTCTCACAAAAAATCTTCATAGACAAGGGATTATTAGTTTTTAGCTTTTCAAGTAATTGTTCGATCCACAAAATTTCACGAATACCATGTGCTACTACTCTAAACTCAGCTTCTGTGCTACTTCTAGCCACCACATTTTGCTTTTTACTATGCCAAATTATAAAATTTCCCCCAACAAAGGTATAATATCCTGAAGTTGATCTTCTGTCTATTACATTTCTTGCTCAATTTACATCAGTTAACACTTTAACTTGAAGATGTCCCTCATTTTTACACAGAACTCACTTCCTTAATGACTCTTTCAATTATCTTAAAATTTTGTTTACAACATCAAAATATCCTTGATTAGATGAGTGCATTAATTGACTTACCACGCTCATGCAAATGCAATATTAGAATGTGCATGAGAGAGATCTATCTTCCAACTAAGCATTGGTACTTCTATTTGTTAACCATTTCTTACGGACTTGTAGGTTGAAGCTTCAAATTTTGTTTTATAGGGGTTTCACCTGCTTTGCAACCGAGTAAGCTGGTCTCTCTTAGCAAATCAATTATGTATTTTTTTTGAAATATAAAAATACCTTTCGTTGGATCTTGCAAATTCCATTCTAAGAAAGTATTATAGAGAACCCAAGTATTTGATTTCAAACTCTCAATCCAAGACTTTCTTTTGTCTATCAAGCTCAACGATAATATCTCCAATTAAAATAATGTTATTCACATAAACTATTAACACTGCCTCTCTCCTTTCACTTGAGTATATATAGAACATTATATGATTGGCTCGACTTTATACATACCCTTGAAGCTTGATGATCTTTGCAAACTTGTCAAACTAGGCTTTAGGAAATTGCTTAAGACTATACAATGACTTCTTTAATTGATAAATTTTCTTTTCACCAAATTTTTATTCGAAGCCTGGTGATAAGTCCATAAATACTTTTTTCTCCAAATCATCATTCAAGAAATTATTTTTTTCATTTAATTGTTCCAAAGGCCAATTAAAATATATCGCAAGAGAAAGTAATACTTGAATGAAATTGATTTTTGTGATAAATGCAAAGGTTTCTTGGTAATCAATTCCATAAGTTTCTGTGAAATATTTAGCAATTAATCTTGTCTTATATCTTTCAATGCTCCCGTCAAACTTATATTTGATTGTGAGAACTCACTTGCACTCTACTATCTTTTTCTTCCTAGGTAGATCAACAATTTCCTAGATTTTAATTTTTTGAATGCCCTCATCATCTCTTCATTCATTGTTGATTTTCATTCTGAATCTTCTAGAGCCTCCTATATTTTTCTAGGTACAAACAGATGAGAAATATTTGTTGTTAAGTCTTTGTTTTTTTTTTCTTAAAGTCTATGGTAGAACAAATAGTTGGCAATATGATGTTTGGTATAATTTTTAATACCTTTACGAATGACAATAGGAACATCAAGATCAGAAGAAGATAAATGAGTTGAACTTATAAGAAAATTATCAAAAAATAGAGAGGATGATTGTCCCAATGTCTGTCCATGCTTAAAGTCTATGGTAGGGCAAATGGTTAACAATAGGATGTTTGGTACAATTCTTAATACATTTACGAATGATAATATGAACATCAAGATTAGAAGAAGATAAAAGAGTAGAAATTATAGGGAGATTATCAAAAATTAGGAAATGATGATTGTCCATGCTCAGTGGACATAGGGGGTGAAGTTTCTCCCATTGTTTGTGATATAGTTTTACTAGGCATAGATAAATTATTATTTTTTTGCATTTTCTCTTGGGAAAGTATCTATTTCCTGATTTATTTAAGGAAAAAAAATTAATGGTTTTGGTTGTTCTTGTTGCTAAAATTGTTCTTCATTCAAATTCTCTCTCTTAAGAGAGGTTTTGGTATTAAATAGTTTTTTTTCAAGAAGTTAAACATCCATATTAACACTGATTTTTTTACTGACTGGATTGCAGCACTCATATCCTTTTTTATTATGAGAATATCCTAAAAAATATATTTTTTTAGCTCGTGGATCAAATTTGGATCGAAGATTGGATGAAAAATGAACAAATACTGTAGAATCAAAAAGTTTGAAATGGAGGTTATTGATGAGGCATGTGTTTGAAAATAAACTTTTAAGAGTTTGTAAAGGAATTGCATAGTTCAAAACCATGCTAGGCATTCTATTAATCAGATAACAATTTGTTAGGATTGTATCACCCTGAAGATATTTAAGAACATTCGTATGAAATATTAGTGTCCTAGCTACTTCAAGCAAGTGTTTGTTTATGTTTTCTAATTCTATTTTGTTAAGGAGTATCTCTACGAGTAAATTGATGTACAATAATATATTTTTCTTGAAAAAAATTTACTAAACATTCACTAAAAAATTCTGTTTCATTGTTACTCCGAAGAATATTTTTTTAGCTTGAAATTGATTCTCAACCAAAGAGTAAAAAATTTTAAAGAGTTTTGCAGCCTAATTTTTTGAATTCATTAGGTAAAGCTAACATACGCTTGTATGATTATCAATGAGTGTCACAAATCATTTTTTCCTAGTTAAAATAGCAATTTTAGAAGGACCCTAAACATCACTACTATGTATTAGATAAAAAGGCTTTGAAGCCAACTATGATCTAATTTTATAGACACTTAGATGACTTTTAGCCAAGAAAAAAAGTTTCACAGAATGAGGCGTTACAATCCGTTCATTTAAATAAGTTAGGAAAAAGGTATTTTAAATAGAAAAAATTAGGATGTCCTAGTCTATTATGCTATAATGTTATCTGCTTAAGAACATGATTCTAACAGACATTACCAGTAAAACCTTGAGTTTGTTTATTCGTAGGATGGTTGCTATCAAAATAGTAGAGATCTTCTATCATTCCAGCTCTGACAATCACCATCCCCACGTTCAAATCCTGGAATTCACAATCAGCGACACTAAAGATAATGCGATAATTGAAATCCCTAGATAAATAGCTCACTGATAAAATATTCTGATAGAGTTTTGGGACATACAAAACAATTTTCAGAATAATCTTTTCTGACATACGAATTGAACCTTGGCCAGCAATGGGAGATAAGCCCCCATCTGCAACACGTCCATCTACAAGTAGAATTATGTACAATACCATTGTCATCCGAATCTATGGTCCAAGGTGCAGATAATGAAGAGGAGTAGGCACACAAAGATTTACCTGTCTGAGCCAAGGATGCTGCAAGAGTACTGGGAGTCATCGAAGCAGATTTCAGCAGTTGCTTTATCTGTTCTTTGCTCAAGGAGGTGGTCTCAACAGTATTTGCTCTGTCTGGGGCATGATCCAGGTTATTTTGTTTATTTTTCCATTCTGCAGGTTTTCAATCAGCAGATTTTTCATGTAATTTCGAGTAGGTTTCATGAGCACGTCGTGGTTTACTGCAAAAATCACACCGAACCCTTGGTTTGTCATCTTGGCGGCGTTGGGTATTTGGAACGTGCTAGCTAGCAGCATCAGTTCCTATTAGTGCTGAATTTTCCACTAGTCCAACAGTGCTTTTCTTGCTAAGCAAGACAGTTCTCCTAGTCTCCTCACGTTGTTGAACTTCAGAAAAAACTTCATCGAGGGAAGGAAGAGATTTACGACCTAAAATCCTGCCTATACTTTATCAAAATTAGTATTCAGCCCAACTAAAAATTTGAAAATACGCAAGTTATCCTTTATCTTCATAAAGTAATTGTAATTATTCGTGTTTTTTTATTCATAAACATCATTGAATAGATCAAGATCCTGTAATGAGTAAGATCCACCAACAATTTCAATTGTGATTACATGCGTAAAGCAAATCAATAGTTCTCAGCTATGTTGCACGGATACGGATACGGACACAGAGATACGACACGGCAGGATACGGGGACACGACAAATTTTAAAAAACTAGGATACGGATACGACTAGGATACGTCATGATAAAAAAAATAAAATTAAAAATAAAAATTATTAATTATAAATATTAGGTATTTTAAAATAATTTAAAATTCTATATTTTAAAATAATGTAAAAAAAAATTTAAACCTTCTAACACCACACCACCACCACCCTCCCTTTACAGTTTTGATTTTTGAACTCTCCCCCCTCTCGATACATATTCCAAAATCCCCCATTCCCTTTATAGAATTAGGTTGCCTTAGGTATTGTCGGCGCCTCGGCGGTGTGCTCCTCTCCTCCCCGTTTGACGCAATGACAATTGACAACTATTTCTCGCAATCAGCTTGTCGGCAACTCACTATTGGCGGTGTACTTTTCAATTTGTTGGAGATGTAGGAGTAATAGTTAATATATAGTGTATTTCCGATATGTTAGAATCGTAAAAATGCGTCAGTTGGTAAACGATGCGTCAGTTGTTAACGACGACTGTTCCCGAACAATGCGTCGGATATGTCTCTGACGTGTATCCGATATGCCACATGGCGTATCGGACACATATCCGACTCGTGTCCACGTGTCCGACACGGCAGTTCCTAGGCGTATCCGTGCAACATAGGTTCTCAGAATACATCATGGTGACATTATCCCAAAGGACTTTGACTGAGGGATAACACATAAAGTGTGCACTTATTTCCTCTTCCATAGAATTCACTAATCAGGTCATTATAATGGAGTATTCAGCATCCCATGCAGCATAATTAGTATTAGTTTTTTTCTGGCTTTGCTGTGCCAACAATTAAATACCTAATTTTTTCTCCCCCTCTAATATGCATTTGATCAAACTGAGACCACCTGAAAAAAATTGTTCTCATCGGGGTGAACTGTGGTGATTTGGACAAAATGAGAGAGATTCAGTTGAAAGTTTAGAGGACTTAATATTGACAACAGTGGCAGGGGATAATATTCAAAAGAAAGAAGAAGAGAGGCAAATTTGGCAGACTCTGATACTATGCAGAATGAATGGAAGTAAATTCTTCACTTATAAAAAAATTAATCTAAAACACACATAAAAGTCTTTTATATAGAGGACAAATCGATTGGGGCATCTCATAGATTATGTGCTCTCATCAAAGCATAAAAAAGAAAATTGATAACAGTCAGGTGCATGCCCAGCTTTAAAGTTACAGCTATGTAAAAAAAACATACAGCTTAACAATTATGATTAATCTAGAACTATTTAAAGAAACGTACAACTATGCAATTCTGACTTTTAGGAAATTAATAAGATCTTTATAATTGTAAAATATATAGTCAAGTTTAAAGAGACAAATTTGATTTGGTCAAATTTGATCCAATCAAGCACATATCAATATGATCAAAATTTGAAGTTGAAATCACCAATGAAGGTGCAAGTGGCTTGTGTGCGAGTACGACTCTCATTTGCAACAAATACAAAAAATCAATAAAAAATTAAAAATTTCAAATAAAGATTTTAAATTATTCCATAAGAGAAAAATAAAGAGATCATTGTGCCCAAGGTGGTAGTACCTGTGGTGGTCACTGACCATAGTGGCGATGATGATGATGTTTGTGATGATGACAGTAATAGCATCACCGATGGTAGATAATGACTAATCTCTCTGATGCTACATTGAATGATGAGTAATAATTTATTATGTATTGATAATAAAAAAATGAATAATGTTATGCGTATATATATATATATATAGAAAAAATTAAACCTTGAGTTTTCATGTATTTATATATTGTATCAGTCACACCAAGTATGCACTAGCTAAAGATTTGATATTGGAACCAAGGAGGATGGCAATAATATTTAAATTTTAACAAATGTGGATAAATAATAAAGATTTTTATTATTTTCTTAATATAAATTAACAAAGGAGACTTGATTGAGAAAATAGGCAGAAAAATTATTCACCTTAAATAAGATATTTGTTATTTGAACAAAATGCTTTTTGAAAATACTTCCAAACATATAAAAAGCAGAAGACTTGATACCAAAAGTAGAATATGAATTGGAAGGATAAGTGAATAATGAAAAAATAGAAAATACTTATGGAAACAAGAATAAAACTAAATGAAATATTATAAAACAAGGAGATTTATTGGAAATAACAATTTATAATAAAATGACTAAATAAAAAATAAAATATTTTAACTCAATGGTAAGGAGGCAAACAATCAAATCCCACATACACCTTATGATTTGAGGATGAAGAAGATATTAGGGCATCACGTGTAAAGTATATTTAAATATTAATCACAAAGTATAAAACTATAAATTACTTTTTGAATTGTATTCCTCCTATGATATCAGAAAGTGATGAGTTCGAGCTTTGCAGACCTCCATTGCAAGAGGAGGTAAAAGCTACCATTTTTCTAATTGACTTGGATAGTATGTTGTGAACCTATGGATTCTCAACTATATTATATAAAATTTATGGGATATAATCAAAGATAATATTTAGGAAGCATGCCGGAATCTTTTTATCGTCATTATTTGCTGAAATCATTCACTAGTATATTTATTATTTTAATGTCTAAGAAAGAAAATCCAAAGAATTGGATGAAATTTAGTTTTAGGAATCGTATTTATTTTTTATAGGTTTTTTATTATTTAGAATGACAAGCCATGCTATATAAAACTATGATATTTCTACAAATCATATTTGAGATCTTGTAACTATATATTATGGTAATTAGTTGTTGATCTTAAGTGAATATCCATTATGAATATCTAATTTGATGGAAGGTAAAATATCAGAAAGCCAATTTATTAGTAATTGATTTTAATCAGATGTATGAGATTAATAATTAAGATATCTTTTATTTATTGGTCAAGATAGTTTCGAAGATATTTTAAGGCACATGTGACACTTCACATGTGAGATGTGTATATGTTGAATATGATAAATTTATTTATTTAACGAGACCTTGAGGAAGGGAAGAGCAATGTGAATTAGAGGGGTCAAATGTGTTATGCTGAGCCGACATGAATTGAATTTTGGTGGCCTAATCAGGCCACCATGCCATTTCAAACATGGCAAGACAACATGGGAGGTTGGCTCGTCATTGACCATTGCCCACTGGCTAAACTAACTGTGGTCTGTGACTTGGTCTTGGATTGAGCCTTGGCTTGGGCCTTGGGAGTGGGGCTGGGGCTTGGGTGCTTGCTTGGCAATGCCCCTCATGCCCATGCCAAATTGCCAATTGTCATGGGGCGTGGGGGCCTGACTAGGGCCGAGTCGATGCCATTTGTAAATGAAAAAAAATAATTTAATTGTTTAAAATTTAAATATAAAAAATAAATTATATTGCACTGTAAATTATGATGTAAATAAAATGTACATAGACGAAACTAAATAAAAACAATACATTCATTTTGTATTTTGAGATTTTGGTTATACTTTTATAGTTAATAACATATTAACATATAACATACTAGTCCTTTAATATTCGTGATTAGTCTATATGGTTTGGATTATCATATCTCAAGCTTGTAGCTATAACTTGATATTCTCGATGTCGTATGAGTCATTATTTATTAGTAATTCTTTTTTATTTGATCTTGAATACTTATCTCTGAAACTTCTTAGTCTTTTAAGCATGATGTTGTTTCTTTGATATCTGGTTATATTAATGATTTTTTATCTGAAATAATATTCATACTCATAAAAAAATAGATTTCGATGTTATATCAAACATCAAAGGGGGCAGTAGATCAAATGATATCTTAATGTCATCATGTGATATGATAAAATAATAATTTATATATAAGTTTTGAGATAACTCATTTTTATTTGATGGATTATTCCGTCGCTTGCCCATAGCTAACTGAATAGAAAAGTTATCATCTCCAAATATGATGTTCATATCCGTACTTGGAGGTTCACTAAAACTATCATATTTAGTGTCATACTATTTAAATATGTTATCTAATTATTCATGAATCTTATTATTTGATTTTTTTGCTTAGTTCATGTATGTGAATATATATTTTAATATGTCTATTAGTCTTTTTTTTAGCTTTAGGGTTCATACAAGCAGTTAAGTAATAAAGAGATAGAATAGAGAATCAATATTTTAAATATTTATTTTTTCTCTTAATAGTTATGATATTAAAATTATAATATTATCAATATTTATTAAATATACTTCTAATATTATATATGTACCTAAGAACTATGCACATAGTGGGAGTCTATACATACAAAAGCATGTTTGTTATATTATAAAGATTCTTCAAGAATTTTAAAAATGCAAATCTTCTCTTAGCTTGAAATATCAATAATAATTTTGTTATTTTTATTATTAATGTAATTGGATATTATGAGTTAGTAGCAAATAAATAAATCTAAGAGATTATAGCACTTCACCAAATTAAAATTATAAATGTAAGAGGTTATAGGCATAAGATTTTATATTGTTTTTATAAATAAAAAATAGTGGAGAGACAAAATAAGAGAGGAAATTATAGATAAAATGTGAAAAATAAAATATATCAATATGTTATTTATAGATTTTTATTTGATTAAAAAATAATTTTTTATTTTTTATTTTTTATTTTTATTTAATTCTAGGATTCATACAAGCAGTTAAGTAATAAAATGAGAATAGAGAATCAATATTTTAAATATTTATTTTATCTCTTAATAGCTATGATACTAAAATTATAATATTATCTATATTTGTTAAATATATTTTAAAATTATATATGTACATAAGTGCTATGTACATAGTGGGAGTGTATACATATAAAAATATGTTTGTTATATTATACAGATTCTTCAAGAATTTAAAAAATGAAAATATTTTCTCATAGCTTGAAATATCAATAATAATTTGTTACTTTTGTTATTAATGTAATTGGATATCATTAGTTAGTAGCAAATAAATAAATCTAAGAGGCTATAGCACTTAACCAAATTAAAATTATAAATGTAAAAAAAATATAGGCATAAGATATTATATTGTTTTTAGAAATAAAAAAAAAAGAGAGACAAAATAAGAGAGGAAATTACAGATAAAATGTGAAAAATAAAATATATTAATATGTTATTTAAAGATTTTTTTTGATTAAAAAATAATTTTTTATTTTTTATTTTTTTTTAAATTGAAATTTGACAGTCATTAAAATTCATCCAAAGAGACTTTGGATATCATCCACCGACTAAAAAAGTAAATTTTTTTATTTATTATTTTGGCCGAAAATACAATGATAGACACTATAATATTAGTTGTAAGCAGCCATTTTAAAATGGCTGCAATTTGAAATGTGGCTTGAGCCATATTTTGTGTCTCGTATGCCTGGCATGATATGAGGACTGCATGGCCCCAACATGGCAAGGCAACATCATTGGTTTTAGATCATGACATGTTTGTTTCAATATTGGTAAATCGTGCCATTTTAGGAGTCGTGCCTGATATGCTTAACCCACTTGACACTTCTTGATGTGATGGTTATATTTTGTAGTTCTATAGATGATATGTTATGTGAGGAAACTTTGAAAGGCCTTCTACAAGATAAAATAGTCTTTTATAGTTTGATTTGATAAATTTTCTTCTATTATAATTTTTAGGCTCAATAAATGTTTTTTTTTTTTTTTTGATTATTTTTTTATTAATGTAGTTCTTCTAATTAGAACAACACTTTCATGATAAGTTTCAAGTGAATGATGTTGTGCTTCAAGTTTTGTTACAATAGAGTTGTATATTGTGTTGTGCTTTAACATATAATCTCATTAATTTTGATATAGTTTTTCTTGATACATATGTGTTAATTGATTTTATCAAATATAAACAAATATGGAAAAGTTTTAACATCTAATAATTATAATATTATATTGCCTAAGGTATCAATATAATTAGTTATTTTCTAAATTTTTTTATATATTATTCTTTGTATATTTAGATATGTGAAGAAGTCACTAAAGTTTGATATTTTTGTTGAAGTTATATGATTCAGTTTGTAAATAGATTATTCAAACTCTAGTTAGACTCTAATTATAACAAATAAATGATTAATGATATGATATAGTATTTTTTTTGAAATGAAATCTACTTTCCTAAATAAGTAAGATTTAAATAATTAATGCTTGAATGAGCATTGAGAAATAGTAATATTTATGAGTTTTATTACAAGTGAGTTCTCATTGATTAGATATTTGAAGATATTAAATTTTGAAGTGTGAGATCAATTATTTTGTGTTGTGATAGTTTAGTCAGTATTGAGGAATAGTACAAAAGCTACATGTTACAATATGGCTTCATTCATTTTAAAATGGGGTAGGACAAATACCTGATCTTTCAAGATTGCTCCATTAAGTAAGTTAGCCAAAAACATGATTTAGTTGGGTTGCTCAGCTCGATTGACCTGAATCCAAGCTAGTTATTGTGTGGAATAGTTTGTTTGACAAAAAAGGAAGATTTTTTAATGTTAAGACAATGGGTATTTTTTTCTGGGGTTTTCCCAACCTGATGCACATGCGGGCAAGCAAAAATTGTCATGCTTGGTCTTTGGGCCTGTCTTCTGGCTGGTCATTTTAAGTATCAAAAAAAAAAAAAAAAAAATCTATTTTCAGGTCTTAATATAATAAAATCTGAATTGAATTTCCTCACCCATGTTTTAAAGTTTGAATTATATATTGTGTATTCAATTCTTTGTGACTAATTTTAGAATTTTTGTTTTTTTAATGTATCAAATTTTTGAATTATGCATGTGCTAGTTTCATTAATTATAATAATTTGTGTATAATTTTTGTTGTTTTTTCACGTATAACCAAATCAAAGAGAATTTTAAATTTGGATCTTTATGTAATATTACTAAGATTGAAAATTTTTTGTTTTTTCTCTCCAACATATCGAACACTTGTAAGAAAATCTTTATATATATATATCTATAATTTTATCAATATAGTTATGATATATTTATTTTCTTTTAAATGATTGCTAAATCAATTTTCAGAGAATTCTAACATGTGCTAGGATTGGCTTGCCCGACCACCACAGTTACATGGTGGTGGGGCGAGGTCTCTTGCTCTTTGCTTAGCAAACTGTCACCCAACATGCTTGTGGAAATAAGTACAGAGTTATGTCGTGACCTATGGATGTTGTGACATTGAACATAATGTCACAACAAAATTTAGTATCACGAAATGAAATATGATGTTACAAATAAGTCAAGTGTCACGACATAGAACATGATGTTGTAATTAAGTCTAATCTTGTTATATGGAACATGATGTCGCATTAAGTCTAGTGTCCTTACATGGAACATGATGTTGCAATTGAGTCTAGTGTCACTTGTCACGACATGGAAACATGATGTCATGACTGAGTCTAATGTTGCGACATGGAAATTTTTTTTCGTGACTTATGTAACTTTTTTTTGTAATAGTATACATAGATAGTGAAGTGTAAATGTAAATTGTGAAGTTATTAAGTTTGTTCTTTTTTTTCACTCTCTCGTACGAATAATGAAAACACTAGAATTGATCATCACATTCTATCATGATCATAATATTTGGTATCAAAACGGGTTAAGTAGATTTGAGACGAGGAGTTCAAACTCATTAATGATCGAGATTGAGAAAATTTTTTAGAAAGAGTTTTGAATTCTAGAAATTGAAGATGAAAAATTTATTAGTCGATACATTTTTTTGACGGTAATCAAAGATCCAAAATTAGATTTCAACGATTAGAAACGAAAATGAGATATATTGAAATTATTGAGTGGGAAAAGCTAGATCAAAAAGTTTGGGGTTTAATTTGATTGTCTCGTGGATAATATCCCAATAAATATTTTTTGTGATGAGATGACCAAGAATCTATGAACAAAGGTAAAAATTTTCTATCAAAACAAGTTATTGGTGAATAAATTATCATCGAGGAAGTTGTATAAATTGTACATGAATGATTAAATTTCGTTCTCTATTCATCTGCATGAGTTTAGTACTTGATTAGTTAGTTGTCATTTATTATCTGTGAGATCAATGATAATAATAAGATTATTATCTTACTTTTGTTTATTACATGATTCATAAGATGATCTAATTAGTACTATAAGTAGTAGTACACCAAAGTTGTCGTATGAGGTAGTTATTTAACACTTCTGTATGAAGATATGAGTTAGCATAATATAAAGATTTCCTTGAAAGAAGTTTTATTTGAGAGGGGAAGGTCAAAACACATTAATAAATCAAAGATCAAATAATGGAAATGCAATAAGATTAAACATTTTAAAAGGGACAATAGAAACAAGAGTGAATAAAGGGACAAAAAGAAATTTATTAGAAAATTATACACAGTAGCAACATGTGTCACTTATAGTGATAAAGACATAGTTCATCAATATGGTAGACTTCTATTACATGATTCTTTATCAATAATATTTTTGTCAGTATGAGAGTTATTAAGGAGAAATTATAACCGTGAATAACAACACAATGGTGAAAGTAGTTGGCCATAAGAAGATAAAGATAAATTTGCATGATGAGAAAATTAAGTAGATTTCGAAGATGCTGCATATTCCAAATCTCACCAAGAATTTGTTAGCTGTCAGTGTAATTATAGATGCATGCGTCTACTTCAACTTCAATAAGAAGTCATGCAAGATAATCTGAGGTGCAAAGGTAATTGCTTGATAAATAAGGTGTTAAACCTTGTACAAATTGATGACAAGCATCATTTTGGAACAATCTGTAGTTGTGTCAAGGAAACATGATGTTGTGATCGAGTTTAGTGTTGCGACATGAAATATCCTGACATCAGAGACTAGGGTATATCATAGAGAAGAGCCTAGCGTTATATCCTTGAATAAAATAGCAGAAAGAATACTAGATTATTCAGAAGAATTTAGATTTTATGAGCATTGCTTGAATGAAAAGTAAAAAAAGGTAAAATTTAAATATACAACCACAAGAACAATTACAATCCTAGATTTAATTCAAAATGACTTGTTCGAAGAAGTATCGAAGGCCTCACATGGGAGATCAAGTTATTATGTGTAATATATTAATGTTTTTTTCAGATACACATGATTCTATTTTATTTAGAAGAAACTGAAGTGTTGGAAATGTTTAAAGGGATCAAAGTGTTGGTGGACAAATAATTCAACAAGAAGATAAAGTTTTTGCGCATAAACCATGATACAAATTATTGTTCTATTGATCAGTTATGTGCTGAACAATATATTGTTAGATAGAATACGATCATGATGACATCATGACAGAACGGAGTATTTGAAAAATCGAACATAATATTAATGGAGAAAGAATTGTACACGAGGAGTTGGGTCGGTTTGGAGACGAAGTTTTGAACCTAAGCAGTTTCCACAACGTGCAACTTGAAAAACTACATTACTATTCGATAGTGAATGATTATACTCTTTGAGATGTTGTATGATAAAAAATTGACTATAACCCACCTTCGAGTCTTTGGGTATGATGCATGTGCCCATGTGTAAACAAAAAATAAAAATGAGCTGTACTTAAATTTGAGAAGTTCAAATTCATTGACTACCAGGTAAACACCAAAGATTATACGTTTTGAAACACATAAATGAACAAATATTTTTTTTTTTGTGTTCATGGAGTACAAGAGTGAAGAAGTTCTGACTAGTTGTGACATGGGTGATCTTAATGAAAAAAGTGAGTTGCTATATCTTCTAATTACTAAATCATAAAATATATCATAACTTTATTTTATTAGTAGCACATGTGTTCTTAATAAAAAGGTAGTGCAAAGGGATTGGAGATTCTATTGAGGAAAAAGTAGTAAAAATATCATTTATATTGAGGAGCTCTACATTGGTTAGAAATCCACTTTAAAGTCATTAACAAAGTATATCATAATGCTACATACAATGAGCCCATCACGATAAAGGAGGCCATAACTTTTGGTTGATTAAAATAGTGAGAGCATGCTATTGAGAAGCTTGACTGGTACAAAGGTGAGGCAAGAAAGATTAAGTATTCATTGAGTGAATATTGGGATCGAATCATGCTTCAGAAGCTATTACTAGTGACCATTGCAGTTACATGGTGGTTGGGCAAGGTATCGCTCCATGCTAAGTGAGCAGTCTACCAACCTATTAGTTGAAACATGCACTGATGCATAGAATCATGTCATGACATATGGATGTCACGATATGTAACAAGATGTCATAACTAAGTCTAGTGCTGCAACATGGAACTTGATGTCACAACTAAGTCTAATGTTGTAAAATGGAATATGATGTTGTGACCGAGTCTAGTGTCGAGACAAAGAACATTATGTCGCAACTTGTTCTAGTGGTGTGACATGGAACATGATGTCGCAATTGAATTAAGTGTTGCAATATGAATTTTTTTTTGTCACAATTAGTTCAATTTATATTTGCAACAATTTATATAGACAATGATGTGTAAATGTAAAGTATTGAAATTATTAAATTTGTTTCTTTCTTTTCTTCTCTCTCTCTCTCTATTGCACGAATAATGAAAATCATAAAATCAATTATTATATTTATTCTATCTAGATTATAATAATATTTCTTTTCTAAATTTATAAATATTATATACACTTAATTTTTTATTTTTTTTTATATTTTTTGTAATTTGTTGTATAAAATAATTGCTCTAATATATATACTTTATATTATAAAATTGATTCATGATATAACTACTATGCTCATAAGTGTCATTTCTTTGATTATTTTTTAAATCTTTATTGTATGGGTCATCGATATATTATTTTTATAAATTGAATAATATTACATGCTATGATTTATTTTTAGAAATTGGTATCATAAAATTATGATTAATAATTCTAATTTCTCGTAAATATTTTTATACTTCAATAATTATATCATTTAGTCAAATAATATAGGTCATCAATATATTCCTTTTAAAATTAAAATTGATTAATGATATTACATGCATAATATTTTCTACATTAAGAATTAATATTTTTTGGATTTAATTATTTTTTACATAACCTATTGAAATCATTTTATTCTGCATTAACACTGTCATATTATAAATTATATTTTATCTTTTTTAATGTTTTATTACTCAACCTCTTAAAGCTATTATAAATTACTAAGACTCAGTAATTTTTTATGAAATCTTAAAATATTTTTTTCTTGCTAGTGATTTATTGTTTCTCACCATTTCACTACCGTGTTTATTCTTATAGCCATATTTTTTCTTATTTTTTTTATCATTTTTATTTGATTTTCAGTATGATAAAAAAATTAGTGTGGATTATTTTATCATCATGTCTATATTTTATGGGTTTTTATGTATTATTATTAAATTTTTGAGATGTATCTTACTTTATTATTTATCCTTAATTCACTTTGAGAAATTTTATTTATTCTTAAGATAAAAATTACGAATTAATAATTCATATTATTTCATCACTCTTAATTTTATAATTTTTTCATTGCACATATCTTATTTCCTAATTTGGCTTTAATTAATTTGACTTATAAAATGTCTAATTTCACAAGACACCAAATAATAATAATAATAATTATTATATAAAGATTAATGATTTCACATGCACAAACTAAATTAAAAATTTAGAATAGAAATCCTAAAATCTCAGATGCAATCTCAATATTTGTCTTTGAGATAACAAATATATGCTGGTTACATTTCATTGAAAGTCTTGTAATTTATTTTGTTTTTTGTATTTGTTGGATTCACAGGCTTCTTGCACGAGAAGGAATAAATGCTGATCAGCTAACACGTGATTTGAGGTCTTTTGAATTAAAGGCATGCCTATCTTTTATTGCAGCCGTATATTTTAGATGATTCTTACATGAATTGCTGGTTGTGAGCCTACAAAATGCTGCTATCTTTAATGATCCTGATATTGGAATCCTCTTGTTTCTGTTTTCTCACGTGACTTTGAAGATAAGATTGGAAGATGAAGTCCCCGCAGAGGCTACTAACATCGAGGAGTATCTGCAACAGGTCATTTTCAGTTTCCTAATCAGGAGCTTTTTTTCAACCATAATTTGGATTTTCAAGAACTGTTTTAGTGTTTCATTTTTACCTGCTGCTTGTTTAGTTTTTCTGGATGTCATCATCCAGTTGTTGTGCCACTGTTTGGTATATTAATACTTTGATCATTTGTTTTTCTTCATGCTTGTTATTAGCACATAATGAGTAGAAGTCTTGCCGGGTGCCCCATTTACATGTATGAATCAAATTAAAAAGTTCCGTATTAATATGTCTTTGTCATGCCAAATTAGATGTTTTTGTATATTTTATTTATCGAGATTTACTGTTGTTTTTCATGACTTATTGTTGTATTTTATTTTTTCTGTTTTTTACCTACTTTCATGGAAACAACCAACATGTCAGCATATGTGCTTCCCCAACACACACACACACACACACTCTTGTATTTTCATTTTTATTGCTAATGACAATTAAACATTTTTTTTTATCTTGTTCTTTCTTTTTCTCTTTCTCGTCCCCTCCCAAAATCTTAGTTTCGATATGATATCAGAGGATTGATATACATGTGTCATGAATCAACTTTAGTACTATATGTGCAGCCTCAAACTAGGAATTTTTTTTTTTCTAAATTACCCTAGTGGTTAAGTCAGCATGCTCTTGCCTCTCACAAGATTTATTCTCACATGATCTCATGCACAAGCTTAGCAAGAGTTAGGACCACTCAAAGAGAAAATAAATTACAAATAAACTTGAGTGAGTATAACAATGAGAGGGCTCTCTTATATAATAATAAATCTCTTTGATAAAATGCTTAGAATGATAATATAAAATTTTTAGAATATTTAAGAATGAGAATAGATCTTGAAATCTTAAGAACCTTTTAGAATTCTTTTGAATTTTTCAAGATCATTTCAGAAGTTTTCAAAAGTCAAACTCATGATCTAATATTTTTTAGAATTTTAATGGGTCATAATATTTTTTTTCCAACAATCTTGTCGATGTCCTCGTTGAAGCATCATTGTGAAAATTTTTAATATTCTTTTGGAATTACCATAATGCATTAGCGAGATCTCAACTAGCTTTGTTATCTGCTAGTCTATCCTATTTCACTAAGTATTCTTGTGATGACATATAATTCTTATTTCTTATGACCTATTATTCCAAAATAACTTAAATGATCTTCTCATAGAAGATTTTCACTCAGTTTGGTGCTTTGTGCGGCTAAGCCTATATTGGATCACCTTGAACCTTATGAAATGACTTCGATAAGCTGAAATGAAATACTAAATGTATTTTGAGTTTTTGAGCTATATCAGGTTGATTTGGCCCATTCTCATTACTATTTTTTTTTGAGAATACGATAAAGTTCTTCATATCTTCGTACTAGTCTCTTGTGGTTTCCTTTGTGTTGGAATACTAAGTATAATTCTATCCACACCAAATCTTTCACTTTAATGCACATTTCTTTGTTTGCTATATGTCTACTCTTTCAATCGCTTAGCTGCTTTATATAATTTAATCTAAGCTAAGTCATTTTGTTTTTGCTGCTCTTTGGTAAGATTATAAGCTATTGGGTTTTTCATGTATATATATTGCAATGATATTTGGGATATACGAGTGTTTTACATTCATAATTTTAAATGGGTTTTGTTTCGTTGTTTCTCTTCATTGTAAGTTATAGAAAAAGTATGCAATATCAAGGATTTTTGGCTAATTCTTTTGTAAAACATTCATAAAGCGTCACAAAAAATTTTCCACTAAAGCATTTATTCTTTTTGTAGACTGTCTGCCTGCTAGTTTGAGAGTGAAAACTTTAGATTTGATTCTCTTAGCTTGAATAATCATATCCAAAAGTTATTATGTGAATCATCAATCTTGATTACTAAATATAGATCGATAAATATTTCAATATTTTACAATGTTATTTCGAAACACTTTTATTATTTTCTTTGCTGAATATTATTCGTGACAAAGATGAAAGTATCATATTTTCATAATTAATCAATTATTATCATAATGTTCATAAAATCATAATTTGGGAAATTACATAAAGAAGCCTATAGGGGCACTCTTTCTTGAGTATTTTAGTATTTATAATGGCTGTAGAAGACTTGCTATTATCTTTTGTTCATATTTATATTATTGACAAATTAGACAAGTATTCATATAAGCTTTTATATTATTTTTATTTGTTTACTAGTATCACTCTTTTACTAGAACTATGATACTATGCATACCTTGGATGACCTATTCATTTGGATTCGTGGTACTCATCCATGATTTTTTTTTCACAACTTCTCAAATGAGGTGACATATAACCATTATTTCTTTGTGAAAATTAAATAATTTTTTATACAGAAACTTTAAGCCTTTCTCTCTTTGAAAATATTTCATAAGTTATTTTGTCATTAAAGATTTGGACAATCTTTTTGTAATACAATTTTTTAACTATTTGTATGATAGACTAATTATTGCAAGTTGTCTCTTGGCTTAGTTTATTTGTTACTATATTGATTTTTCCTGGTGTCTATTCTAATGTAAAGTCAAATGCAACAAATGAACTCTTGCTATCAAGTTTGTTTAAGAGTTAATTTTTTTTTTTTGTATTTGGAAATAACTAGTTACTATGTTATCAATTTTTATAATAAGTCTTGATACCAAAAGTTAATTCATTATATTGATAAATAAGGAATTATTATTATTATTTCTTTTTTATGAGCTATATACGATTTTTCAAATACAATTAGATGGTTTGACAATGTAAGAATATGACAAAATTTTATGTGATAGATTCTTTTAAATAATCAAAAGTTATTTGAATAATTTTGTTTGTTTTAAATTATTTTTTTTTCAGAACATATTAGTTAATGATGTGACAATATGAAAATATTAATCAATAAAATGTTAATAGCAATTAGTCAACTCAAGAAATAATCTTAATTCTTTTACTTTTGTTGATAACTTTTATTTGACAAACTTGCACTGTCTTAGTCCATCCGTATTATTCCATTACTCATAATATGTTCAATAAATGAAAATTTCAGTTCGATAAAAAATATTTCTTTCATTTATCATATAATTTATATTTTCCCAAGGTTTGAAATATTTGTCTCAAATGTTCAATTTGTTCTAATATTTTATAATATACAATAATATCGTCCAAATTGATCAAATATATCACCACAAAATGATTAAGAAAAAATTATAGTACCTTATTCATAAGTATACAAATTGTGGGCTGTGCATTTGTACGTTTAAATGGAATCACTTAGAATTCATAGGATTTGTTTTTTGTTATATACACCATTTTTGATTTGTTATTTTTAGCTAGTCATACTTGATAGTACATCAATCTCAAATCAATTTTGGAAAACTATTATGTATCTTCATGTATCTCTATGTTGGTCAAACACGTCATTAATCAAATGAATTGAATATTTATTCTTCACAGTGAATTTGTTGAGTGCCTAATAGTTAATTCATAATCATAATGATCTATCATATTTTTTTTGAAATAAAAATAATCATCATTAGGACTTTTGAAGGTAAAATATACTCAATATTAATCAATTCTTTTAATAGTTATTTTAATTTTTTGAGTTATAAGATAGTCACTTGATAAGGTGCCTTGGTCATTGGAAGGGCATGACACCAATTCATTTTGGTAGTCTACATTTCTCTTTGTTGGTAATTTTTTTGGTAACTTGCCAAATATGGCATCTCAAAATGAGTTAGGGTATTCCAATACTTATATAGATATCTTACTAATAGTTTCTAAATTTGTTTGAATCTTTAGAGCTCTAGATAAGTTATTTTATTTTTTCTTATTCATTTTGCTAATTGTATAGTATATAATATTTTTATAGATTGTTCGATACTTCATGTTATCTAGGTAATATATTGGCAAATAGTATCCATGATATATATATAATTGACGAATTGAATTAGAAGCATGTTTAACTGATCTAGAAAATTCAACCCAAGTGCTAAGTCATATTCATCCAAAGAAATTAGTTTGACTATGTTTTTTTCTTTTAATCTTCTAATTGGATTTTCACATTAGATATGCTAGTAATTATTGTAATTTCTTTAGAATTCATTATTTTAACTCAACTATTATCTTTATTTATATTGAAATTTAATTTATATATGATTTCTTCGGAAATAAAAATATTGGATGTATCTATGTCAACCAGTATTTTGATATTATGATCGTTAATAGTGAAATTAATAAAAAAAAAAACTTTCATATTTTATGCATCTTGTTTATGTTTAATCTCATTAAGATCGAACTAAGTTTAAAAGTATTTTTTTTGTGATTCTTTATTTTCCATAGCAATATCAATAATATTTCTTCGACTTAAAATATAGCAAATTAGATATGATTTGTCATAAAGAAAATATATTTATGATCATTTTTTCTTTTTGATATCCCCGAATAATTTATTCTATTTATTCTTGGAAGAGTAAAGTTTGTTCATTTTCTTTAATTTTATCAAGGATTTAGTTAGTGGCTTTGCATGAGTGTAGTCTTGAGCACATTTCCTTTGTAATTCTTCCTTGACTCAAAGTCTGAGATTATTTATAAAGAAAAATAAGATCTATTTACCAGTCAAGATTATTCATTTAAAATATTAGTTTAGAGAATTCACATAGATAATCTTTTATTTTTTGTTTACGTTGAGTTGCTCTCCTAAACTTGGCTCTTATTTTATTTTCCATATACTCTGAATAAAATTATTGATGAAACTCACCTTTAAATAATTTATGTACATTGTCTATCTTCAACTTAGTTTCTCAACTCAACCGCATATTAAGTGTATTATCCATTATAACATAGAAATAATATTAACCTTGGTTGCACCGTTCATAATATCTATTACTAGGAAATATTGCTCATTTATCTAACGGAAGTTACTGACTTCTTTCGCTTTTTGAGTATTTCTTAACTTATTCAGTTCTGAGATATTCACTCAAAGTGAGGGTATATGGTCAATTATGTCATTCTCTATTATTTTTTAAAGTTAATTTTATTTATTTCTTTCTCCTTGCATAGTAATCACTATGAATTTTAAAATAAATTTTTTTGGTTTAGCATCTCCAATACAATATCGAAGGTATTTTTTGAGGTGTCAAATAAGCTGTGCCGTGCTAACACAATTTATTTTTGGGTGGCCTAGTTGGGCTACCGTGCTGTGCTAAACATGACATAGTTGGGAAGTTATGCCGTGCCAGGCATGACACGATTGAAATTTTGCCTGGCTCGGCATGGTCCGACTGACATGAGTTCAGGAAGCCTCATTCCTTTCGTGCTGAGTCATTTTTGTGGCGTGCTGTTGTGTTGTATCGTGCCATTTTTTGGGCAGTCAGCACTGACAGTCCACGATGTCACCCTGCACAAGCACCATTCAACTCCAATGTCCATCACCCAATCACCACTATCATAATGAATAATTTTTTTTAATTTACGCTTCTAAATTAAAAAAATGATAAACAAATATAACAATAAAATAAGAAAAAAATAATCGTTAATAGGTGTCAATCAAAAAATATAAAGTATAACAAAAGTCTAAATATCAAATCAAAATTGAAAGATACAAGCAAGTGTCAAACTCAATCCCAATGCCAATCGATATCTGTATGTGTATGTAAATCATCATTATTATCATGTAAATATCTGATAGTATCGTTAGTGGTGGGTGTGGCCTCAACATCTTCTAAGTTTTATGAGTCATTATTTGTCTCTGCCAGTAATTCATGTGCTCTCGTTCTTGGCGCAGCTCTATCATGGATGTCTATCCTTGAATTTTCATAATCTTTCATGCATGCATGTTAATTATATCTAGTATTAGTATTGGTTTCATATCTAAAATAATATTCATTACAACAGAAAAAATAAACTCTGATACTATGCTCGATATCGAATGAGTCAGTAGATCTTTTGTCAGCTTAAACAATAAGAGATAGTTAAATTCATATTATCATTATGTGATGAGATTGAACAGTAATCGATATCTAAGAATTGAGATAGCTCGTTCTTATTTGATGGACTACCTTATTAATTTTTCTTTACTAACTGAATAGAGATGTCATCGTCACTGAATATGATATTCATATTCGTACTCGGAGCCTAGAGGTGTCAAAAGGGTCTGCCCTGCACGACCTAGCTCAGTTTTAGGCTGTCCAATTGGGCTACAATACTGGGTCAGACACGACGCGGTATAGTAACCTTGCCGTGCCTAGCCAGGCACGGTTATTATTTTGTGCTAGTTCGGCACGGACCCGCTACTTGAAAACCATTGGGTTTGGCCATGTTCGGGTCGGATAAAATCCTAATTTTTTCAAAAAATTAGGGTTTCAGCGGCGTGTTGTCATGCCGCCGCGCGTCTTTGCCCTTTTGGGGTCTCACAATCGGGCATCAGCTCATATTGATCACATTTGGTGCGTGGTCACGTGCTGTGCCCACGTGCCGGCACATCACAACGGGCCAGGGCACGACACTGTAGCGTGCCAGGCATGAGCAAGGATGAACTATGCTGTGCCCGTGCTGGGTCGGGCTGACACGACTCGTTTGACACCTCAATCGAAGCCTGATTGTAATTTTTACTATACTTAGTATCATAATATGTATATTACTCGGTTAATTTTTTTTTGAGTAAATTATTTATGTTGGTGTTTTCAATTCATACACGTGGATATATATGTCAAAATATTTTCTACTTATCTTATATTAATCATGCCGGTGGACATTGCCAATGGGCCAACCACCTGTGTCATGCCTGGCCCGACGCGAAGCACAATACCATTTGGCCCAGCACGATATGAATCATGCCTTGTGCCGGCAGGACCTAGGTCCATGCACGGTTCTTGATCGTGTCGTACTGGACTAGGCTTGGCTTAGTCAGACCATGCCTCGTGCTATTTTTGGGCCATCCTGCTCACTTGCTATCTTTAGGTATTTTGCATTTCATATTGGAGTTTCTCTTTCAGGGGTGTTCCCTTCTCGATGCTCTCAATAGGATCCTTAAATTTGTCCTGTAATACATTAATAATTAATAATTTTTCATATTTTTTTTTTCCTTCAACCTCTAGTTGTATATACATCTTGCTTAGAGTTTTTGATCTCGGAAATGAATATCATAATAAGGAAGTTGATTGTCTTTGATACTATTTGTCATAGATCACAACTTTCATAATTTAAATGCAGCCTTAGCCTAAGAAATTTTTTTCTCAATTTCTTAAGTTAACATGCTCTTGTCTTTTACAAGAGTTACACTCAAGATTGTACGCATAAACTTGGTTAGAGAGAGAAACACTTACAAAGAGAAAAAATTTTAAATAAAATTTAAGTGAGTACAATAATGAGAGAACTCTCTTTATATATTGAGAGCTCTCTAAAGAGTTTCATATTATGTAATATGTCATAATTTTATTATATAAAAAATTCTTAGAATATTCTAGAATATGAAGAGATTATGAAGTCTTAAGAAGTTTCTATAATTTATTTGAAACTCTTTCAATATCATTCCAGGAGTCTTGAAAAGCCCTAGCTATGATTTAATATTTACTAAAATTTTAATGGGTCGTGACACATGGTGGTTTTTAGCGACGTGGGCGGTGATGCATTGTTTGCATGTTCATGTTGAAACGATGTGAAGTTGCATGAAGCATTGCGTGTAGTGCTACAGTCTTGAACTGGCGTCGGGCTTCTGGGTGAAGTTGTGCTTGAAGCCATTCCAAAACTTTGTGTGCCAATTAGTTGTGCAAGTATTGTGAACTTGTGCTGACTAATGATGGTGTGCCTAGACATTGACGTGCCTGAATATGCACTTGGATGTGCACCTGATGATGGAGGTGCTCTCTATGCAATGGTTATGGGTGGCGTGTGTAGTGACAATGTGATGACAATGAAAATGCACTGCTGCAATGTGGTGTGGGCTTATGAATTCTATTTAGAATTTAATTTTGCAATCTGTTGGTGTGTAGGTGGTGTAATGCGTGTTAATAATATCAACCCACTATTGATGTCAATTAAGAGAGTAACGATGTACAGTATAATGTCTGTATTCATACACGAGATTCTTCTTATAAGATGATAGGATACACTAGGTATATGTGTTGATAGTTATTTTGATGGAAGAGATTGAAAGCGCTAGAGATTATTGAAAGAGACATTGATTATCAAAATTATTCAAAGATTTTCAAAGAGTTTCTCATCATGACTCTTTTTAGAAATGAGCATACAAATTTTTTTTTAAAGATAATAATAGTTTTTTGTGTTATTGACTCATGGATCAACAATCACTACACAAGTGAATATTTCTTATTTATTATTTTTTATTTTTGCTCCTTGAATATTATTATAATTATTATTAAATTATTTAAAATAATTAGTTATGATAATATTTGCTTTTATATTTTATCCTTTAATGTTTTTTTTTTATTTTTAGATATCTTAATATTCATCTTCTTTTATTTCTCTTTTAGATAACTTAATTTTGTAACTGTTGTAGTGATGTTTTGTAAAATTACAAGCTTTGATAAAGATTTTTTTTAGGATTACACATGAGTTTTATTTCATACTTTTATGATTAGATATGATACTAGATATTTGATTGTTTTTAATTTTTATATGTTCATTCTAAAATTGTTTATATATCTCTAGTCATGATGAGAAATTTGGATTAAATTGGTATGAGTAAGGATCCATTTAATTTGATTCATTGCGAGTCTTAAAACTTAGTAAAGTAGAGACTCGAGATGACTTGAGATATTTTCTTACCTTTATGAATGATTATCCTCATTTCATCAGATTGCTCTTTTTTATTTTTTATTTTAGATTTTATTTATTTTCAATTATTTTACAAAAGTAAAAATAAATTAATAAAAACATAAAAATAATTAGGAGTGACCGTGAAGTAGTTTCGAGGAGATACATATTTGACTATAAACTATCTCATTAGTCGAATATCTTTTATTTTTTTTATTGTGTATTTTTTTAGATCTTTCATATATTAGAGAGATTATTTAAGTTTCTCTAAAAAATTGAGAGTATTTATTTTGTTTATAATCTATTTTCAGGACTGATATATTGACACTAAAGTTGAAGAAATATATTTTTCTTGGTTATTCTTTTATTCAAAAATATTTATAAGTGATATATATATATATATATATATACATACATACATACATACATATATATATATATATTATTGATAGAATACTAGTTAGTTATGATATTCTATTTTTTAAGCATGACTGGTTCTTTTAATGGGTCTAAATAGAATAAAGATTTATGTGATTCATCTGAATATCTTTCTTCCTCTTTTGAATTCTCATGCGTGCCTCAAACTAGGTGAGAATCACTCCTCAATTACTTATGAATTTGTTGGTTCTCAATATAATGACTCTCTTGTCGAGTTCTTCTGTGTACTAATAAGTACAAAATAAAATTTTGGAAAGAGTAATGTTTTTGTAGAAAAGAAATGTCTCTCAAGCCTCATCAAGCTAGTTTCTCTTGAGTTGATTTCAATCTCAACTTAAAATGAGTTGTGAATTTGGAAACATGATTGCTCAAGATTTTATGTTTATTTTGGAGAAAAGACACATCATGTTTAGAGCGGAGGATAGTCACAAGCTAGATATTTCTGTGTTTATTTTTGTTTGATTTTGATTTTTTAATTACTCTCTAAAAATAACTAATCATTTGTACTTAACTACTTATTTCATTGATATTAACATACTTATGTTTCCTTTATTTTTTCTTTTTTATGATTTTTTTTCTGGTACTATGATATTCAACTTTTATTCTAAAATATTATTTTTCACTCACAATAATATTGGAAGAGATAAATATTCATTACTTTAATTTTGAATGAGAACTAATACCTCGACCTTTGGAATGTTTATTTTTGGTTCTAGGTGGGTAGTCACTATAATGACAGATCCAAATGAGAAAGCAAATTGTCTATGGGTGAGACTTATTGTAAGGAAGTTAACTTGGATATTTAAAGTGAATCACCGTGATACTTTTTCTCTTTTACCCAAAATAGCTTAGGTGTATATATTTATGTTAGTGACAATTTCATATAGATGGAAAATATAATAATTAGACATTAAAAATATTTTTCTTTAGGTTAACCTTGACAGTTGTATATAGAATAGCTACATGATTTTTCATTGCATGAGAGATGTAAACTAATAATTTGACATTCGAAAATATTTATTATTAGTTGTAGGCAAGTAGTTACTATGATGACTAGTGTAGATGATAAATCAAATTGTCTAAAGGTGACTTATTGTTAAGAGGTTCAGTCAAATGTTTGAAGTTTATTATCATGATGTTTTATTTTCTTTGGCTAAGATAACTTAGGTGCATATATTTATGTTGTTGGTAGTTTCTTATGGATGAATGATATGATAATAATACATGAAAATTATTTTTATTTATGGTATATATAAAGAGATGTTTATAGAATAATTACATGATTTTCTAGTAGTGATAAAATAATTGGATTTAATTTATAGATTACCTAAGATATTATATGACCTAAAGTAGTCATCAAGAGTTTGTTTTACAAAGTTTTTACCAATAATCATTTTTTAAGTTTTATATAAGTATGCGACAAATTACTCTTTATTTTTTTAGATGAGCTAAAATGATAAGTTTCATCAATATTGTTAGCAAAAATATATCCTAATTACTTGGAATTGACTATATAAATTATATATTTTTTTTAATTAATCCTGTCAAAAATTTAAGCTTTAATTCTTTAGTTATTAACTTTTGTGTATAATTTTTATCGAATTTTTTCTAGGTTTATTTCTTGTTTATTTTTCTCTACTCAAATAGTCTTACATTTACTAACTAGTGCCCAGGAGGCTTGCTTTAGATGTGACTAAACTATCTTATACGATTTTTTTTAATTATCATCTTTATGAGTTATTTTAATATTCTTTCAATCATTTATATATAATTCTGCTTTTATAGTCTTATCATACATCTGTCTTATCATTTTCATCTTTATTACTCATATTAATTAAATATATTGCTTCTTGATCATTCAACATTCATTTTCATATAACATTACATGTCTTATAGTTTTATAAAATTTCTCTTTTAATCTATTAGGAACTCATCATCATAAAAAATTCTTGATATAACTTTTCATTTGTTCTATTTAATTTTCATCATATAAGATACAAATTTATCATTCTCTTCATTTTTATTTTTCTAGAGTATAAGTATTTGAAATAGTTGATATTTGATACTTCTTATTTCTTAATCTTGATTTCGATATGATTATTGCTCTTCATATTATTAAATTCATATTTCACGCACATTATCTTTCTATGATGAATTATAAATCTTGTAGATTCAATTATAATTCTTCAAATTTTTAGTTTATTGTTTAACTAATTTTCAACCTCATCTATCAATAATATGTAATTTGCAAATATTATATATCAAGAAATATTTTCTTAGAAATTTATTATCAATTCATTCATAACTATCTAATTGAATGATAATTCTTGGTATAGTCTCATCGCTATTGAAAATTCATGAGTGATATCTTGAACCAATTCAAATTTAGATATCACTTCATACATCTCTTTGATTAGTTTTAGATACATATTTGTTATTAATTTTTTATATAATGACCATTTAATTAAGTCTCTTGGGAATATATTATAAGTTTTCTTCAAATTGATTAATATCACGCACAAGTATTTTTTTATTTTTTTATATTTCTTGATTAATTATTTAATTTAGTAGATAGTCTCAATATTTTACATATTTGGTATAAATTCAAATTGATTTTATGAAGTTCTTGTTTCTTTTCTTATTTCTTGTTTAATTATTTTTTCTCAAAGATTCAATGTTACTTATTAGTTTCATGTTTTGATAATTATTATAATCTTAAATATTTTTTTTTGTTTTTATAAATGAGAATTATAATGTTGTCTTCATTCATCTGATATTTTTTTAATTCTCATGATTTTGTTCAACAACCTAGTTAATTAAATCATATTTTTTGCTCTATGATCCTTCACACTTTAATCGTGATACTATCAGGTCTTATGATTTTTCTAACATTTATTTTCGTAAGTACTTTTTTTATCTCTATGAGTTTTATCTTAGCTATATATCCAAAATTACATATCTATTTTTTTAATTATCTATAGTTTTTCTGACATATATATTTCATCTTTTTTATCATTTATTAGAATCTGAGTATTTTTATTCATAATATATTTATTTGATTAATATCTATGTTCTTTTTCTTTTTCATCTCAGTCAGCTTATAAATATTTTTGTTTTTTACTTTGTAGTTTATCATACAATTTATTATGTTTCATACTTAATTTCTTTTTTTATTTTTTTAGTTTTTTTATCTTCTTATATAACTTTGTAGTGTTTTCATTTTTGTTTTTTTGAATTTTTTAAAAAAATATTCTTCTCTTTTTAAAAGTTTGCTGAACATTAGTTTTCTATCATCAAATTTTTTTATATGAATAAATGTTTCATTTAGCCATGATTAAAATCTTTTTAGATGTATTTTTATATATTTTGTTATTTCATTCCATGTAGTATTCATATCTATGTCTTAAGACTAATTAATTTTATTAACTAGTTTTTTCTTAAAAATACTTATTTTTTTTAGGTTTTATTATTTTGTTTTCATATATTTATTTAAAGTTTTTTTATAATTATATCGTACTTTCTAAGATGCATATAAATTATGACTAATTTTTGTCAAGTAGTTAGAGTTTCGCATAATATTAATTTGTAGTTTTTGCATAATATTTTAATCTCTCTTAATTAGAAAAAAATTTATGCGACTCCTATTATAATTATTTTTAAAGATTATTGTGTGTTTTTTTCTTTTCTTAAAGTAGATATTAGCTATACAAAAGTCAAAATCAAAGAAAAATTTAAGATTATTCTTCTCAATTTATTTCTTTTTCTAAATTCATACTTGCCAAAATATCACCCATAATTTATATTACTTATCTCTACATGCTTGTTTAAGTCTCTATTCATTATGTTTTTTTTTCTCTTGATATAATTTATGCTAATCAATCTATATATTCTCAAAAATTTTTATTGATTTTTTTATTGAGTCATACTTATGAAACATAAATATTAATTATATTTTGGATCTTTTCAATCATTTTTAATTTCATTGGTGTAAGGTTATCATCAATTCTTTGATATTTTATAGCTTTATCTTTTATGTTTTTATTCATAATTATTCTAATATGATTCTTATTTATTTCCTTGTCAATACATTAGAGATTATAACTATCAATCTCTATAGATTTTTTATCTTTTTACTTGACATCTTGTAAATATATTATATTAATATTTCTATGTTGTATTAAATGGAAGAATGAGTTGTTAGAGCTATAGTACTTATGGAAGGATCTGTTTCTATCTCTAGATGGATACAATGGTTAACTTGTCTCTCTTTATTATATATAGTACTCTCTGTATTATCTTTGGAAATGATACCTAATAAATATTTTTTATATGATCTATTCTCATACGGGGTACACATTGGATTGAGACTCTGTCTCTACTACTATAGTCTTTCCTCATACTTATTATACTCCCCAAGGGGGAAATCAATCATAAACTTTTTTCAATTGATTAAAAACTCTAATTTAGAGGTGTCAAATGAGTTTTGTTATGTTTGCACGACCCATTTCAGAGTAGCCTTGTTGTGGTATCGTATCTTGTTGGCCATGGCACGGTACGAAACTCGTACCATTCCTAGCATGATACGAGAAGGATTGCCCTAGTTGGCTTGGCATGAGAAAGATTACCTTTGCCTGGCACAACCCATTTTGCCTGCAAAAATGTTGGGTTGTGCCTGGTCGTACCGGTAATTGGCTTCTGTTAAAGAATCATAAATATTGATTAATTTTTTTATTACTAAAATAAGATATTTAATTTTTTATTTGTAGTTTCAAAATCATAAGAAAATTAAAATTTAAGTACATATTGACTCCTAGTACTCGAATAATATTCAAATTTAAATTGGTAGTTCATTTTATCATTAATTCTAGATTTCACTATTTTGATCATTGCGTTGTTCAAATATTGGTGCACTATTGTTTTTATTATTTAATTTGCTTTTATTTTTAATACAATAATTAATTATTGTTAATATTATTTTACATTACTTACTTTTTATCTTGACAAAAGTGATCAATAAAAAAGTATGCTTCTAACAATACTTGAATGTCAATTTTTCATCAATAACAATGGTGGTCAATGCTAATTTGTGAAATACCATGATGATCAACTCCAAAACAATGATATCAGGCCACTATATTTTATATCAGCTTTGATATTATGTCAGAGTAAATATACAAGATATTAAATAAATTATATTATATTTTTATGATAGACGAGGGATGGTTCAACACGAGAGAGAGAGAGAGAGAGATAGAGAGAGAGAGAGATGGACTGGAGCATCCTCGGATCCCTTATATAGCTTGTGAAATGAGATTTTTGATGCATGGATGGATTTTTGTATTCGGAAAGCGATTAATGAATTAATTATTAAAGTGGCTTTAATAATGGTTGATGTTATGTTTGATTTGCATTGTGGAATCGTATATGATGGAATTTTTATTGTATGTGAATGGGAGTAGGATTAATACAATGTTGCGTTTGATTTTTGAAGTAATTATTAATTGTTTTTAGTTTTATTTTTCAAGGTGGAATTAGTGCTCAACATTTTAGCCGGGAATACTAAACTTGAAAAAACAATGAAAACATGTAATATGTAGCCTAAACTTTCCAACCTGATCGATATAAGCCTTTGTAAAATTACATCATATAAAAATCTTTTCAAACCTCGTCCAAAAAATTTGTCACCCCCACAAGTTAACTTGAAAGTTGGTTCTCACTTCAAATCATCAAACTATTGGTTTTTTTTTTCATTTCTCAAGATTGATGGAAGTGGCTTTTTCTCAAAAAATAAGTTAGGATTATTTAAAATAGTTGAGGTCATAATGTCTTGGTGTGATGGGAAGTGTCTTTGTCCAAAGTTAGTAGGTATTGAGTTTGCCACTCATTAGATGTGGTCTTTCTGACTTTTGATGATAAGACTATCGAGATATTAATCTCTCATAGACCACGTGCTAAAGTAGGAGTCTTGTGTACTGGTTATGATCTGCATCTCTATTGTTTAAATTGGATTCAAATTAGTATCATGTTTCCTTGGATTCCTCACAAGGCATGGAATTGTCTTTGCTTCGTGCAATTGGTTGCATCTCAAGTGGCGTCGATATTGGATGCAAGTGATGTTGGGAGTGAGGGAGGTATTTCAATTGGCTTCAAGCTTGTATTTATGTTTTTTTTTTTTTTTTTTTTTTTTGGCTTTAGGTTCATGAAATGGCAATTGTTTCTGCCATCCAGGAAGCCCAAAAAGATAACCTAAGAAGTTTTAATGATTACATGATGAAGGTTTTGGAGGTTAGTACAATGCTCCTGCATATCAAATATCAAAATTCAGAATATTTGGGCATGCATGTCTTGTAAGTGGTGTTTATTACGCTGTTAATAAACATTGTGCAGCTCAGGCTGGCCAGCATTCCTGAAAATGAGATCTAACCCATCCTGTTAATTACACTGGCAGGGGGTGCTTTTGCCTTGCCCATGACTGTTTTTTTTAAAATTAATGTTATTTATTCTGAAATTAAAATTAATTGTTTAGCATTTTTAAAAATATTATAAATAATCATAATTAAAGTCTTTATTCATATTATAAGTAATTTATAATTCCTAAAAATGCATTTCACAAATAAAAAGTTTTAAGTTAAAAAATAATCTAAGATGAGAAAATCTAAATACCAATGGAAATATACATATGTTACGAACACTTAAGTTTTGGAGGATAATAATTGCATCTTGGATATAAACACTTCAATGCTTTATAATTATTTAGGTTTTTCTTTAAAAATATTAGCAATTTGGGGCCCCAACTCTCGATAGGGGTGGGTGGCCCGACATGGCCTTGGATTACTAAAAATAATGCTTCCTCCCACTTGTTACTTGACCTTGAAGGGAATGATTTGGTTTGGCTCCTGTCTTGATTTTGTTTCAAAATCTATTATAAAATTATTTATTCTAAAAATAAAAATAAATTTAACCAATATTTAATATTATTATAAAGTACTCATGATTAGGGTTTATATTTCAGTTGGTATTTTTGAAGAATATTCATAATAAGGCACCATGGTTGTGCCTTGATGCAGTTGATAGTTACTTTTTTTTTTAAATTTGTTAGGTCTTGAGTTTGAGATCTTTTAGGTATAGATTTTTTAATTTATTAGGTGTAAGACTTGTTGAGATTTACCTCAACTAGACACCATATGTGCAAGTATGATTAAAGATTATATTTCTATAATAAGTATTTCATAATTAAAAAAAAACTAAAATGTATTTTTTTAATAAAAATTAGGTTATAAATTCTAAAATAATTACAGATGAGTATACTGAGGAGTTAAATGAATTCGTGGCCCATTCTTTTGTTCTTTGCATTCTGACTACTTTTTGGAAGGGACATAAGAGCTATCCTTAATATTTGATTTCGCTTGGTTTTTTATATTCTCATTTTATTTTATTTTTTTTTGTTATTTTTATTACTTTTATTGATGATACTAATATGACCAAGTCTTTTTTTTTGAGGTATTATCTCATTTAAGATGATATCATACCATAGTGTAAGAGATGAGTGCCCTCTATTCTACTTGGAAACTAGTGTTATAATATTCAAGAAGGTTTGTTGTTGATGCATCTAGATGTTTGCTGTAAAGACATGTTCACAAAGAAATATAAATTATCTTAAGATGAGACTTATAATAAAAAAATTTACTTAGATATTTGATATTAGCTATCATAATACTCTCTCTAGTACTCAAGATGATATTTGTATATATTCTTATATCTTTTATAATATTCTTATATAATTGATTGTGACATTAAGGAGGAGATATACATAGAGTTAACACTTGGGTTTCGAGTAGCACAACAATGCATTTTATAGATTCTCAAAGGCATTCTTAGGCTTTAAGTAATCATAGAAAGTCGGGTTTGTGAGATTTTCACAAGTAGTCATACCCTTTGGATTATACATGTATGTTAACAAATTTTTTATTTTTTGGAGGGGCATTGATGAGATATTAATTTTATTAATTATCTATGTGGATGACATTCTGATTACGAGAGATGTCGAGTTAGGATCACATAACTCCATGAGTTCCTTCAAACATAGGGTATGGTTGATAAACTATTGAATTTTTTCAAACCATTAAAAATGAAAATTTTTAATAGTTTTAATTTTTCAATGTGTTTAACAAAAAATTTTAGTTATCTCTTAATTAAAAATTTTAAATGAAAAATCATTGAAAATAATAAGTGGGTAGAGACCTACTTATCATTAAATGAAGAAAATTTTCAATAATTTTTTTAAAGTGATTATTTTATCTTTTTTTTTTTTCTTTTTTATTTTTTTATTCACGCTACAGTTCAGTTTGTGAATCTATTTTTATTTTTTCATTTCTTAACTATCTCAAATTATAATTCTAATCCTTTTTCATAATTAATTTAAGAGAGAAAATAATAAATTACCTAGTTGCTCATTAATTTTTGTTTTTATTTTAAAAGTTTGGATAATTTTAAAAAGTTTAGATTCTATTGCTTATTTTTTAAAATTATGTCTTTTTTTGGATATTATGATTTATTTATTGATATGTATCTAGTGATTTTCTTTTAAATGATAATATGTAATATAATGATTATAAGGGTAAATATGTAAAATACATAATTTTAAGTATTCATCATTTACAGTTATCAAATAATATATTTATCTTCAGCATTCAATTGTCAGTAATTTATCAAATAATTTTACAATACAAATTTAATACTTATAAAATTCAGCAATTAATTTTTTTAGTTTATCAAATAGACCCATCGTTTTAGATGACCTTGAGAGACTTAATGTATTTTTTTTTTGGCATAATGATTGCTTATTTTAGGTTGGATATTACTTTGTCATAGAGGTGATATCCAAAGATACT
The DNA here is from genome assembly GCA_029783825.1 of Sapria himalayana. NCBI lineage: Eukaryota > Viridiplantae > Streptophyta > Magnoliopsida > Malpighiales > Rafflesiaceae > Sapria > Sapria himalayana. The sequence goes on from JAREIK010002991.1 coordinate 2,208,695, forward strand.
CTTGTATAAGTTGGTCTTTTAGGTTATGTTCTAGTATATATTTTTATTGTTTCAGGTGCTTGTTTTATTTTTTATGTGAATCCTCTAGCTGATTCTCTTATATATAGGAGAATCCTATGAAAGATTAATTATATAATTATGATTATATCAGATATAATATATGTAATTAGTATAATTAGTTATTTTCTATATTTTTTTGGTAGGTTCACTTTGATACAATTCTTTATATACTATGGTATAAGACAAAATTTTCAAGAACTTGAGATATTTTTAGAGATAATGGGCACTTGTAGTTGATAGAGTTTTCATATTTTAATTATGCACCAACTTCTATTAAGAGGAGGTATACATTGAAATTTTATATTTTTTTGGAGGTAATCTTGTTATCTGGAAAAGTAAGAAGTAAATATATTTTTTTTTTTGATCTAGTGTTCATAGCAATAACGAGAAATATTTGTGAGTTTTTTTTGGATGCGTTATCTACTTCAGAAGATCATGTATTCATTTTCTTCTCCAAATATTTATTGTTATGATAATTAGACACGAAGATATATAATTTGAAATCTAAATTATATGAGTAGACGAAATATATAGAGATGAAATATTTTTTCCTCGTAGAGAAGTGCAAGATGTGACCATTGTTACATCATATATTTAGAAAATAAAGTAGTCATTAAACATCTTCATGAAAGTATTATAGAGATTCAAACTTACACTTCTTTCTTTTAAGTTTGATGTTGTGAACTTGTGTGCACGAGCTTGATGAATGTTGTAGTAGTTTGATTTATTTTATTATTATGTTATTTTTTATGTTTTTGATGGGAATAACTAAACTGTAGGCTGTTCTACTTTTGTCTTGCTCATTTAATAAGCGCATACTCATGATATTATGTATTTTCAATATTTTTTCATTGGTTTATAACAATCATATAAAATATAATTTTGTATAAAATCTTGAACAATTGGTGATATGTTTAATCAGATAGAGGCATCAAATAGGTCGTATAATGCTGGAACGACTCTTTTTTGTGTGGCCCATCCATGCCACCGTGTTGAGCCCGATATACCATGGTTACCAAACACAAGGCCCGGCATGGCCCATAACAATGTTGGGCTGTGTCGAGGTGTGCTGGCTCTTGACGGGTCTTGTCGGTGCATGCTGATTCATGCCAGACCTGAAATTGGACCTTGTTAGTTTTGGTCCTTTTGGACTTTTAGTTTTCATGTTTGAATATATATATTATAGTAATATTCTCATAATTGATCTTTTTCATAATGAAAAGTAGTAATCTTATATGTTTCATAATTAAAATAATCAGTGATACTTAAAAGAATAAGGATAACACTCCCTTATAAAATGGACAAAAGGAATTCGGACAGTCCACGAGTTGAGTGTCATCATCACGAATATAAAATAAATATAAATAAGCAAACTGCAGCAAAAGTAACATTAAATGTATTTTCACCACTTGTTAGTATCTCGATGATAAAGATCGCCCATCTTGAAAATTTGATGTTTTTCTGGGTTCTCTTAACTCGCAGCTCTTATTATTGTGTAGATCTTAATATGCTGCAGGAGGACTGGAACAATGAAAAACGGGACTTTCTTCAAAGCTTGAGCCGGATATCATCGCTACCAAAGATTAATAAAAGCGATACCAGCGGTGTGGGTGTCCGCCCGGGTGAAACTGCTTCTGCTTCCGCCCCGGAGGTTTCTTCTGTCGCATCTGGTATGGAGCTTGAAGCGTCAGTTAATAAGCCTTTGCTGGAAACAAAACTTGCCGCCTATGCGGACGCTGTTAGGAATCTAAACAGTGCAAGAGAGCGCGGCCTTCCTTTTAAAGTATGGCTTTTTCTTGCACCTCCTCAAATTAAAATCTAGAGGTGGAAACCGGGCTGGGCGGCCCGGGCGTGGCACTGTCCAGAACTGTGCCTGGCATGCTGCCCCATGGCATCGGCATGGTTCGTGCCGGGCAGGGCACGACTCGTGTGCATTGCCCGGAGGTATGGTCCACCGGGCCTGCCTCTCGAGGTCCCGAGACATGGGTCAAATCTTGTCGGGTGACCGCCCGATAGGGCGGGTTATAATTTTAAAAAAAAATTCGGCCACGTAAGCCGGATCTTGCTTACGTGGCCGATTACAATTGGCTGGTCACGTAAACCTGCCGCCCATTGCGTTTTCACTCAATGGGTTCTGCAAGGAAGGTTCGGCTTGGCTCTGCACCCGGCTGTCCCACCGTTCCATGTTGGGCTGGCCAGATGATTCTTGTTTTGTGCCTGGCCAGATGGTGGCATGGCCTGTTTGACATCTCTATTAAAATCACGAGCTCACCCATTTTCTGTTTTTTTTTTTTTTTTTTTTTTTATTGCTGTAGGCTGCATCGGCCTTTAGGGCTGCTTATGAAAATTTAAGCCTTGAAACTTCCAGCAGGAAATCAGTTAACATGCAGAAGATATGGCATCTTACTCAGGCATTGTTTTTCACATGTTTCCTTAGATTTTGACTTAAATGCTAAACTGTTTGATATTATCCTTCCATTCTGCTATACGACAAATAATGCTTAATGATTCAGCAGACATTGATGGGCGAGAATTCAATTGTGCCGCAAAATCTTTCAAGGAGGATGCGTTTAGTTGTTGGTGCAAGACGGCATCTAGAGTGCGGGCACGAGAAATATATAATGGACACGATACAAAGTCATCCAGCACAGGCAATGTCAAAAATTTAATCAAAAATTAGATCACAGTGCCTGCTTAGTTTTTTCTTCTTCTTCTTCTTCTTATACTGCCTGCTTCTGAGTTCTTTCTTGATTTTAATGAATGATCTTTTATGTTGCACTGAGTTTCATCTCAGGCAGCCCTTGGTGGTTCCGTTGGGAATTTGCAGCGGATACATGCATTTCTTCGGGTTTGTTGAACTGCTTCATTCTTGCCTGCTGTTGAATAATTGTGTTGGTTTTCCATTTTTTTTTTTTCATTTATCACATGCAGATTCGTCTGAGGGATTACGGAGTTCTGGACTTTGACGTGGCTGATCCTCGAAGGCAGCCTCCCGTCGACACGACCTGGCAGCAGGTCATCGACGACGAATCAATCTCTTGCTTATTAGTTCTGAGGAATCCAAAAGAATTTTGCATGTTTTTTACCTTCTTTTTTTGAGCAAGTGCTGAGCATAGTCGAGACAATGTAAAGCTAGTGGGCTAGCACATGTTGGGTATTAGGATGGGCACCTGATGAATTATTCGTGCAATTGATTTTTTTTTCTTTCTTTGGGTAGAGCTTATTTGGAGACCGTACTCAGCGCATAAGGTTATCGCTCAGTGCCGCGTCTGAGAGATGTTAGTATCTTGATAGTCATACCTTCAAAAGTTAGAAATTTTATATCTGATTAGTCTCGTTCTAAGATATTATTTTCACCCAAATATTTTTAATTTTGTAATTCTTATGAGATTTATTGTGTTAGTATTTGTATTATCTCACACTTTGAAAAAAAAAAAAACTTATTTCAACGATCTTGTTTATATTTACCAAATCACTAATCATCCTTGTAAGATTAGCTGTGTTAATGCTCGTGTTATTGCATACCTAGGAAAAAAAAATATTAGAAAAGATCTTATTTGTCTGTATCAAATCATTAATCATACTTATGAGATTCGATGTGTTAGTTTTTGTGTTATCTCGTACTCGGGAAAAAAAAAAATTAATTAAAATATTTTATTTGTCTCTATCAAATCATTGACCATCCTTATGAGATTGAATGTGTTAGTGTTTGTGCTATCTCATGCTTGGAAAAATAAATTATGATAAAGATCATGTTTTTCTTTATCAAATCACTGGGCATTCTCACGAGATTCGACGTGTTAGCGTTATTGTGCACTTGGAAAAAAAAAAACTTATTTAAAAAACCTTATTTGTCTGGGCAACTCGTCGTCATGTTTCAAAAAGTGTGAAAATAGAAGCATGGGTTTCCATTTCGTGAATTCCAACATGTTCCATTGTGTCCTTCTTCATCAAACCATAACTGGGTCGGCTAAGCTTCAAGTTTATTTACCACCACAATGCATGACACTTGATTTGTATGTCACTTGGCTAGCAGATATATTTTTGCTTGAGAACTGGCTATTTTGATGAAGCGAGAAATGTAGCGCAGTCATCTCGTGCTTCCCAGCAATTTGCTCCACTGGTACTGTTCTTCTCCACTCTCGGTATGGGGGGCACATTTCCTTCATTCATGTTGATGGACATTCTCTGTGACAGCTGACAGAGTGGATCAGCACTGGGGGCATGGTTCATGCAGAAATTGCAATTTCTGCTTCAGAAGAATGCGAAAAGATGCTGAGAGTGATGGACTCGGCAGGACGAGTGTCATGCGACAGGAAAAAATTGTTGCTCTATGCTCTCGTATCTGGTTTTCGCCGCCTGATTGATCATTTACTGAGAGATCTGCCAACATTATTCAATACCATAGAGGATTTTTTGTGGTTCAAATTATCAGCAGTTCGAGATCCTCCCAGCGGATCTTCGGCCGCTGCCCTTCATGAAGGACACGCCCCATATGGCTTGGAGGACCTGCAGGCTTATTTGAACAAATTTGAGCCTTCGCACTACACCAAAAATGGCAAGGACCCTCTGGTCTACCTGTATGTGCTGCTTCTAAGCATACAGTTATGGCCGGCTGTCATCTACTTATCCAAGGAGGCTGCAGGCGAGGGATACGATATCGATGCTGTCCACATATCAATTGTGTTGGCCGACTGTGGGGTTCTTTCCGAGGGTGCAGGATTTGTGAAGAAAATAGGAGTGATGGATGCTCATGCAGAGGCCTCGAGCCTGATCAGGCGATATGGCGCTGGATTTCTACGTCACGGGGATCTTGCAACGACATTGGAATACTACGCACAAGCTGCCGCCGCTGCTGGCGGCGGAGAGCTGTCATGGAGTGGAAGAGGTGCCGTGGATCAGCAGAGAAAGAGAGGTCTGATGTTAAAGCAACTTCTCTCCGAGTTGTTGCTGCGGGATGGAGGTGTTTATCTCTTGCTTGGTCCGAGAGGTGCTGGCGAGGAAGGTGAACTGGTGCGGTTCTTTCCTGACTTCAGTTCGAGGCAGAAGTTTCTTCTCGAAGCTGCGCACCAGCAGCAGCAAGCTGGTTTTTATGACAAAGTAAGTTCTTTTTCTTTCTTGCTGCTGATCCGAGGGTCACAAATTCCTTTTTATGTTTGCTTGGGGTGGAAACGGATCTGCGAAGTGGTCTGGTTGGGTTGATCCCAGGCTCGCAAAGGCCCAGTTCATTTTGTTAAGAAACTGAGCTCGAACTATGTTGCTAAGGGTCAATTTACCTGGTCAAGCTAGCCATATGATGGTAGAAATTTGCTTTAGGTCAGATGAATATATGCACGCATAAACACCAGGCCCAAGCAAAAGTGTCCTGCCTCGCCTTAGGGGCCCTCTGCCGCAAAATATAGTATTCCCAAAACACCCCTCTCATAGATTCCAGAAATTTTATTATTTTATTTTAGGATTCTGAATGTTTGCGATGATAAAAATTACTAATAATATTTGATTTTTATGTCTGATGTCATTTATTTGATTTGATTTTATTAATTGATAAAAATTACAGATAATATTTACTAAAAATATATAATGTGTATATATATATATGTTAGGCAGAATGCGAGTCACAAAAAAAATTGTCTTGCGCCTCACGATCCCAAGAGATTTTTATGCCTCAGTATGTTTTGCCTCTAAAATAATTATACATGAGTTCTATGCGTCGAACAACACTAGAGGGAGATATGTTAGTTTTGGCAGTGAAATGAGTCTGGGCCCCCCAGTTTGTTTGTTATTGTTGCAGCATTGTTTGTTCCTTTTCTCTGGTCCTTGATGTTATTCTTAAAATTCTCAGTCTGTTGAAATTTTGAAGAGAGCCGGAGCATTCTCTTTGGCACTGGATGCTACTAACAAGTGCCTTTCCGAAGCAATTTGTGCCCTAACACATGGCAGACTTGATAGCGAGAGCCGGGTTGCTGGTCTTATTCAGTCTGGAAATGAGATATTGGAGACTAACAAGTATTACCCTGATGCAAGGTCATTCCTGATACCCTATCTTTTATATTAGTTATTTATTGATGAGTGAGATTGTGTCTCCTTGTTAGTTTTGTATCATCTTGCTCTAAGTTGATTTGCTAGATAGAGATAAATAACAATGTTGAGGATAATGTGAGAAGAATTTAAATGAAATATTTTCTTGAACCAAACCTATTGTTAATTTGGGAATTATTTTTTCTTGACTTTATCAGTTTGAACTTATTACTCATCTTTAGCCTATACAAATAAGCATATTTTTTTTGTTCGCATACAAAAAGTAAATATGCAAAAACCATAAATTTTCATAATGAAAGCTGAATGAAATATATAAATGGGCAATCTTATGAATATTATACGAGTTGAATTAGGATAATTTATATGTTGGATGCTCTCATCCATAAAGTAGAAAAAATATAAGAAATAATATCAATAAATAAATCATATTATCTCTCTCAATTTGGTACATAAATATTAAAGATACCATCAAGCTTAGAGGAAATAAAATTAAATTGAGACATCTTAAAGATTTTCATGAATATATCAATTAGTTGAAATATTATAGGAATATAGGTTTGTTTGCTCATAAAATGTTGAATTTAAGGTTATGTATATTGTTGTTTGAATGTCATAATAAAGAGTAGTAGATGGGGTATGTTGATAGTCTTACTTGATTTCTTGGAAAATGGATTTGATCAAAACTATATTTAAACTCATTGTCATCATCGTTTTGAATTTTATTTTCTCACTAGATCTCTATATATATACATGCCACTTTTGTTAGAGATAATTTTTTTTTTTCAATAAAAATACAAATACTTGTGTATCTCATCTAGATGCAAGATAATGTAACACTCGAATATTAATGCGTGATTAATATATGTACTTGGGATCATTAAAAAAAATTAAAAGGTCAGATTTTTTCACATACCTTAGTATATGAAGAGTTGTGTCATGATGAACTTATGAAAAATTTAGGAAATAATTAATTATGTTAATTGCTTAAATTATATATGACTTGATGATAATCATATACTTAATTTTTTTAATGATTCTCTTATATGTAGTAGATTAGTCAAATGAGTTATATTGGATAATAAATTAATATATAACTTAATATAAGTATCCACTAAAGCACAACTTAGAAGATTAATTTTTGTGAGAATATTAATTGCAAATTGTCTTTGTGACAAAACAATGTCCCTCTTAGAATATGTCTCATTTATCATAAGAGAATTTTTGATATTCGCAAGATCATTTGTCTAGAATTATGATTAAAAATATTTTTTGATTTAAGAGATTTCTAATTTTATAAATCAAGTTCTCGATGAGTGTTTCAGGTTATATAATATTTTTGACAATATGTAAAATGAATCTAATTGTATTGCTTAACATTTAAGTGTTTGTTTTATGTACACTAGAGGTGTCAAACGGGCTGGCCCTGCACTCCTTAGTTTGGTTTTAGGCTGCCCTACCGGGCTGCCGTGCATTGCCTGGCATGATTACTGTTCCGTGTCGTGTCTGGCCCAACATGGTTACTGTTTCATGTAGGCTCGACACGGACTCGCGGCCGAAGAATGCTGTGTCCGGCCCAGTTCGGGCCGGACAAAACCCTAATTGTTTTTAAAAAATTAGGGTTTCGGTGGCACGCCGCCGAACCGTGGTATGTCTTTGTCCTTTTGGTGCTTGGCTAGTCTTGCTTGTCGGGCATTGGTTCGTATTAACCATTTTTGGTGTGCGGTCACATGTTGTGCTCACGTGACGGGGCTCGACACTGTAGCGTGTCGTGCTAGTGCTGGGCCGGGACGGCCCGACCCATTTGACACATCTACTATCAACAAATAAACTCTTACTTGTTAAATCAAGGATTCAAACGTAGTATAAGTGAGACAATACTATATATTAAAAAGGTTAAGAATTTTGGAATATTAATTATATCAATCTATGTAGATGACATAATCTTTATGAGTAATAAATCTCAACTAATAGAATCCTTTAGACGAGATATGCAAACTAAGTATGAAATGACAGATCTAGGAAACTTAAAATACTTCTTGGGATTTGAAGCCTTTCAAGACTCAATTGGTATATCAATATGCCAAATAAGATACATATAGTCTATACTAAGAAACTATGACATGAGTGACTGTAAACCAGTCTCTACACCTCTGGTAGTTAACCAAAATTAATTTTGCTCAAGGTAGAATGGTTAATGGTAAGTTATACAAAACCTAATTGGAAGTCTACTATATGCATTTGCCACACAACCTGACATAGTGTATGATGTACAATTTTTGTCTCAGTTTATGCATTCACCAAATCATATACATCTTAGTGCTGTCAAATGAGTCTTAAAGTATCTTAAAGGTATTTTATACTTAGATCTAAAATATTCTAAAATCACTCACACAAAAATATTTGGGTATTATGATAGTGATTGTGGAGGATGTCCAGAAGATTATTGAAGTATTTTTTGGATACATTTTTATTCTAGGAATTATAACTGTTTCTTGGTTATCCAAGAAACAATCTTCAGTTGTACTGTCTGCTACTGAAGCAGGATATATTTTTGATTCAGCAGCAACAATATATACTTTAAGGATGAGAAAATTATTGACTAATTTAGATGAATTTTTAAAAGATCCAACTGATATACTATGTGATAATCAGTCCATTATATTCATAGATAGTGATGTTGTAATGCATAGCAGAACAAAACATATAGGACTTAATATTATTTTATTAAAGAACAATTGAGTCTAATGAACTAAAATTAATCTTCTACAGAATATAAGAATAGTTAGCAGATATCTTCACCATATCACCACCTAAAGATAAGTTGGTGTATCTAAGAAAATTGCTAGGACTCAAATCGATTATATCAAATGAGAGATTATTGATATTGGGTTTCGTTCCAATATCATGGGTTTGATGATATCTGGCTTACTACCATATATATCGGACAGAAAACATCGGGTCATTGGTTTTGATTAAAAAAAAGCGTGCGAGATTAGAGTTTTTAATAAAGTCATTTTTTATTACTGTTTGTTTATTGTGACTATATAAGCTTTTTTTATATTTTTTGATAGATTGAATATCATTTTTTTGTAGTTTTTGTGGCTGCTTTCTCTTTTCTTTTATTGGGATTCTCTTCTTCTTCTTCTTCACGAAGCTCTTCTTCTTTTTTTAATATCTTCACTACAATCTTTGATAAAGCAAGGCAACTCTGTTATTAATTTAACATTGATATTAAAAAATCAATCAAATAAAAAAATATAAGATTATTAATAAATGTGATAAAATATTCAAATTAATCTCTAGTTTTAATTCTATTTAGTTCTCAGATATTTGAGTATATCAAGTTAAATTTTTTTTAAAATTTTGAGTTTTATATTTTAGTTTAATTAAAAAAAAATATTAAATTATATATAGAATTATAGATAATATATAATATATTAAATTTATAAAATAAAAATTGAAAAAAATTTAATAAATTCCAAAGTTTAAAATTTTTTTATAATTTAAAATAAAATTAGTTTATGATTTATTAGAATTAACTTATAGAGTAAAAAATTTTTAAATGAAAAATTTAAACAAAAAAATAAATTAAGCAAAAAATTTTGTTAAAAAATTTAAAAAGTAAAAAAAACAAAAGCAAACCAAATGAGAAATGACCAATCAGCCAATAAATACCGAAAGTCCGAACCAAACAAATTAAAATTTCAACGTAATGTAAAAATAAAGCCTACAATCAATAAAAAATAAAACATCGAAATCAAAAAGTAGTGAATCATCATCAATCATCAATCGGCATATCATGAGCATCATCAGCCACAAAATCAAGATCAGTATCATATGGATCATCATCATCATCAATCAACTCATTCGTTTTTATAGTGGATGCGGCTGCAGTCCCAGCTCCAGTACGATCATGAATGTTAAACCTCGAATTTTCTCAATCCTTCAAATGAGACAATGTTTCAACAATATATAGATGTAATTTCAATCTCTTATCTGAAATTATGTTCACCACAACAAAAAAAGCAGACTCTGATGCTACGTTTAACACCGGAGGAGTTAGTATATCCCGTGCCATCCTAGATAGCATGGGAAAAGTGGACTCATATAATTTTTATCATTATAATATATCAAGATTTTTAATATCAGAAAGTGATAAGATTGAGCAGTAATCGGTATCTAAGTACTGAGAAAGCTCGCTTCTATGTGATGGTTCACCCCGACGTTTTCTCCTCACTAGCTGAATGAAAAAATTATCATCTCTGAACAAGGTATCCATGTCCGTAATCACAGTCTCACTACCACCATCATCGTTATACCTAGTATCGTAGTATGTGAACAGGTCAGTCAACTTTTCATGAATGAACCCTTCAGGTAACTCTTATAGGTTCATGCACGAGGAAATGTAAGTCATGATATTTTCTATTTCTTCCACCTTAACCCTTGAGTTCATGCATGCAGCGAGGCAATAAAGAGATGAAATAGTGGACCAGTACTCTAAGTACTTGGTTTCCATCTTTGCAACCATATGGCTAAGTGTCGGATCAGCTCGATATTTCTTAAACATGTTATTTATATTGCATATGCACTAGAGTATAATGCAAGTAGTGGGCGTATAAACCGACGAACACATGTTCGTCGTGTCATAAAAAATCTTCAGGAATTTCATAAATGAAATTACTGAAGCCCAGTCAGTATCGTCAATAATAAGTTTGTCACTCTTACTATTGACGTAGTCGGATATCACCTGTTCGTATCCAACATATGATTTCAATATCTGGTACGTGTAATTTCAATGATGTTTCACATCCGATTAATATTTCTTTTTCTTAAGATTCATAGACAAACAGAGACTACCAAACTCTTGTTGTCTGCGAGGAGTGAGAATATATTTTCGTGCATTATGTATATTATCCAACATGGGGGAACACACCTTTATACCCACTTGAACAATCAGGTTAATCACATGCCACATGCATCTGACATGAAAAATCTCTCCTAATGGTGCGTCTCTAATATTCCTAACAAACATGTTAATCGCTACTATATTATTAGATGCGTTATCAAATGTGATACTAGAAATTTTATTTTGAATTTTATATTCCCTAAATATTTTCATCATACACTCAAAAATGGCTAAGCCATCATGAGGATGGAAAATCTTAGAGAATTCTATAATTTTTTTATTCATAGTCCAGTTAGAATCTACATAGTGGCTGGTGAGACATGTATAAGATGATTCATCATGACTTGTCCAGATATCGGACGTCATTGATACCACTCCATTATATGTCATAAATTCATTTATTATTTTTTGTTTTTCAAACATATACAATTTTAGTATGTCATTCCTAGATGTGGATCTAGGAAACTTATGATAAGTAGGTTGAAAATATGTTTGCATTATGCGCACTACCCTTAAATCTTCTAAAAATCTAATCGGAAGACTCATCAATGTGATAAGTCTGATCATGCCGTCTCTACTCAACTCGCTGGAGTATATAAATGGAGTAAATTTTGAGAATCAACTCGATCTAGTCTCAAAAAATGCAGTGCCAAGTTGAGTTTGCATTGGATCTAATAGATCATATTTTTTTTGTGCATAATTCGGCATGCCTCTTAAGGTACCCAGTCCAAAATGAACTTTTACATGTTAAAATTCTCGTACAATATTTGTACTGTACAATATTTTCTTCCTCACACCTAATATTTTCTTGTTTTATTATATTAAAATGACTCCAAATTACAGAAATCTTCATAGTTTTTTATTTTTTAAAAGATTGGGTTAAGACGACTGGAGAAACTAAAGTTTCAACAGTCTCAGACATCTATGTAAGATTTTTATTTTCTAAATTTAAATATGTTTCATTAATATTTGTCATTTTTAGTATTTTTGTTAAATATGACATTTATTTAGAGACTAGATGATAGATTTTATATTTAACTATTTTAGGACTAGAGAGAGAAAAAAAGTAAAAAAAAAAACTTAAAATAAATTATCCGATAAAATAGTCAGGTCGATCACATGCACGGTGCACCACAGTCTAGCTCAAAATTCGAAACCCGAGTAGTGATTTCCGAAAAACCAAGTTAAATGACGAAATCCCGACTTTTCGAGTTCTGAGAGAGAGGAACAAGAGTTTTGAGAGAGAGAAAATGTGAGATTTGAGAGAATAAATGTTTATAAAAAACATAAATGTTATGGGAGGGGAGAGATTTTATAGATTAAAGAAAATAATTTTTAAAAAAAAGTCTTTTTTTGATTTTTTTTAATATTTTAGGGGGCATAGTCATGAGGGCCGTCAGATTCTGCCCCATAGCCGTTGGAGGTAAGATCCAACGACAACATTTTTAAATTTTTTTTTTTTGCCCATTGGGGGCATGAGGAATCGGGTTGGGTCGGGGGGGGGGGGCACGGGTCGGGTCTGATTGGACCCGACCCGTGGTCTTTTTTTGCGGGAAGCTTGGCTTCGCTCGACCCCCACGTTCCAAGTCACCGTGAACCCACCCGTGACTCGTGAGGGTGCGAGAAACCGGGAGCAACTTAGTCTTAGCCGGGTCAGTGGGTGCGGGACTTGGTGACTACGGGCCATGCCACGGGCCACCGAACCGTGTTGGGTCAGGCACTCCACTAGAATGGTTGGCCTCGGCACGGCACGGGCCGTGCCTTACCCGGGCACGGGATATTCACGTGTCGAGCTGGCCCATGCATGGTCGAACCGTGCTGTGCCTAGTGCCTGGCCTGACCCGTCCAGCCCGGTTGACACCTCTATCTATGATAGAGAAATTTTTAATACTATAATTTAATATTCTTAAATTAGTTATATACAAGTGATCAAGAATAGGTGTCAAAGGGCCCGGCCCGGCCCATTTTTTTAGGGCACGAACGTGCTACCGGGCCGGGCACGACATGGTTCCAGTACCGTGTCGTGCCCGGCCCGACACGGTTTAAACACATCCGGGCCCGGCACGGCACTTAGGCACGGCAAGCCGTGCCGTGCCGGGCCTGGAGCCGCGACCGCGGGTCGGAATCCAATCAGACCTGACCCGCGGTCTTTTTTTTGGGAGGTGTCGGGTCACGCCTACGCGTGCCCGCGTGAAACTGGCACGGGAAGAACCCGTGCCATGCCACGGCACGAGCCGTGAAGGGCCATGCACGACACGGCTCGGGCCAGGCACGGCACGGCACGGCTCGTGCCTAACCTGGGCACGGTTTAAAAACGTGCCGGGCCGGCCCAGGCACGACCGAATCGTGTCGTGCCTCGTGCCGGGCCGGCCCAGGCACGACCGAATCGTGCCGTGCCTCGTGCCGGGCCGGGCCGGCCCGGTTGACACCTCTATGATCAAGTCGAGAATAAATAATTATTAGATTAATAATACTTAAGTACGTATGATTGTTCATTTGAGAAATCATTGTGATATATGAATATATCACAATTATTAGATTAACAATATACGAAGATATGAGTCTTCATGTGATAATAAGCTATTTTTTATCTACGTGATATATTTTGAGTTTTAGGCTTATTAGACATAATTTTTTTGACTATCGGGAATAATGTTGTCGAAATATTAACTTCTCTTAGTTTTTTTGCCAAAATAGGAGTCTTGTTTATTGGGTACGATTTCATCTTCATCTGTATCTCCAAGGTCTTAGTAAGATATTAGATCATAAAAGTAAAAAATATATAGTTTACATGCTCAATTCTAATGGGTGTCTTTCTAAAAGTCTTCAAACACTATAAATTGATATATGTGAGAAAAATAAAGTTAAAGTTACATTATTTTGAAAGATAATTCATACAAAACATATCATTGGGACAATTAGGAATAAAGAAAAGGCTTTGAAGAAATAAAATATCAAGTTGGATATTCGCATAACCAAAAATTTTTGTTGGCTTATTATTAGTTATAATAATATTTTTGGAAAAAGATAAAATATACTGAACAATAAGTAATTACTTGTGATGTGATCATTAATTCATGAGTCAATAAACTAGGAGTTTGAAATAGATAAATGAATCACGAGAGTTATAATGCACATAGAAAAAGAAATATCTCTTATTTTTTAAATGAGGTATTTTATGTATTATTTTCTAGTAAATAGCATTGTGAAGAAATTCTATGAGAATTTTTTATTAACTATGATAATTAATGTCTCTTTTAATATTCTATAATACTTTTAATATTATAGAATATTAAAAGTAATTACTTCTAATTCCACTTTTTTCTCTCAACCAAGATATGTAGTAGGTCTTTTTTTTTCCTCAGAATGAAGAAATCTTCATCTTAATGATGCACAAATATTCATTTTCTTGATTTCTAGATTCTCTAAGCTTTCTCTCTCATCTCCTTTCACTAATAATGGAATCACAATCAACCTCATTTTTCTTCTAATTGCACCCCACTTTTTGCAAGTCTATCTCTTACCTACCCTTATGTTCGAGGCAACTCTAGGCCTACTCTACAGTTTCATAGAATTGCTCCAATTCATCCCTAAATATTTTCTTCAATTCATCCCTTACGTACCCTTATAAGTGGAATTACTTCTAATTCCACTTATTCAACATACTGCTAACAAATCACTCCTTTATATGTTTGTACTAAAAGAATTATTCTCTTTGTTCTCTTGTATTTTTCAAATATAATTATTTGGCTTTTAATCATTCAATTATTTTCATCATTATTATTATTTTTTACTCACGATTTGTCTTTCTTATCTTTTGGGACTAATCAAATAAATCATTTTTTTTTACTACACTTCAATTGAAAACTTATCAAATGGTAGGTTGGTAGTGTTAACCAAAAAATAAAGCTTACTAGAGTAAGAAAGATTAGGGTCACCCAAAATTCTCATTTTTTTTCACCTTGGTGGGGACTTTTATTTCCAACAACTAGGGATGATAATAAACTAATAGGGTGACACTTTTTTTTTTTTGACTTCTAAAATTTATGTAGAGTTTACCGGATTCTATTTTTTATTTTATTTTGTTAGGATAGGCCGCAATGTTCAATATAGAGGAAGACAAAATTCAAATCAAGAATGGGAAAAAATGGACTTGCGATGGAGAAGAAGTGGGTTATGAATATAATTGGGTTAAATAGAATTTAGGTTGAATGATTGAAAGACAGATTGAATTTAGGTGAAATTGCGAAAGATAGGCTAACATAGGGATATAATTTTTCCTTTGATACCAAATGATACGAATCATTCTAATTTGTGTGGATATCCATGATCAATTAATTGATACGTTCATACCAACTCATGAAGAGACTTATGATCAAATTAGTCTTAGAAGAAATGACTTTCCCTAGGTTTGGATGTATGACCTCGATTCGTTGCTTATAGGGAAGCAAGAATCTTAGTAAGTGAAGAAGTCACAATTGGCCATAAAGATTTGATTGATAAGTCGTTGTTGAGTACCATAGAAAAAATGTTAAGTTTATAAAGTTCATCCAAGATCCAAAAGAGAAATTAAACTATTAATTACTATTAAAACATAAATTGTCTTGGAAGTACACCATGAGGGTATTAATAAGCCCTAAAATTTTTCTTGAGAGTTTAAAATTAATAATTAAGCACTATATAAATTTATGTTTAGTATAGTCAAAATTAATATTTTGGGCATAACTCCAACTTGAGAACTAATTCATAAATTTAATAGTTGAATTTAAATCTAATTTGATGTCCTGACTGTTTACCCAACCCAATTCAATTATTATTGGGTTGGGTTGGATTGGGTTGCATCTGGATTTGAGTTGGATTGAGCGTAAATTAGATCAATCCACCTTGCTTGGGTCAATTATTATCTTTCCTCCAACCTGATCAACCTAATCTATATACACTCGTAGCAGAGTTGTGATTAGAAAATAATTTAAATATTTGATTAATTTCATTGATGCTACTCGAGGTACATATAAATATAATTTTTTTGAGATAAATCATAATTTTTTTTTATTTTTTAAATTATTCATAAAATGATAAAAAAATATTTTGATAAAAATATTAAAAAATTAAGAATTGATAATATATTAGAATACATGTTCAACTGATCAAATACTTATTTTTTGGATCATAAAATTATGTATCATATTTCTTGTATTTGTACACATTAATAATATATGATTGCGAAAAGAAAGAATTGATATCTATGATTAAGATATTTTGAGTTTTTTTATTGGGAAAGAGTTCCAATATATTTTTTGAGATATATAAATTTTAATCATTATCTTCTTTATCAATCATATGCTCTTTTATTTATTTCTCATCATATATTTTTAAATTCTAAATCTATAGGATAAATTATTTAGTTTGTTATTCAATATTTTTCAAGTGTAATTATTTTACTCTCAATCTCTCTTTAAGATGGAAAAATAGATATATCTTCATTGAATTTTCTAGAACTCAAATAAGGTATAAGTAATTTTCAATATGGATTAATAAAATTTTTAAAAGTGTAAATATTATTTTCTTGAAAAAAAAAATAACTCATTTTTAACATATCTAGGAAGAGTATGATATAAATTATTGAACTTGAATTTATTATTCTTCTTCCTTTACTGTAATTTAAATATTAATTATTAGCTATAAATGATCATTTTGATATTCAATATGATATTACTCTCTCATGGAGTTATTATATTTATCAATAAATTAAGATTATGTGAAATATGAGATGTGAGATTTCTCAGTTGGGAGATCTCTTTCAGACCCAAATA
Organism: Sapria himalayana; assembly: GCA_029783825.1. Classification (NCBI taxonomy): domain Eukaryota; kingdom Viridiplantae; phylum Streptophyta; class Magnoliopsida; order Malpighiales; family Rafflesiaceae; genus Sapria; species Sapria himalayana. The sequence goes on from JAREIK010002991.1 coordinate 2,225,513, forward strand.
ATAAAATAGTTTGTCTTCACCAATATAAATTCATATTGAGTTAGTAACTAGAATATATGATCACTTATGACTTATAGTGTATACCTAGACATAGAGACATACCCAGCATGCTCATACTAGAGATAAGCCTACCATGAAATTGGATAATCTTACAACTACTTCCTCTTACCTTAACCTTGTGGACACTATCTAGAAGGGATAAAAGAATTTTACTTCATAGATTTTGTCATTTTATCATGTTTGTTTTTTATTATTATTTATCTTAATAGTACTAGAATATTTAAGTCTTATTCTCTAATTATTATCTCATCCAGGATGATAATATGTCATGATGAAAAATATATATCATTTTTACTTTAATAGTTCTTGAAAACTAGTATGATGATTTTAGGAAAAGTTTATTATTAGCTACAAGTATGTGTTCACTATGAAGACATTTTCATGTGAAAATGTATAGTCTTAAGGTGAAACTTTTAGAAAGGGAATTTATGTAGTAATTTGATATGGACAACTAAGACATTTTTTCTCTAATGAACAACATGGCATTTTTTGTATCTCTTGCAATATTTTATATTTGTAGGATATAATAATTACATGTGAAAAATATATTTCTTCATTATGATCTTGAATATGAGGTATATATGGAGCAATCTCATGTATTTCAAGTAGCACAATCAAATAAAATTTGTAGACTATGGTAGATATTGCATAGCTTGGAATAATTATTGAAAGTTTGGTTTGTGAAATTTTCATGGGCAGTGATGAAAGTCATGTCATTTGGATTGCACGGGTATATTATAGATTTTTTTATTGTTCTGTAGGAGTAATGATGACATATTATTTTTATTAATTATTTATGTGAAAGTCATTTTGATTATGAGAGATAATGTGTTAGAATTTACCCAACTCAAGGAGTTCATTTATGCAAACTTTTAGACGAATAACCTTGAAAGAGTTAGATACTTTTTTGGTATAAAAATTATTTATTCAATGAGAGTATTATCTTGTCATATAAAACATATGTACATGATACTCTTGTAGTAAATGATCTTTTTATTTGTACTCCAACAATTTTTATTATTATTTTAGATACTGATTTTACTTTTGATATGATCATTCAACTTGTTTCCTATTTATATGATAATTATAAGAAATTTTAACTATATGATTATGATCATATCATATATATCATATATAATCGATATAACTAATCATTTATTAAAGTATATATTATAATGACCTAAAATAATTATTAAGAGCTTAGTTAATGAGATTTTCATCGCCAACAATAACAATCATTTCATTTTGGTTATACACATATATTATTCATTTTTCTTTGTTGCTTCATAGGAGCACTGGAGCAAGGTAATTTTGCTAATTATATATGTGGATGATATATTGATATTGAGAAATTATAAGTTTGGAATTATCCAACTCAAGAAATTTATTTGTGTCAACTTTTAAACAACTATGCTTTGGAGACTCATGTAATTTCTTAGCATAGAGCTTGTTTACATTTATGCATATGATACTCTTATAAAGATTGGTCTTTTTGATTATTCTCTAATAAATATTCTTATTATTTTAATAACTATTATTAAAATTATATGATTCACGATTTAAAGGAAAAATGATTCGACTTTTTAAAAGAATCAAAAATATGCAGTACCAGAAACTGAATCGTTGAATCGCGAATTGATTCACACGAATCAAAAATATTTATTTATTTAATATGTTTTTATATTAATAAAAATATTTGATTTATCTAATAAATTAATAATAAATTTTTTATTTTAAATAAATAAAAATAAATTATCTGTTTATAAATTAATAATAAATTAAATATGAATTATTTTTCAAAAAAATAAATAATGAATTATATTTGTATAAATAAATAAATAATCAATTATTTATTTAAATTATTTGTAGGTAAACAATAAAGAATTTTAATTAACATCATTAAATAAATTAACATATCATTTTTTCTAATTAGTGGGCTGCTACTAACATTTTTTAATTGTTAGTTTGATAGTCCACCATCGCTAAATAAATTAATATATTATTTTTTCTAGTTGGTGAACCATTACTACTAAATTTAATTATTTTTATGCTAGTCCACCATCACTAAATAAATTATCATATCATTTTTTATTGTTAGTGTATTATCAATAATAATTTTTAATTGTTAGTTTGCTAATCCACCACCACTAAATAAATTAACATATTATTATTTTTTAGTTAGTGGACTATCACTAATAATTTTAATTGTTAGTTTGCTAATTCACTACTACTAAATAGATTAACATATTATTTTTTCTAGTTAGTGAATCACCATTAATAATTTTAATTATTAGTTTGCTAGTCCACTACTACTAAATAAATTAATATATCATTTTTCTAATTAGTGGATTACTTTTAACAATACTTTAGTCTTTAACTATTATTATAATTGTAAATCGAATCTTATGATTCGATTCAATTCTCAATAATCGATTTACTAATTAAAAATTTTGATTCTTAATTCAAATCCTAATTTAACAATTATGATTTTAAGTATTAATTTAAATTTTGATATGATCCCCCAAATCGACTCGATTATTTATAAGAAAATTATAGAAAAAATTAACTAATTGATTATGACAAGATAATATGGGTTATATGTGGTGTATCCAGTAAAATTGGTTATTTATTAGAATTTTCTCAATTGGTTTATCTTGATCTAGCTCTTTGGATATTGAATTCTAGATATTTGGTGTTGATTGGGTATTTAGATTTGAGTTGGGCTCCAACATGCACCAAGAGAAGACATGTGATGAGATTTTGTGTTTTTCTTTGAGATATTTTATTTCATAAAAAAATAAAAGGTAGATAATTATTTTGAAAGTTAGTATATAGACAAAATTCTGAGTGGTAACAAGAATTATTTGTGAGATACTTTGAATGCATCATCTTTCAAAAAAAATTGAATATTTTTTTATTTCTTCTAATACTTTTTATTGTGATGGTTAAATTGTAAGATATATAGTCTCAAAGCTAGTTTTTCATGAGCAGAAAAAGCATAAAGTTTGACTACTTCTTTGTTAGTAAAAAAATGCTGGGTGAGATTATTATTATAATATATAATGTGATAGCATAACAGGCAATAAACATCTTCATGTAGACCTTGAAAAAGTCTAAGCCTATATTTTATTTTCCCAAACTAATTATGGATTTATATGCATCAATTTGACAGTGTTATAATTTACTTGTTTATGAGTATTCTATTTTATGATATTTTATATTCTTTGGTGAGTTATCTTAATTATTTTTGTTAATTTTATAAGAGTGCTTGAATAATGTTATCTATTGAGCATTATTAATTTTTATTTTCCGAATTAATTTATAGTAATACTCACATTTTTTATATAATGAGCACATGTGATTTGGGAAGCCCATAGGTTGTATACTTTCATCAAAAGCATGAAAAAGTAAAATAAAAAAATACAGATAAAAATTGCAATACTCTCTTCGAGTTGGTGTATAAAGGTCTAGGACCCCAAGCTTAAATGAGAGAAATGTGGGCTAGGAGGCCTTTTTTAAGGTCTTCGTGAATATACCTGGTGGTTGCTCTATTGTATGAATAAATATTATAATAATGATTTTATTTTGATTTTTCTCCATGAGAAAAAAATAGTTCATCTTTATATATTTTATTTACTTGTGAAATATTGAATTGAAGTTTATATGTCTTACTACTTGATTATCATAATAAATAATTATGGGAAAAGAGAATACATACATGATCTTCTTGAATAAATGACATATAAAAAATATCTTATAAGTAATTATCATAATTGCTATATTCATTGTCTTTATCATATATCTCGAAATGATAATATAATTTTTAATTTTTTTTTTTTAGGAAATAATATTATTTCTAAGAAAAATATAATCAAGAATAAACAAGATACAAGGAAATAATAAAGAAAAAAAACTAGATATTATTATGTACAATCACTTGCAAATGTTTATTATTGGGTATAATAAATTTTTTAGAACAACAATATATGGTGGATAAGGTACAATTACTCGTAATGAATAATCAAAGACTAATGAAGGTCTTAAAACGACCTTTGGTTGACTTTCCTTTTCTTCAAGTTTGGTATTGCGAACTAGTACACATCATTTTAATGAGGTATGTTATAGTTTATATTGCTTTTTTTAAATCTCCTTGATAAAAACTTTCGACCTATGAGTTGATCTAATTATATGTAATTTATAAGAATATCTGATATAAAGTTTTTATCATAAAGTGTGATTATATTCTATGAGGCTCAACCTGCTATGTCATATTTCATATCTCTATGCTGATTGATTTTTTATAGCCTATGGCTCATCAGGAGAGTGACTCCAGCTCCCGACCAGTTTATGCAGGATAAGTCAACACTTTTTTTCATAGTCAAGTCCTAGACTAGCGACAAGCTCTCCAATCTTAGCCAGGTCAGCATGAACGACCTCAATGAAGTTTCATCTTCAATCCACGTGTACACCCTTACTAGAGAACTCTCGTATATTTCTACTCAAACTCTTCAGCATGTTTGATGTTCAATAAAGTCTTCTGCTATGATTGTTGACACACATAATAAGTCCATGATTTTATTTCACCTTATATTTTGTATGTCCTTGTGCATTACACCTTTACTCGATCTCTCTCTTTGAACTCTACTGCTCCATACGAGCTTTAATTTATTAAGATCTATGCTGATACATTGGGCCAAAGAGAATGTCTCTCTTTGCGGATGAGACTTCACCAACCATAGGAGTCTCCTCTCACTTCTACCCCAAAAGCAAGAACTTCCACTCCCAGCAGGCAAACACCTGCTACGCACTATCAGACAACAATTGATGATTTTTAATTTGGAGAAATATGATTTCTCTTATTATAGCTTCACACATGTCTTCATTAGCCACTGTGCATTTATAGGATAGATACACTGTGCATTTATATTCGGATGGTGGCTTGGCATAAGATGTGTCTTTTCTTTGGAAATCTATGAGTGATTCTACTATTATCACGGCCATAACTAAGTCTTGGATATCATGTCTTTTCAATTCTTGTTTAACTCAACACTGCAAAGTGTCTATAAAGTCGAAGAGAAGTTCCTCCCTCCTCTTTCATATTGGGAGCCTCAAGTATCAAGGAAGATGACTTCTTGACATAGTCGCGAGCGTGCTTTTGCTATTTCTATGAGTCTTCTATACCACTATAGAGTTGTATTATCGATGAGGTAAATATCAGCAGTGCGTATCCCTATTATTCCTTGGCCTCTCATTTCTCACTAAATTTGTGTGGTCTTGGCACCTTCACCCTTGGGTCTTCACGATTAGCCCTGAATCGAGTTGACAGTATAGTCTTGTAGATGTTCACCTCTTGTCTTAGCTCCTCTTCATGCTTGTCAATATCCCAATTCTTGACTCTAAGCTAGTGAGCATACTCAAGACTGGTTTTGTCCTGTCTTGGGCTCATCAGGAGAGCGGCTTCAACTCCTGATCAGTTTGTGCGGCATAGAATACCACTCTTATTCATAGTCAAGTCATAGGCTAGCGATGCGTTTTTCAAACTTAACTGGGTCGGCATACTTGAACTCTAAAATAATTTTATTTTCAATCTACTTGTAAAAATTTTTTTTAACATTTTATTTTAAAATAAAAAAAAAAAAAATGCAGTGCCCAGGAGAGGGAGCTTGCTCTAGAGCAAGAAACTGTGCTGAGGCAGCTGGAGGCAATGCTGTCGGTGTACAAGTTGGCGAAATTAGGGCGTCATGGAGATGCCTTGAGGGAAGTAACCAGACTGCCGTTCCTCCCCTTCGACCCTCGCGTGGCAGATGTGGCCGGTAATGTGCGTCAGAATGACGTGCTGTCTCTTCATGTTCAAGCGTGCGTGCCTGACCTCGTGAAAATTGCTCTTGCCTGCCTCGACAACGTGACCGATTCTGATGGATCGCTTCGAGCTGTCAGAGCCAAGGTATCTTAATGTTTCAAAATTCGTGTTTGATGAATTGGAACTGTTTTTGGCATCTGATTCTTACCATTTCTGGTGGTGGTGGTGGTGGCGGCGGCGGCGGCGGCGGCTGGCCTTGCAGATTGCGATGTTCCTTGCTAACAATTTGAGCCAGAATTGGCCTCGTGATTTATATGACAAGGTTGCTCAGAGTTTGTGAAAATTTCCCGGCTATTTATCTTTTCCTCACCTGTTTGGTTTCCCTCTCCCTCCCTCCCTCCCTCCCTCCCTCTTGCTCTCTCTCTCTCTCTCTCTCTCTCTCTCCCTCCCTCCCTCCCTCTCTCTCTCTTTCTTCTCCCTCCCTCTTGCTCTCTTTCTCTCTCTTGCTCTTTCTCTCATGCTCTCTCTCTCTCAGGCTCTCTCTCTCTCTCATGCCCTCTCTCATGTTAATTAGCTAACGAAATGGTCATAAAACATATTTTGTTGTATTTTTAGTTTTGAACTTTTAGTTAATTTCTCCCAATACTAACTTGCTTGTTGTCTGCATGCGTGTGGTATATTTTGCTATATTTTAATAAAATACATTGTATATTTTATAAGTATGTTAAATATTTTTAGAATTGATGTGTTTCAGAGGTGTGTGTGTGTGTGTGTGTGTGTGTGTGTGTAAACTTTAAAGTTAAAATTAAGCCGGATAAACTAAGATTTGATCTTCATAGTTTAAACCTAATTCATTCCAAGCTAGCATGGATTAGGTCGAGACTAGCTGAGCTGAAATGGGCCCACTTGAGCTATCATACTAGGTCATGTCATGCGCCATCTTTTGTCACATGCAGACTAGAAACTTTGGCCTGACACGACCCGAGCCATGCCAATGACTAGCCCACACCAATTCTAGGCTTGGTTTCGACCGTGCTAAGCCCTATCATGGGCCATGTTGTGGATCATGCCCGGACCACACGGCCAACCTATATAATTAGAAAATAAATATTCACATTCTATTTCAATGGCAACTTTGGTGGTTGAGTCTCTTCACTCACTTTAAACATCAATTTTTTCCACTACAACTAGTGAAAAAAGATACTCTCATGTTATCACAACTAATTTTAAAATGAGGTGTGAGGGAGACATAACATTTCATATTGTATCATCTTGCATCTATTTTTAAATTATATAATATTAATAATTTTATGAAGATAAAATATATATTAATCCCTTTTGAATGTTTGGTCCATAATAAAGCTTATCTACAACATAGTAACTCATGTTAGTTCATACTATTGAACATATATTATAATTATATATTGAAGTTATAGATGAATTTATCATGATCTGATCTCATAACTTCACTTTTGTTTCTTTAAGGGCTTTTCTACAACTTTTAATAACTACAAGCATGTGGGTTCTAGTTACCTTCAAGTCTTTTTTTTTTTTTTTTTTTTTTTTGTATACCAAAATAGCTACTTAGTTTAATTGTATCTTTTCCAACTCAACTATGAAGGTTATTATATTTAATATTGAGTTTTATTCCTTAGTTAAATTTTTTAAATATCAAAGGTGCATCTTCTCTTTTTATGAATTCATATTTGCGTGGAAGATGCCAAGTATATATGAAAGTGAATTGCATCATTTGACACAAAGGTGTGGTCTGAGGTTCCCCGACATAACCTCCCTCTGATACCAATCCAAGAATCAATGTAAATATTCCACAATATTGGTTTTAAGTTTTGAGATAGAGAAGAATCAATTTCTCATAGAAGAAATAATGTTAGGATTGATTCATATATCATTTGGGAAATTGGAAGATAGCTAAATATGGAAAAGGAAGTTGCGATCTAAAGAATGGGCATCACAACATTTTGATGCCCACATAGTTCTTCTGCATCATGACTAAATCAATATTCTACCTAACATATGAAAGTCATGACCTTGTCCTTTGAGTCACAACATAACTTACTAACACAACATGAAGTATGTTGTGAGTGAAGTGGTCTCACAAAATAAAAACATTTTCGCAACTCAACTTGTTATCGAGACATTGAATAGTTATCTTCAATAAAGTCATGACTTCTTTTATTTGTATTTAGATCAATTTTTAAGTAAACGTACATGGACTATTGTAACAACAAAATAGAATAATAGAACACGACAATAATATGAGTAGTGATCTTTGTGTGTTGTCTTTCCCCCACTCTTCCTCTTTTGTATGATTTTTTATGTATATATGGTTGTGCATATTCTATCTCCTATAGATTATATGTAATCCTAACATTACTCACATCATGGATTTACCCTAACCAATAATATTCCAAATTCACCCATTGGTGAGCTGAGGTAGATCTAACAAGCTGCTGGTAAGATCTTGGGCAATATGTTTTCCCTTCACATAGGTATCATTCCTTTCTTAGTTCTGATCTTGACATTTTGTATTAGAGTTTTTTAGCCATATTGATGCCTGATAGTTGGTATCAAAGCTTGTTAGCCTTGTTGATACTTGAAATTTGCTATTGGAGATATGTTATCTCGAAGATTTGTTTGTAAGACCAATAGGAAAAAACTTTATGATAGCTAGGTCAATGAGATTGGAGATAGTTAATTTTTTAGGAAAGAGTTTTGAACTCTAGAAGTTGAAAACGAAAGACTTGTTGATAGATAAGGATTTGTTGTCTGCAATTGAAAATTTGAAGGCATATGTTAGTGGTAAAGAAGTAGAATCAAAGTTAACTTTTATTGGTGAATGGGGGAAGCTAGATCAAAGTGCTAGATGCTTGATTTGACTATACCTGGATGACTTCGTGCTTGTTAATTTCATCAGAGAGAAAATGACAAAGAAATTGTGATTGACATTGAATAATCTTTATTAGAGTAAGTCACTAATCAACTAGATATTCTTGAGGATGATGCTATATAACCTGCAAATGAAAGATGAACGTCTTTCTCTAGTCACCAATATGAGTTCATCACACTGATTAGCCATCTTAATTTTATAACTATAAATATTTATAATGATAGGATAGTGATGATGCTTTATTTACTGTCGAATTGATGGGACAATCTAATTGTCTATATTGGTAGCAATTCAATGAATTTGACATACTTGGGTGTGATTGTAGCTCTTTTGTTCGAGGATATGATAATGTAGAATATGAGAGAAACCATGAGTAAAATATTGTTTGTTAGAAACAAAACTAATGAAAATAGTTCCCCTTAATCAGCAAGCAAATCATAATTCAGAGAAAGGTTGAAGAACATGACAAAATCTAAGATCAAATGCTGAAAATATAATATACTAGGGCACTTTAGAAGGGACTGCCGAGAAAAGGTTCCAAGGCTAGAATTGGTAGAAGTGGCTTGATGAAGAAACTGGGCTCAAGTAGAGATGTCCACTTTGATGTTGCATGTGTCACTCACACTAAGAAGGATACAAGCTTCATTGACTCTAGAGTCTCATATCACATGACTTCATATCAAGAATAGTTTTGTAAGTATGAAAATCATGATGGTGGAATAGTGTATATGGGCAATGACTATACTATTAATATTGTTGGTCATGAGAAAGTAAAAATGAGAATACATGATGAGATTGTGGAGAAGCTCCCATGTATAATGCATGTTCTAGGCCTCAGTAGAAACTTTATCTTAGTTGGTGTGATGATATCCTAGAGGCTTTATTTTCACATATAAAGACAAGTCATATAAATGACTCAGTGAGCAAGGGTCATTACTCATGAAATAAGGTCTAGATCATTATACAAGATGATGACTATCACCACCCCTAGTTTTTCTTATTCATTTTAGAGGAGAATACCAATGAGAGGAAGAAATTTCATAGCATGTGAGCTATATAGAGAAGAGAAGGCAAAGAACACTATAGGTCATGACAAGATCCAATGGCATCACAACTAAGATGATGTGATTTGGAAAAAGAGTCATGACCTTGTTTTATAAAGTGTCTACGACATGTAAGGAGAAAACTATGGTGGAAGATTCAATAGTATTATTATATTAAAGACTTGGGCACATTGAAAAGAAAGCCTCATGATTACATCCTCAAAATATATTAGAAAGAGTTTTAGATTTATTATAGGATTTGGATTTTGCTAAGATCATTTGTATGGAAAATAGAAGAGTGTGAAGTTCAAGTTGATAACCACTAGAGCAATGGTAGTATCAAACTTAATGTATAATGATTTATTGGAGAATCATTTGAGGCATCACTTCAAAAATTGAAGTATTATGTCTCATTTATCAATGATTTCTCTAGATTATTTGGGTATATTACAATCAAAAGAAATTGAAGGTGTTTGATAAGTTCAAAGAGTTTAAGGCGCTAGTAGAAAATCTTTTCAATAAGAAGATAAATGTTTTACACAATAATAATGAGAATGAATATTTTTTAGTGGATCATCTATTTGTCGAGCAAGGGATAATGAGATAGAACATAATCAAAAAAAAGGCAACCCCAATATAATGATGTAACTAAAAGACTAAATAGAATACTAATATAGAAGGTGAAGTACATAAGAAGTTGGGAAAGCTTAGAGCCAAAGTTTTGGGCATAAGCTATTGCCATAGCATTCTACCTGAAGAATAACACTTCCATGTCTACCATAAAGGAACATAACCCACTTAATTTATTGTGTGTGAAAAAAGTCAAATGTGGCTCACCTCTAAGTTTTTGGATGTGATACATATGCATATTTGGTAAGGGAGAAGAGGAACAAGCTGAACATTAAAATCAATAAAGTGGGTTTTATTAACTATGAGGAAAAGTGTCAGGTGCTTCAAGTTGTGGAACTTAGAGATCAAAATAGTCATATCTTTCATAGATGTCCTATTTAAGGAGTCCAACAAGCAAGCTAGTTGTCGTGACTATATTCAATTTCATGAAAGGAAGTCAAGTTGTCATGACTCTACTCAACGTCGCCACATAAAATTATGGCATCGAGAATCAAACAATATCTCAACTACAAACTATGAAGTTGTGACTCATAATCATTAAAAATAAATATAGAGTACTGATTCAATTTCATGAGTGCATGGCAAGTATGATGAGGAAGTTGTGTGGAGTCTGTACCTAAACTAATAAGCCCTGTAAGAATTAGAAACTTATCGATAAGGTATGTAGATAATGTGTACCATGCACTTTATGTCATAGAGTGATCTAAAACAACATGTATAAGGCTATAGCCTATAGAGAATCAAAGTAGTTTGAGCAATTCAAGGAGAAAGAGATGTAATATCTAGAGAATAATAATACCTATAAACTTGTGAAGTTAGCCAAAAGTTGAAGAGAAATAGGGTGAAAGTGGGCATTCAAGCAAAAAATTAATATTAATGGTAATGTTGAGGAGTACAAGGCATGATTGGTGGACAATTGGTATTCTCAGACTGAGGGAATATACTGTAATGAAGTCTTCTCCCAAATGGCCAATATGCATATGCATATTGAGAAGTTTGATTCCCTAGAGGACCATCTCTTTTTCAAGAAAACTTTTTTGGTTGGAGAAAGTTATTACATAAGCATGATTGATATTCAATATTATTTTATCAGAGAATAAATTGAGAAGAACTTCATTGACTAGAGAAAGTTGTTATGAAGGTGAACTGTGAGTACTATTTGATGAAGAAAATGTGTGTTGAGAAGTTTCGATAATGCATAATCAAGGCAAGATTTATGAAGTATTTACTAAGTAGGAGAATATTATGATTGACTCATATGTCATATTGGATCTTGGAAGATAGCTATTATGGAAAAGGAAGTAGTAATCTGAATAATAGGCATCACAACATGTATTTGTCACGACATATTTCTTCTATATCACAACTACATCAATATCCTATTTAACTTATGAAAGTCATGACCATTTCCTTTGGGTCGCAACATAATTTATAATCATGATATGAAATATGTTATCCTACTTGAAGTGGTCTCTCATAATGAAACAAATTGTCATGATTCTAGTTGTTATCACGACACTAAATAGCAATCTTCATTGTTGCTATGACAGGAAATATGTTGTCATGACTTTTTTTACTTATATTCATGTTTAGTATTTAAGTGATTAGGAAATCAGTTATTATAATGATAGAACAAAACAATATAATATAACAATAATAAGAGTAGAGATCTTTGTTTGTGCTCTCTCTCCCATGTTCCCCTTTTTCTACGTGAAACCCTTTATGTATGTGGGAGTTCTTGTTCTCTCCTTTGTAGCTCATTTATCATCTCGACGACAATCATGTCATAGATTTACCTAATCATTGACATTCCCTATTACTCATTGGTGATCCGAGTTAGATCTAATGAACTGCCAACAAGATTTTTAGGAATATGTTTTCCTTTTGTTGTGACTTTGCATGCCAAATCTTATTGTTGTCCGACATGATCCCAAAACATTGTTGGGTGATTGTCTCTCGTCCAACATAGTTCCAAAATATAAATAAGTTATACAAGTAGTAAAATTTTTGTAAGTCAATATATTGTTCCCACAAGGATTTAGTTGATAGTTCAAGTAATCAACAATGAATCGACTATTACTCCTATAGAGTCAATATACTTGAGTTTATAAGAAATTTTTAGACAATAGAGTTGGCTCATATTTTTATGTCTGATGATATTTCTTTAATATATGATCAATATCATATTCAATTGTTGAATGAAGATTAAATTAGTATGAAAAAGCCCATGTGTTCTTTTAGACTATCATTACCAAGAAAGATCTCCTCATAAATATCTTATCAATATTTTACCACCAAAGTAACATGTAGTTTTTTTCATTGGTCTTTCGTATATATACTCTTTTTAGACAAATTGTTAACTTCACTTGGTTATTACTTTAAATATGCACTTCTATTTTTTGACCTCTAATATCTTAAAATACAAAATAATATGGTAATAAATACATTTGTAAGTAAGTTATTTAATAGGAATTGTGTCATGGTAGTATCGCCACCATATGGTTACCTCATCTTGTATGTGCCCCATGACTTGCCTGTCATCATCTTTCATGGTTAACACATGACTCTTGCACAATGGTAAAAATTTTAGGTTAGATATTCTACTTAATCCTCACATTAATCACATTCATGTTTTTAGTTTCGTGAGTATCATACTAGTAACAATTAAAATTATCTCAATCACAAGTTTTCACACATAAATATATTTCACACATTAAGGTTAGAAAGATGATTACTATCTTTTAATCATACCAAATGAGTATTTCCCATTGCATATTTTCACCATCTACCATGACTGACATGCATAGACATATGATATAGCAAAAATCTTAAATTTTAATTCTATAACATATACATATCCATCAATATTATATAACACAATATTACTACAAACATAAAGCATTTAAAAATAACATATCATCACAATATAAGAATATAACCCAACCCAAGATCTCAATTTAGCCTAATATTGGGTTAGATTTTACGTGAGGTGTGTTGAAAGATAGCTCGTGTGAATTGAGAGTTCCCAATGAAAGTCCAAACAAGAATCTAAACATTAAAACCTAAAACTCAATCAAATGTTGTCACACTCACCTAGAAATTTCTCTTAGCTGGAGGTTGGAGTCATGCCGCATAGAGTTTATACTGGCTTGAAATTCAATTCTCCTCTTCAAATTTTTTAAGTGTTGATTAAATATTTTTGGGATTCATGCAATGCTTTTAGTGAGAAGTTATGGTGTTTGCTTGAGGCCACGACTTTCATCTCTCATTGGATCTTCTTCAGAGTACCATATTCATGGTACTAATGAAAGTCACAACTTAGGTAACTCCCCATTATAACACAATATTGAGTGTTGGAAAAATCCATGACTTATTTGATCGCCACAACTATAGAATTCTAGTTTACAAATGTCAATGTTATAACTTCACAAGAAGTCATAATACTAAAAGAAGAAGTCACAACTAATACTAAGGTTGTGACTCTCATGACAAATAATATGCCTAACAGTGATATGACTTTCACTAAAGTCGTAACCATGGAAGGTGAATGACTTGAAACATCCACAACTTCAAATGGATTGATCTTGAAGGCTCTACTTAGTCATCTTTACTATAATTTCTTAAGAGAAGATAAGATTAAACCAATCATTATTTCAATGAGATTGAATGAAGAGATGAAGAATACCATTGTGAACTTATTAAAGAGGTGTGTAGAGATTATAGCCTAGTTGCTTTGAGATATCAAATGAATTAGTCCATCAATTTGCTTGCATAAGATATATACTAAATATAGTGCAAGGCCAATAATTGAACATAAATAGATGTTAAATCCAAAAATAAAGGATGTAGTAAAAAAGATAGTGAAATGATTTAACAAAAGAATCATATATGTTATTTCAGGTAGTCCATGAGTTAGTATGATGCACATAATGCCAAAAAAGAAAAGTTTGATGGTAATGAAAACCATGAGTGAAAAGGAAATTTCATGAATGAATAATAGATGGAGAATATATATGGATTACTAGAAATTGAACAAGGAAACAAGGGATGATCACTACTCTATGAAATTAATGGATCAAATTCTATATAGGGTTTTGGGGCATTCCTTTTATTGCTTTCTAGATGAGTATTTGAAATATAATCAAATTATGTTTGACCCAGCAAACCAAGAAAATATTATCTTCACTTGCTCATATGGAACCTTTACTTTTTTGATAATGCTATTTGGACTTTGCAATGCTCTAGCTACATTTTAGAGATGAATGAATTCACTTTTTGTTGACCTCAATAAGAAAATTATGAATGAATTTATAGATCATTTTTCTATGTATGGAGATACTTTGAATGTTATTTGAAAAGATTGGAAGTGGTGTTGGATCAATATAAAGAAAATAACTTGATACTTAATTGGGAGAAATGTCATTTCATAGTAATAGAAGGAATTGTACAAGGACATTCAATTTTTGCTAGAGGATTAAAAGTGGATAACAAGAATATTTTTGTGATAACGATATTATATCACCCTACAACTTAAAAAAAGTGCATATATTTCTTATTCATAATGAGTTCAACTAGAGATTCATCCATAATTTTTCAAAGATGACTAGACCTTTGTGTAGATTTTTAGAGAAAGAAGAGTTATTCAACTTAAAAAAAAATGTTCTGATGTTTTTGAAGGGCTAGAGAGAAAGTTAATAGAAAGTCTCATCTTAACAATGCCAAAATAAAATGAGTCATTTGTGATTATGTTTGATGCAAGCATACATGTGATGGAGTCTATATTGGGGTAGAAAAGTGAAAGTCTTTAGATTCATTTCATATGTTAGTCATACTTTAAATGAAGCTTAAGTGAATTACACATCCACTAAAAAGCAAAGTTACGATTGATATGATGGATTTTGTTACTACAAGAATTTGTTATAGAAATAAGATACAAGAAGGAAAGAAAAATGTGATAGTCAACAATCATATGAGAAAAAAGTAGTTGAAGCTTCCAAGTACTTTTCAAGCGAACAAATTTTGATATTGAAAACTAACTTCCCCTAATATGGTGATTTTGTAAATTATTTAGCATGTGATACCCTTCCACCAGCTATTACGTCATACTAAAAGAAAATGTATTCATATGATATGAGAAGTTACCTATTGGATGATCCACTAAAATTCTAAAAATGTGCAGATAAGTGATAAGGAGATGTGTACGAGGGGAACAAACATAGATTATCCTAAAATCTCATTTTTCACCTTATGGAGGATATTTTGGAGGTACCAAGACTGTCTAAAAAATATTAAAATCTGTATTTTTTTTGCCATTATTATTTAGAGATTATAAAAACATGTTGCTATGATATAATAAGTGTCAAAGGTTGGGTAACATATATATCTAGGTGGATTGAAATATCATTAAGCAATATCCTTAAAGTAGAATTTTTTGATATGTGAGGATAAATTTTATTAGATCATTTCCTATATTCCTTATCAAGGAGTACATACTCTTGTAAGTAGGCTATGTGTCTAAATAAATTGAGGCAATAGCAACACAAAAAATGATACAAATAATATTGTAATTTTTTTATGACGTAATATTTTTGCATAATTTGGCTCACCATTATGCATCATATGTGATGAATGAAGCTAATTTTGTAAAAAAACTATTTGGAGGATATTTAGCCAAACATGAGACTAGGCAAAAGATGGGATATCCATATCATCCAAAAACAAATGGATAATCAAAAATATATAATTGGGAGATCAAAAAAAAAAAAGGAAAAGATAGTAAATCCATTAAGAAAAGATTGGTCTCAAAGATTAGATAAAGCATTATGAGCATATAAAATGTAATTCAAGATGCCTATGAAAATGTTTCCCTATAGACTCATCTTAGAAAAAGCTTACCATTTGTTAGTCAAAGTTGAGTATCAAGCATGGTAGGTAATAAAATAAATAAATTATAATGTGGACAATGTAAAAGAAAAGAAAGTTGTTCAAATGAATGAATTGGTAGAATTACATAATGAAGCTTATGGCAATGCTCAGATTTACAAATATATAACAAAAAAATAACACAATAAGATTCTACAAAGGAAGGAATTCTAAGTAAGAGAAAATATATTGATTTTTAACTCTCATCATATGTTGTTTGCTAGAAAATTAAAGTCCCAATAGTATGGATCATTTGTAATCACCACCTCAACACTATATGGGCTAGTTACAATGATATCAAAAGATGAAAGTGAGTTTAAATAAATAGACAAAGACTGAAGTATTATAAATAAGAAAATAATGAAAAGGCTTCAATTAATGTTGTGCTTTTTTCTACAAAAATAATGATAACAACCATGAAAAGAGGCAAATCCTGACTAATATGATCTAAAAAGATATTTCATAAGACATGATCACACAAAGAGTCATGACAATTTTCAAATAAGTATTAGGAAATGATGTGGCACTTCTCTAAGTCATGGCATCTTTGGCAGAATATTTGGATGAAGTATTAAATAACTTTATAATGATAAAGAAAAAAATCGAGAAGACAAGCTAAAGAAATAGTTTATATGGAGAAGATGGCTTGGACAGCTGAAATTACTGACTGAGATAGAGATCTAAGGAAAGTTCAGCAATGGAAGTTTAATGTAGCAATGTTTTGGTGGAAACTTATAGATTTATTTTTCACAATATGATGAATAAATACCTCATAATATGAACCATATAATTTCAAATAAATCTAAAATTCTGATCCTTATTTCTAAAATAAAAGTCCATCACAATACTTAAATCTAGTCATGGTCATTAAAAAATATATATTTTCTTTTGGCGAAGTTATTTGGAGGAAGATTCATTACTTGATGATAAGTAATACTTTTAGTGTTAGAGTTTATTTGATACTTAAAATACCAAAAAAATTGTATCATCTAAGGAGTAACATTAGCTTGTTTACATATATAAATTGATATGCTTCAAAAATATTTTACTAAATTCATATTTTGAGAAAATTTGATAAATATTAGTGAAATCATAGTGAATTTTAGTAAAATTGATGGACTCGATGGAGCAAAGGCTTATAGAAGAGAGAAGTGAAGGAGAGTCATCACATTTCTCTTGTTATGACTTACGTACATATTCTATAGTAGTCTTAAGTAGTTGCGGTATCATTTCTTAGCTATAACTCAACCAAAATAGTCATGACATTCTTTGTTTGACATATCTTTATTGTCGAGTTGACACAATTAATTCACTAAATAACATAATTATCAAGACCATAATATTTTTTTGGAGTCATGGTCATATTAGTTCTAAAGTACTTAATGACCATGATATTATTTTTATATCATGACAATAAAGTACCCCAATGGTATAAGTAGTTACAACACACTTTAGAGCTATGACTTATTCAAGACTGAACTAAAATATCGAAAGTTGTTGATTACAATACTATTTTCTACCATGATTTTTTATTCTAGAGGGAAATTATTCTAGTAAC
Source organism: Sapria himalayana (assembly GCA_029783825.1). Classification (NCBI taxonomy): domain Eukaryota; kingdom Viridiplantae; phylum Streptophyta; class Magnoliopsida; order Malpighiales; family Rafflesiaceae; genus Sapria; species Sapria himalayana. The sequence continues at coordinate 2,243,434 of JAREIK010002991.1, forward strand.
AACATTTTCAAGTATCATAATTTTGTGCACTAGAGATAAAATACCAAAACTATGGTAGTTTTTAACATCACGACTTTGTATTACAAAGAATATTTGACTCAATCATGGCTACTATTAGTTACGGTGTCATAATATTTTGTTCAACAAGTTAAGACTAAAGTCATTACCAATTCTTCGTACCATGACTATGCATTACAAAGAGAATTTGATTTAGTAGTGTCAATCCTAGTACAATGACATATTACTTACAAAGTCAAGACTAAAGCCACAATCACTCATAGTGCAGTGATTTTGTGTTAGAGAGAGTTTAAGCATTTATCATAGTCATTCCCATACCTTTGATATTTGTGCTTTAGAGGAGATTCAAAGAAATGAAAAAGTCGTGCCTTTAATTCTATGACATAACTTCCAATATAAAATATTATATGGATTCTCAAAGTATAAAAGCTATAATAGAGATGTCAACTAAGCAAGGTAGCTTAGGCATGATCTATGGCATGGTTCATCCATTCTTAGAAGGACATTGTATGATTCATAACTATGCCTGGACATGCTTTGGGCTAACCCATAGCAGAGCACGAGCCATACCGAGCCACACATATCTTGGCGTGAGAGGTGTGACATGACATAAGAACATGTGTGGGTCATTTTCAACCCAATTGGCCAAACCGAATAGCTTGGCCTATAAGTGTCAAACGGGGTAGGCCGTGCTGGTCTGGCCCATTTTTTGGTGGCCTAATTAGACCACCATATCATGCTTGGCATTAGAGGTGTCAGGCAAGCAGGCCCAACTTTTCTCGACCCAGTTTTAGGTTGCCCAATCGGGCTACCATGTCGAGCCAGGCACAGCACGGTATAGTAACCATGCCAGGCATGAAATGGCTTGAGAACCATTGGCCCGGCATGGCCCACCGGCCTAGCTCATACCCGCTTCAGGTTGGATTGTGTCTGGACTTATAGGATTGGGCTAGGTCGCACCCAATTTTTAAAGCAATATTTTTAAAAAATCCAACTAGGTCCCAGAGTTGGCTTACCATGCCATCAAGCCAGGCACACGGGCCGTACCTAGCCTAGCATGAGGCACGACTCGTGTCGGCCTGGCCTCAGCTTGGCCCGAGGCACTGTTCCAAACCATGTCGAGCCAGGTCAAGCATAATTGAATCAGGTCGGGCCCCTGGCTGTGCTTGGGCTACCCCAACCCGTTTGACACCTCTAACCGACATAACCTAGGCTAGTCTAGAATGAATTAATCTAGCATGAAATGAACCTAGCCTGACCCAAGATAGCATTGAATAAACTAGGCTAGCATGAAATAAACCATGCTAGCCTGGCTTGACATAGGCTAGCATGGAATGAACTTGGTTAGCATGGCTTGGCACCCTAGCCTAAACTAGCCAAGCCTAAACCTAGACTAGCTTGGATTGAACCCATGCTAGCCTGGAATGAACCCGACTGACCTGGCTAGGCCTAACCCAACATAGCATGACCTAGTACGAGTACGACTCACTCAAAGCCTTGCCAACATGATGTATTGGGATACCCCTTTTTAGAACAATGCTAGCACAACATGACCCATGATAAATACTATGTCATGCCCAACATGGCATAGTAGCCTAGATGTGCCTAAAAAAGGGTCATGCCAACATGAAACCACCCATATGACATCTCTAAGCAACACTTAGAAAAGAAAGAAATTTGGAGAGAAAGAAGAAAAAATGGTGGCCCAGACAGGCCTAAAAAAATAGGTCATGCTAGCATTATATGACCCATTTGATACCTCTTTCTAGAAATGTAAATCACCATCCAATATAATTTAATTGTCCAATCATCCATCTTCATCACCACATTCTTATTGCCACCTATCTTTACCATTGATTCATTTCATATAGTTGTATTTTTTCCTTCAAATTACTTATATTGGTTAAACTAGTTTTGATGAGAAGTCATGTGATATGACATGCCTGTATCAATATATCAAGTGTCCTCATCAACATGAGCAACATAGACTTTAGTAAAATAAACCTCATCACTAGTCAATAGCTCCTTGTCTATCGAGCTAATTCAATCGTAGGTCACAACTTCAAATTTTTCAATCATAACCTTTAGCCTTCTTCTCTAGTTCCTCTTAAAGTACCTATCTATACCATATTTCTAACACATCATCATAAGTTTATTTATATTTTTTGTTCTTTCTCTTGCCTTTGGTATGTTTTTAGATTGCACACCACTTTCTCCACTCCTCCCTCTCATATACAAGACATCCTTCAAGTACTTTCTTTTATTTTTCATTCTTATATTTTAGATGATAGTGTTGAAACCATTGTCTCATAGGATAGATCTGTTGTACCATTATTAATAGTGATAATCAAATTATTTTATGAATCATTTAGTAAATATAGATATACAATCACTTTTTTATCTTTATTGATCTCACAGCCAATAAAGGATGACTATTTGATCAATGTATGAAATTCATGTAAATGTGAAGAAAAAAATCAATCTTTTCAATGCAAACTTGTACAACTTCTTCCTAGGGAACAACTTGTTCACCAAAGTTTATTTAAATAAAGTAATTTTAGCTTCTTTCAAAGATACTTCATAGTTCTCTTACTAGAAATATTCACCAAAACTTCATCTATCAAATATAGTTAGATCAAGCTTCATACTCACCAATCCAACTGATCGTAATTGACTTTATAGAAGTTATATTTGATTTCTAATCACTTATTATTGGTTTTGGTTCTTCATTTATAGTCTAGCAATCTCTATCAACAAGCAGATCATTCATCTTCAATTTTCATGGTTCAAAGCTCTTCCACATAAACTTCATGATCTTAATCCTATATTAGATACGTTTAAACCACCACTTATTTTTGGTTTTGGTTCTTCATTTATAGTATAGCAATCTCTATCAACAAACAGATCATTCATCTTTAATTTTCATGGTTCAAAGCTCTTCCACATAAACTTCATGTTCTTAATCCTATATTAGAAACGTTTAAACAATCACTAATGCACTGAATCTCATAAGAACTCCAAAGTTAAATATGCTTGATCATGATCACTACTAAGATGATTGACTAGGGTAGAAATTAATCATATGCATTTACCCTATGGTTGGTAAGGGGTGGATTAGAGAGAGGGTGAAAAAAAAAATTTTAAAAATCGTATATATCATCATTCTTTCTATTCTCAAATTCACCTTTCTATAGATCTAATACACCTTAGATTAGAGTGCCAAACCAAGCTATCTGACTAATCCTTTCCCTCTGATACTAAATGTTAGGTATGCACTAATACCAAGTGTTAGATCCTCACTGATAGAGATCCTCATAGAAATGATACATTGTTCTAATACCAAATGTTACAACCTTAGAAAGTGAATCACACCACTATGCAAAAATACCTTCAATACAAAGATGAAATCTAAGATTTCTAGCAAACCTCCCTTCAATACAAAGGTGAAATCTAATATTTCTAGCATAACCTTTCTTCAATACTAAACTAGGTATCAATGTAAGGATTATGTGATGTTGGTTTATAGTTTTGAGAAAGGGGAGAATCAATCTTCTATAGAAAAAATGCATCCTCACATGAGAGAGAGAGAGAGAGAAGAATAAGAAGAGTACATGGATTAAATAAAAACTTTTTACTAGATCATGCTTTGTGGTAGAGCATTCACATCATTCTTTTCTCTTACATTCCATGCATTATCCCTATTATAATTTACAAGCCTTTATGTAGTAAAGTAAAAAACTTCTTACACTTAAGTCTTAAATAATGAATGTATATAACATATTGTCACTTCATTCATGTTGTGACCCCATAAAATAATCAGGAGTTTAATCCTTAAGTCACTAGTCACAACATCATCTAATAGGTCTTGACTACAATGATGTTGTAGCAACACAAAATAGAGCTACGACATCATAACATATGTTATAGCTTAAGTTGAGTCATGACATCACAATTTCATGTAGCAACTCTAAAGAATATATTACACCTTAAGATGAGTCATGATTTCACAATATAGGTCATGGCTCTAAATAATTATCTCTATTTATAGTTACACAAAATAAGTTGCAACTCCATTCAGGTCATCACTCTGAAATCTAGTAACTATTCTAGTTTTAGTCTAGTCATAACTCTAAAGACAATGACATTGACTCCACAACATAGACAGCAACTTCATAAGAAATATGAGTCAATTCAAACATTATAACTCACTAACAAATTTGTAAAATAACTTACAAAAAATATTATAACCTTGCATATATTTTTATATTAAATTAGTCATTCCATGATGACAAGATTATACAAATCATTATAACCTATAAAATGAATTTCAAGTAAGGAGAGCATTAAAAAAATGTGATTATTAGAAAAAAGACAAAGATATTTTAATTGATGAAAAAAATATAGTTGAATGAAGAAAACATATACACACATCTCATTCATGATTAATATACAATATATAAAAACTAAGCTAATGTGTAATTTATTAAAAATAATAGACAAATATTAATTAATTATCAATCTATATACTCTCATAGATTTTTCTTATTTATGTTTAAAAAATATGACACATGGGTAGAAACTGATAAATTACACATAGAATATCTTGCAAAAATATAACCACTTAAGTGTGTCAAAAATATCTTGCAAAAATAAAACTAAGTGTGTCAAGAATATCTTGCCGATTCAGGATAACATCTTTAACCTGTATACAATTAAAAAGTATTTGAAACTAATAATATTTGCAATACATTGAAAAATTTGATAAACTAAGAGATCGTCTCTCCTTTTAGCCATTATGTAAAACAAAAATAAGTATTCTTGAAACTAAATTTGTTTCTTAGATTGTTGAGTGTTTTAAGATTTCAACACATTCATGTGCTCTTTGTAATGTTATAAACTAGGGATGCAAACTTATGATTTGTTATCCTAAATTATTAAAATATAAAAGTATATTGGTTTTAATCAATGTATGGTTGAAAAAGAGTTTGCATTTTATAACAGATGATGAAGTACTTGTTATCCTAAATTATGATTAATATCCATACAATGACTACTAGTTATAGTTTACTAAACTTGTTGTCGCAATTGCTACCTTTTAAAAATTCAATTGTTTGAGTTCCAAATAAATGTTTAGTATAAAGTTCAACATCTTTCTCTACAACATAGCATTTTAGTCATGCAATTTTCACCCCAATTATGATTCGTGAACATACCCTTTAAAAACATTCGTATATCTTTCAAATCGATACATCAAAATAGAGTAAATTAGGCAACATAGTTGTACCTCATTATCAAATATGTTGTTAGATGAAGCATATAATATATAAAAATAAAGATGGAAAATACTTTAAGTAAATATGGTGTAACCACTAATTTATTATCTACTTCATTCAATGTTGGTACATCAACCACTTATGTACATAATTAATTGAAGAAGATACATAAACTTGATATAATATGTCTCATACCCCCTAGGAATAGCATAACATATTTCCACTACAAATAATTATTGCATAAGTTGTTGTTGTCATGAAATTTTAAGCCCAATAACTTCATTTCTTTTTAAGGACATGACATTTTTAAAATTTGAATAATATGCTTCAAAGACTTTTGAATTAAATAATGTTTGGAAAACTATTTTTTCTCATTTTTAGATTGTGAATAACATGTTGAATTAAATAATATGCATAAGAGAACTCATGATGCATGCTTGCACAAATTACCTTAATTAGACCATACATGATAAACTAGTTTCCATACTAAAGAGTCGGACATGTGATGTAGCCTATCATCATATTCTATATTCTTAGCATGCCAATCAAGATTTTAGTAGTTTTTGAGGATTCAAACATCTTTTTAAATCTATGGATTGGTGGGAAATATCACAAAACCTTTGTCAAAACTTTTTTCTTAATCTTTAGATATATTTAAATCATCGCTAATACATCGGATCTCATAAGAACTCCAAAGTTAAATGTGTTTCATCTTAATCACTAATGAGACAATTGACTAGTGTGGAAGTTTCTACCTAGCGGTTGGTAAGGGGGGATTGGGGGGAGGGTGGAAAAAAAATTTAAAAAAACTCTTCTTAATCTTTCTGTCCTTTTTCTTTATTTTCCTCATTGACTTTCCACGAGTTTGGCATCATATGATAATTTTTTGTGTTGATTTCTATACAAAATGCAATCATTATGATATGCATAAATTTAATGATATTCTATCCCAAGTGCATTCAAAGTATTTTTCACTCTTTCATGGGTAATGACATCTCATTATTTGATGACAACATATTACCAAGTAACTAAAAAAATTATGAGAATCTTTTGTAAGATCAACCATAACATATTTTAAAATTGTAAAGTTTTAAAAATATTAACAATTTTTCACCACAAATTACCATCATCTAGGTATTGACATTTTATGGGGGTAAGGTTGGTTGATTGTGCTACTCAAAAATAAATGAAGTTTTTAGCTCATTCATCATATTCAATCGACCTTTTAACTTTTGACATCCAATTTAGATTTGACATTTCAATTGGTATTATAAAATATTTATCCTACATGAGAAAAAATATAAAATGATATATATATATATATATATATAGATTAGCATACAAAATAATGGTGAACATAGTGCATAGATATTATCCAATAAAACTATTAAATAAAAAAAACATAAGTATACAAACCATTTGTTGAAAATATAGTCACATAACTAATATATTTAGTTAGATATGCATCAAAAGCACAATAAATAGAAAAACAATCAAGAAGAAGAGTGATAAAAATATTATGTTGTTTTCAAAAAATTTTATCAAAGCATTAAACAAAATTTCATTGCAATTCATATTTTAATGAGAAACATTTTTTTAGTAGGAGATAGAAATTTCATTTAAAATTATGGTTATGGTTTAATTACAAAATAGATTGAATTAATTTGAAGTTATAAAAATGTTATAGAATAAAAAAAATCCATGAATCACATAATCTTAAAACATAGTGAAAATAATATGATTAAGAAAATTTACCAAAAAAATCATCAATAAAATTTAATCATATATAAATATGATAAAAATTCAAACAAACATGAACTATAAGATGATAACATATATAAAAAAATAACAAAAAAAATAGAGAAAACAATTTCCTATTGTTTGATTCTATATTTTTTTGTTGATACTTCTATTAAGATTTTACTTTTTATTCTCATTAATTTTATTTTTGATTCTAGATTTGTGATGAATTATTTTCCATCACAAAAATCTGTCATAAAGTAGTCTCAATTCTATCACTAAAATTTTTGTGCCATCTTCTCGCCAAATAATATTAACGAATTATTTTTTTGTCACAAATCAATCATAATCTTCCATCACTAATCCATCACAAATCCAACACAAATCCATCACAAACAAATATCGGAAATTTTGTGACGGAATATTGTGACGGAAATTTTGTGACGGAAATTTTGATCACAAATTTTCATCACTAAAATTTATTTTTTTTGTAGTGTAAAAATAAATAAAAACTAATCTTTTAAATTCTCATAAATGTGAATTATGATGTCACCCTTTAAATGTGACACTTTTTTTGTGATTTTAACATTTGGTAATCATTTGTATGCAAATGGAATCTATTTTGAAAAAAAATTTTTTTACATTTAGGAGTTACAGAAGCTTGTTAGGCTATTAAATGGTTAATTAAACCTCATTCTCTCTGTGTATCTATCTATCTATCTATCTATATCTATCTCTAATTATTATTGTCCATGTTGAATGAGGAGAAGTGTGGAACTTGTGGGAAAATAAGGCAAAAACAAAGGTTAATTTTGGAGATGACAAGTACAACACACATTGTGTGTGGAGGCAAATGCATTTGAAAACCCCATCATGTTGAAGGCCAATGAAGAGTGGAAAATAAGAATTTGAGATTTCAGTTTTTTCTTCTATAGTTAGTGCTATGGACAACTCGATGCCCAAAAGGTTCTTTTTAGCTACTAAAAACTATTAAGGTTTGGTGAAAGTGTATTTGGGCCTATTTGAGAAGCCCAATTAACTAAAGTATGAATCTAAAGTCTAAACATCAAACATGTATATCCACTTGTATTTATGAACATTATTACTTTATTATTATTAATTAATATAGATATAAATACATATCTTACTTTTCCAATTAGTGTGATTCTCATTTTTACTTTGTATTAATTCTTTCAATCTTGTTAGATGCATTTAAATCACCACTAATATAGTGGATATCATAAAAACTTTATAGTTAAATGTTCTTGGTTGTGATTATTATTGAATTGATTGACCAGTATAAAAATTTATTGTATGCATTTATCCTGGTACTGGTAAGGGGGGATTGGGGGGAGGGTGAAAAATAAATTCTCTTTATCTTATTGCTCAATCTTTTCTCTTCTCTGTTCTACTTGAGTATCAAAAAGCTCAAAAAAAAAAAAGATAACACTCTGAATATTGAAGTTATAATAAACAACTTCAATAGTTGGTATCAGAGGATGTTGATCAGACCTCTTTTCAAATTTCTTCTCATATATTTTTTTCTCTTATTTTTGTTCTTCTTTCTTTAGATTACTCTCATATCTAAACAAAGATGTACAAATCTTTTAGATCCTATGCAGATCCAATCATATTGGAAGATTAATTGTGCAAATCAACACTTATTGATCAAGATGCCCAATTTTTTCAAATCCGAGTCTTCATTTATTTTTTAAAAAATATAACACTTACAAATATTGGCTTTTCAAACTCAAGGGCTCTTACTATACCTCTATTTGAAGGAAAGAACTAATTATTGAAGTGTCAAGATGAAGAATTTTTTTATGTCTAAAGACATACTAGAACTAGTTGATGAAGGGTTTTGTGAACCTGAAAATTTAACTACTCTTGATGAAAAAAAATGTCAAATATGAGATCTAAAAAAATCAAATACCAAAGAATTACTATTCGTCCAATAGGATATCATTAATACCATCTTTCCCAAAATAATGAGGTCTTTTAAGGCAAACTAAGCAAGGGAACTAATTCAAAATGAAATCCAATGAGATTAAAAAAAAATAGTGGAATCAAATTTCAATCCTTAAGAAGGAATTTTGAGAATTTGAAAATGAAAGATTCAACTCTCTTAAATCTCTATCAACCTTGTTTATTGACATAGTAAACCAATTAAAATTCCATGGTGAAAATGTCTTTTGAAACAAGGTTAGTTGAAAAAATACTCATAAGCTTACCTAATAAGTTTGAACTCATAGTGATAGTTATTATGGAGACCAAAGATATTACTAGACTCAACATTCAAAAACTACTTATCATATGAGCAGAGAGTACTTAAACAAGTAAAAGCATCAATTGAGATAGCTCTTTGAACAAAAGTCATACTTATGTCAAGCTCACTAAAGATAAGAAATGTTGAAGAGACAAAAAAAAAAAAAACTCAACAAGGCCAATTGGATACTCCAACCTAGAGGTGTCAAACGGGCCGTGCCGAGCCGGCCAAGCACGTTTTTTCCAGGCCCAACCGGGCTTCAATGCCGGGCCAGGCACGTCATGAACATTAACCGTGTCGTGCCTATCCCGGCATGGTTTTTTGGGGGTTTAGCCCGGCACGGGCCCGCAGCACGATTCGCCGGGTTCGGCCCGGTCAGGCCGAACCCTAAATTAAAAAAAAAATTTAGGGTTTCGTTGCGCACCATCGCGCCGAACCCTAATTTTAAAAAAAATTAGGGATTGTGCACGCCTGAAACCCTAATTCTATAAAAAATAAGAAATTGGGCACGCCCGAAACCCTAATTTTAAAAAAAAATTAGGGTTTCGGCGCCAAGTAACCCTAAATTAAAAAAACATGGCACGAGGCACGGTTGCCCTCGGCACGACACGACATGATTGTGCCGTGGTCGGGCACGGCACAAGCCCAAGCACGGGAAATTTCCGTGCTGGGCCGGCCCAGGCACAGCTGAACCGTGCCGTGCCTCGTGGCAGGCCAGGTCGGCCCGGCCCAGTTGACACCTCTACTCCAACCCAAGTAAGTATAATGAAAAAAATAAAAAAAAAATCATCTTCTATAAGAAACATCTTCTTTACCGAGGGGATATCTTCTTACACATGTAATATCTATAAGAAGAACAATCACTTAGGAAATGATTGTTTGTTCAAGTCTAAAATTTAGTATAACTACTATAAAAGGTTTTGCACACTTAATTAAAAATCATCAGAGAATATCTAAAATTTACTATAGAAAGAAGCACACTGAACAAGTCAATTGTGTAGAACAAAAATTATCAGATAAAAATCTATTTTTTATTTCAAATGATAATAATACTTAGTCAACTAATGCGTGGTTCTTAGTTAGTAGTTTCTTAAATCACATGTCAGGAAATAAATAATTATTCATGAACTAAAAATTGTAGTAAGTTTATAAGTATAAATGGGAAATGAAGATATTGTTCTAGTAGATGGAAATGATAAAGTCAAAATACCCACATCATTTGGTAATAAAATCAATGAGGACGCATTACTAGTGCTAGAATTCAACCAAAATCTTATAAGTGTGCGACAACTCATCCAAAAAGGGTATAAATTGATATTTGAACAAAATCATTGTTATATTTATAGTAAAGACTCTAATAATTTATGTTGGAAACTTTAAAATGACCAATAGTAGAAACTTCGCACTAAATCTAGACTATAATATTGATCATACATTAAATATGCATACTATCCAATAGTTGAGTCTTTGGCATAGGAGAAAGGGGCATCTAAATTACAAAAGCCTAAAACTACTTAGCTAGAAGAAATTAAATAGTGGGATTCCTTCTGATTTGAACATACTAACTAACATATATGACAAGTGTGCATTATCAAATTATTTAGACAACCCTTTCAAAAGGATGTTGCCTGCAGATCCTCATTGCCACTTGAGTTCTCCATACTAACAATTTTGGACATATGTCATTATTATTATTAATAAATAATTGATATATTGTTTTTGGATGACCATACTAGAATGATATGAGTTTACTTTATCCAATCCAAATTTGATGCTTTTAAATTTTATGTAAAATTTTTTCTAAAAAATTATTGAAAATAAATCATGCAGAACTATAAAAACCCTTAGAAGTGATAAGGAGAATTGAATTCCTCTCATATAAGTTTATTAGCTTCAGTGTAAATAAAAGAATTTAGAGACAACTAATCATAGTACCACAACAAAATGGAGTGATTGAATGAAGGAATAGAATAGTAATAGAAATGACAAGAATATTACTTGTTGAAAAGAATCTACCCAAATAATTTTGGGCTAAAATAGTAGACACCTTAGTTTACTTGCTAAATAGAAACCCTACTATGGTATTAAGTAGCCTCACTCCACTAAGGCTTGGAGTTGTTGGAAGCCTAATGTCCACCTAAAAGTCTTAGGAAATCTATGCTATGCTTAGATTCTAAAATAAAAAAGGACAAAAATCAATAATACTAGTACTATACTAACTGTATCCTTGTTGGATAGAGCCTAGTCTTTTAAGGATATAGATTATACTCATTAGACACCACGACTTTTTGTATATTGAGAAATACTTGTTGATTAAGATTCGACAAAGAATAATGAGGTATAAAATGAAAAATCTCCAACTCAATATATTGAGGTAAATCAGCTAGAAAATGCCATTTCTTCAACATGGCCAGAAAATCCATCAACTTGCATAACATCTAGGTATAAATATAAAATACTAGAATTTGACTCTAAACTTAACTTGTATGTGCCAAATAATGAAATAACTACTCTTGTATATATATACAATCATTAGAAGACATCTATGAACAATGTAATTGTAACTTGGTAAAGTCTCTCGACATTGATGAGGGTGTATTACATAAAAAATGGATCTTAGCTATAAGAAGGGAGCTAGAAACCAATGAGAAAAATAATACTTGGACTTTAGTAGAATTGCCATAAAACAAGCATTGTGTAGGGGTTAAGTGGCTATATAAAATTTAGAACTCATCGCATATTATCGTCATTCCCAATGTCACAGCTCTATATGAAGAATAAGAATAACAAACGAATGAAGTCGCAGTCACTTCCTAGTACTATGACTTTGTGTTATAGTGACATTAGACTCACGTCATGGTCATTTCCCAATACTATAATTTTCTATTATATGAAGATTGAGAAATATTCTAGAGTCATAGTCACTTTCTGAAGTTATTACATTGAGCTTAATATATAAAAGATAAAGTGATAGTTTTATACTGAAAGCCATGAATTCCCACTTAAAGTAATATAGAAGCATTTGAGTAGAAAAGAATAAGAGAATGAAATTCCAAAGGGTTCCTCCATTTTTCTTCCTTCTCCATGCAACAAGCAAGGCCCATGGTACAACTACCAAATCTTATTGGTGAATTTCATATTCCTTAAGGGCTTCACAAGTAAGCATGGAATAATAGACTTAATGCTAATCCCTAGAGTTGGGGGGCATGACTTTCAACCATCCCTCTCTATGGTAGATTCGAGAATTTTTATCAAATTAACTTGTGGTCTAGGATTTGTGTAACTTGATTTATGTGATATGATAATAGTTTTATATGAATAGATTTGATTTGATTTATGATGTGTTATAAATATTGATATATATGTGATTAAATAGAAATTGAACTAAGATTTTGACTATTTGTCAGTTTGCTAACTCGCATATATGATGGTAAAAAAGTGACAACCCTTCTGACTATGATGCATGAGATAAACATATAAATTAAAATATGAAATTTTGGTATGTTAATCATTATGAGTAAGACCTTTATGAAGCTGAAAGTATAATTACTTTTACATGTCGATCTATTATATATGCCTTAGAAGACTTAGTTCTCAATTAGGATATACTAATCAACATTATATAGAACATTCTCCAATAGGTTTCTTCTTTAGTATAAGAGTCACATCATCATTGAGAAGGATAATGATAGGCAATCTTCGAGGCATACATAAGAATGTTATAATGCATAAGTTGGTGACAATCATTGTGAGTCATTTTCACTCATATGATTTTCATAGGTAAAACATTTGAGAAGTATATATTAATTATGTGAGTATAATACTTATGAAGTTGAAAGAACAAATGCTTATATATCATGTCAATTATTAGTCTTTATGACACCTATGATTAGATAATAAGAATGTACATATGAAGTAAATATTAAAGAAATTTGATGAGTTACCTTAAATGTATGGAATTCTAAATGACTCTCGAGCAGAGATAATTTTTTATTCAATTGTGATGTATTGAGGGGACTACAATTAAGATGAGCTCAATGGTAATAACCACTTTGTATACTATTTGGGCAAGAAGTTATTACATAATAATCTAATATTCATTCTAAATCCAAATATAATATAATTAAACTAATTCGAACATATATCAAATAAATTAAATAAATAAACCCATTAATCTAAAATTAATTCCATGATCTAAAATATCTATTTTATTAGAATTGAGTTGTCTCACTATTGAATAACCAAATTGTCGATACAATCTCAATGAGATCGATATCTAGATGAAAGTTATTTTTATTATTTATATGATATGTGCACTTATGGACCTCTGTTGATGAAGTAAACTTTTGTGACACTATCTAATCAACAAAATTAGGTCAACTAACAAAGTCATAACACCTATAACTATCAAGAGGGTTAGTAGTTTTTTTTTTGGATATTTTGGGTTCTATCAAAGGTTTATCCACAATGGTAAAACCATTGAGCAAACTATTGGAGAAGAAATAAGTTTCAACTTTAGTGAAAAATGTGTTGAAGTATTTTGAAGAATTAGAGAGAAAGTTAAATATAATGTCTAATTTTAACCATACCACAAAGAGGGGAGCTATTTGTGATTATGTGTGATGTAAGCACCTATGTGCTTGGAGATGTACTATGATAGAAATGAGATAGTTTTTTGGTTATTTCATAGTCTTGTCAGACCTAAAATGAAGCCAAAGTAAATTACACAACTATAGAATAAAAAATATTGGTCATGGTTTTCTTTTGTGATAAATTATGACCATACATCCTTAGAGAAAAAGTAGTGATTTAAACAAATCATGCAACTTTGTTGTACTTAATGGCAAATAAAAATACTAAGCTAAAATTGATATGATAGATCCTTTTGCTCCAATAATTTGATATAGAGATAAGAGACAAAAAGGAAACATAGGAAAGTAATTATGTGATATTCAACCATTTGGTCCACTTGGAATCCGATGGGAATCATGGATGAAAAATTTAAATTTAAGAGAACTTCTTAGATGAGTAGATTTTGATGTTGAAAACACAATTACACAAAAATGCTAATTTTGTGAATTATGTAGCATGTGGAACCCTTTCTTATTCTCTCATGTTCCACCAAAAAAAAGAAGTTTTTGCATGATATGAGAAATAACTTATGAGATAATTTGGTTCTATTTAGAAGATGTGTGAATCAAGTCATACGGAGATGTGTATCAAAAGATGAATAGATAAAGATTATCCCCAAATATCACTTTTTTCCTTATGAAGAGTATTTTGGAGATAACAAAACTGCTCAAAAGAAATTTCAATCTAAATATTTTTTTCCATCATTATACATAGATTGCCAAAATATGGTGCAATGGTGTGATAGATGCTAAAATCCAAATAACATGTCAAGGTGGAATGAAATACTATTCAACATCCTTAAAGTATAAATGTTTGATACATGAGGGATAAATATCATGAGACAATTCCCTTCATCTTTTGAGAAAGAGCTATAGATACCATGATATATCATAAGTGATGAAGGAAATTATTTTTGTAACAAATTAATTGGCTCTTACTTGGCTAAATATGTGACTATGTGCTATCAATATGTTGGAGAAAGACAATCAATATGTTGAGAAAAGATTAGTCTCAATAGTTGGAGAAAGTATTGAGGGCATATATAATAACATTCAAGACACCATTGAGTATTTTTATAAAGGATTGTCTTTTTCCAATCAAGCTTGAATATCAAGCATGATGAGGAATAAAATAGGTGGTTTATAAAGTTTGAGATATAAAAGAAAAAAGAGTTTATCAGATGAGTGAAATAAATAATGAAGGAATGAATCCTATTAAAATTCTTAGATCTATAAAGAAAAAACAAAAAAAAAAACATGACTAGAATCTATAAAGGAAGTTCACACTTGAATATAATGTATTAGTTTTCAACTTACTTCTCAAGTTGTTTGTAGAAAAGTTGAAGCCTTGATTGTATGAACCATTTACAATCACAATACTGATACCCTATGAAGTAGGTATAGTGAAATCAAAAAGTGTATATAATGTAAGGTAAATGAGTAAAGATTGAAGCATTATAAGGAAGAAAATCCTTATAAAAATACTCAATCAAAAATATCCAACTAGGGTGGAGCGGAAGTAAAATATTGGTTTAACTAATGATATTAAATATAATACTTCTTGGGAGACAACATAAGTAGTTAATTTTAGCTTTTATAAAATATTGCACCCATTGATATATGTATAAAAATAAGAAATCCATAGATTCAAAAGTTCATGTCCAAAGGAAAATAAATCACCACAATAATCAAACCCAACCATGGTATTTTTTTTTTGTTATATTTTATTTATTCTATTGTTGTGTGATTTTTCAGAAGATTTCCAAAGGAGATAGAGATTCGTTGCTTGAGGTTGAGCAAAAATCTTAATATGAGAGTTTATTTAATATCAGAAGTATTTTGGGTTAAATTGGTAAACTTGGTGAAGCAATGACTTGCAGGGCTACAAAATAATAGAAAGTCATAATATTTCCTATGTTACGACTTGGTTATACTAGTCATAACCTACTAAAAAGTTTTGTCAGCCTATCTTGGTTGCAACTCTATAAAACAAGTTATAACAATCTTTATACACAACTCTACTACCGAGTTGTCATAATTATTTTATTTACAATATTATTTTCATGATCATGATATTTTCTTATAGTCATAACCATACTTTTTTTAATACATGATGATAATTACGTTATTTTCACATTGTAGCAATCTAGTTCCCACTAGTATAAAAAGTTGTGGTATTTTTCATTATCAGAACTTAATCAATACAAAATTAAAAATCACATAACATCAAGTAATTTTTAGTCATGATAATTTTTTCCTATTCAACTTTGTGATCTATCAATTAAATATCTAAGTCATGGCATTCTTGTCTTCAAAATTTTTCATTACAAAGAGTAAATTTTCAAGTCATTATCATTTTTTGCAGCTATGAATTTATGTTATAAGGAATAATTATCTCAATTATAATATTATTGCTACTATGACTTCAAGATCTAGAGAGGGATGACATCAATCATGGCATTATTACCACTATGATTTTTTACTCAAGAGGAGAGTAACTTCTATTATGGAAATCCTTTGCTACCATGACTTTTATATTTCATAAAAGATTCAAAGAGATGAAAAAATCACAACTTCAACCTAGTATCATGACTTCCAGTTTAAAAATATTCATAGAACCCTAAGGTATAAAAGAAAGACTTTGAGTTTTTCGAAAAAGAAGAAAGAAGATGAGGAATTAGATTTTGAGCCATGAGCATGAAAAATCCTAGGTGATGCAACTTCCAACACCAATTAATGAAAAACCCAAGATAAACACAAGGAAGAATTGATAGAGATTAGGTGTTAAGGCTTAGATCCTCATTAGGGCTTTCATTGAGAATACTCAATTTAATGAGATGTCACACCAAATATCTTACGTGAAGTCTTTTCCAGTGTTAGACTAGATTGGGATCTAAGGTTAGTTTGATGTACTTAATATTATGATGATGTGAATATATAACTATTATTTATTGCAATGTTGTGATTTGAATATTAATGGATGTGATTGCTACTTAGAATTGAGATCTAGAGTTTTCGCTACATTTTGGTAATGACAAATGGTGACAGGTAAATCATGAAAAATATTCATGAGGCATGATATATAAAGTGACATCTCTTCTAATTTTATCATATGAGATAAACCTATACATGAAAATATGAATTGAGATAAGTTTAATTATTGCAAGGTACTCACAAAACCAAAAGCACAAACATATTCAAGACCAATCAATTGTCTATATTCTAGAATAATTGACTTTAATGATGTGAGTTAAATAGAATGTTTGTGTAGTATATAATTTGTTTCCTTAACTCTCAATTTTATTTATAAGTATAGGTACTAATATATTGAGAGATTAGATATGAAGCATTGAGATAATAATGGGGCTGGTCAGTGGGCCAAGAGAATTTTTATAGCATGACTTAGTCCGCCCTGAAGATCTAATTCATTTCTATTTTATGTATAATCCTAATTATTCTATATATATATGTGTGTGTGTGTGTGTGTGTGTGTGTTGTATCTGTAATCACAAATGTGCCCACTACTCCTCTACTCTCTCTCTTGATCATGTATTGCAACATTATGGGTTAATAAATCTATAAGCACTATATGCTTTTATAGCGGATGTAGCTAGTCGTATTGAATGATTAGTGAACCAAGCTAAAACTAGTATTATTTATTGTGGTTATGATTTGTTCTTCTTGTTCCTTGTGATGTTATGTTATCTTTTGCATGATTCATTAATGTTATGTTCAACATAATCACTATATAAACATAAATACAAATTTTAATAGTCTAGCCTAGAAATTTCACATTATGTGAGAGTCATGTGTTAGTCATGATAGATGGTGACAGGTTAGCCATGAGACACACACAAGTGGAGGTGATTTGTCTCTATTCTTGTATGATTTTTATATGTGACACACACATATATTTATTGATGTGCGTATAATGCTTACGAAGACAAAAGAATAAACACATTTATTATCATATCATTCCATGTCTTTAAGATATTAAAGGTTGGAGAATAAAAATGCATACTCAAAATAGTTATCAATAAAAATTGACATATTATCTAAGAGGAGTAGAGATTTTAATGACCCATGATTGGAATAAAATGTGATTTAAATGATAAAATACAAAGATAATAACTATTAGGGGATCATCCATTGTAGTGAAAGTCCAAGGATGATAGTTACATCATATGCTAAGAAAACACTAGAGCACTTCTATACTAATATTCCATTCATCTAACAATTAAATATAACATTGCCCAAATACTAAAGAAATCTTATCATGGACAAGGAAGTGAGTCAGCCCTAGAGTCTAAGTATTTTTTCGAAGACCAAAGTCTATCTACTCAACTTGAGCTGTAGTTAGTTCAATATTAGTTAGTCAACTACCTACATAATCTCAATAGGATTGATATCTAGACTTGTATCCAATTTTACTACTTATACGACACGTATACTTTTGGAACTCCATTGAACTAATTAATCACCCAATAAACTTATGTGACCATGTCACAAATGATAAGTTTTAATATTATAACAAAGTTGCAACATTCATCACTATGTCACTTTGGGTAGTAAGTATGAACTATCTTCCTTTAGAAAGTAAATTTCCACATAAATATATTCGAATTTATGTAATTAAAAATCAATTCTTATAATTTCTCATCAATCATTTACTTGACCCAAGCTAATCTTTGCTTAGGTAATATATATATAATTTACCCTTTTACCCTTTAAGAGTTAATTTCCATTGGTCTTCCATAAATCACCCTTTATGATTTGTACTGTCTAACATTCCCACAGCCAATAAGTTCATTCAGATATTTAGGACATATAGTCTATCATTGAGAATCATTCAGTATCTTGTATTTGTCTCTAGACAAACATTCTTTATACCAAATATCTGTTATGCTCCACCATCACCCAACCAATCTAATTCATAGTTTTCAGACATACACATCACAAACACATTAGAATTCGTAGTGACGTGCAAGGTAGCAGTTGAATTCGCCACTTAATCACTCTCATGACTTTGTTGTATAATCCAACACTGCTCAAAAAAACTATGTCACCTATATGAAAACTTTTTAGCAACATCTTTCCTTTTTTCTTAGTAACATCTTTTCTCCTACACTTTTCTTGGAGCTTCTTTCACTTGGGATATAGTCATTTCTGAAGTGTCCTACTTAGTCACAATAATAATACTTTGTTTTCTAGTAGATTTTTTCTTAGAATGACACTCCCTTCCCTCTCCCCCCATGGGTCTAGTACTTGTCCTAATTCCTTTTCATTCTCCTCAAAAATAAGGATGCTTGGAGAAGTAACTATTTCTTTTCATCTCGCAACCATATTTACTAGACAATTGGTAACAAAAATCATGGTAAGGATGTTATTTGGAACCAATGCATCCAAGTAGATGAGTGACATATATACCTTTAGCACATCATTTAATGTCATTTTCATGGATGTTAGCTAGCTAACCAATACTTAGAAATAACACAAGTGAACATCCATATTAAATCTATTCTGATACTGTATTTTAACCAAGCATGGAATTAATAGGTTTTTATTTCTTGATATAATTTTCTCATATATCAATTCTATCTTTTTTCATATCTCATATGCTTTTGTGATTGCAGATATGTGGTGGAAAGTTGTCTTTCCAACATATTGGTGCATCATGGTGGTGACCTTATTGTGTAATTTTTCTAATATCCATCATTTATACTTTCTAATTTCAATTCAGTGAAAATTGGTTCAAGGCTCCAAGTAGGTTCTTTATCATAAAAAGATTTATTATTTTTATTTATAGGTGGATAGTTAAATGGTTTTAACCTAATCATTTAAAGTAAATTATTTTCTTCATACAACATGAAGAAAATAATTTTTCACTAAAAAATAAAATACCAAAAATTAATTAACACTTTGATATCACTTATTTGGGCCGATCGAGATGAAGCCTTCAATAATAGTTTCAAAACTATTTATCGGTTCAGTAATAATGTAATATTAATTAATTTTGACATTATAATTTAAGTTTTTAAATTATATCATCATTTTAAAACTTTACCAATTGTAGTGGATTTCAAACAATCTTTTCTAGGGGTTTTCACTAAAATATTCTATCTATTTAAAATTTAAAATATATTTTAATTTAAATTTAATAACCTAGACAATTTTCAAAATTTCCTATATTTAATTTTATATTTTCAAAATCCAAAATCTTAAATCAACTTTTGCTTGATTTTAATTATTTTAAAAATTGAAATTTATAATCAAACACACATATACTATATGTAGTTTCAAATTTATTATTATATATATATATATACACTTTAAATTACCCAAATAATTAAATGCAATCACAATCACAACTAACAAATGTCCAAAACAATTATAATTATAATTTTTTTTACCCTCCCCCCCAATCCCTCCTTACCAAATCTAGGATAAATACATATGACAAACTTTTATACTAGTCAATCATCTCAGTAGTGAGCACAATCAATCACATTTAATTTTGAAGTTCTTATAAGATCAAATACATTAGTAATAGTTTAAACGCATCTAAAAACAATAACAATTTGAAATTAAATAAAATTGTAAATAAAATTATAAGATCAAATACACCAAAACACATGTTTTGGTGTATTTTTGGAGTACCAAGCATGAAGATCTCCACAGCACTTCCCTCCAACAAACACCTTACGAGCACATCATGAATAATCTTCGCCACATGAGCACAATGAGGGCATCATTGCACAAAAACTATGCGAACACACACAGAAACATCACACAAACACCACACGAACGCTGCACATCCTATGCAAGTATCTCTTGTACAAAATAATATTAGAGGAAAATTACTCTTCTTTACCCTCCCTTGATTTGTTATAAAAGATTGAAAAACCTTGTAGCCTTTATAGATGATAAACTAGAGAAAATGAGATGATCACTTTTTCTTTTTCTTTTTTTGGACGCACATCATGCACAACCAAATTGAAGTCGTGGTCCAACTTTTCTTTTGCATTACATATGTACGCAAAAGGTATGTCAAACTCATTTTTTTTCCGAGGTATTTGTATTTGGTATACCAAATATAATTTTTTTGTAAAAAAAGAGAATTTTTAAAAAATTTAAAAAGTGCACAAAACTGCAAAATAATTGCATTTTGTTACATTGAAAATCGGAAACACAATTTTGACCCAACTAACATGTTAGTGGTTAAAAAATATAAATAAATATTTGACTTGCCTTGCACTAGCCAACAACGAACGTGGGATTCAAACCCACATGTTTCACTTTGTAAAATATCCTTTATCACTCTGCTACATGAAAAAATCAAATATTTTATTGATATCTATATATATATATAAACTTAATATAAATATATAAATATAAACATATAAAAATGTTTTGGTTTTTATATGTTTATGTTTATATATTTATATACGTGGTTATCAAAAAAATATAAATATAAATAACTAAATAAATAAGTATGTGTGCGTGGGGGTTGTTTATTTATATATGTTAATGTTTATATATTTATATATATTATAGTTTATAATTGTTTAAGTTTATATATTTATGTTTAAATATATATATATATATATACATAGAATACACACACGCACACATAAATTTTATTCGAATAAATTTGATTTGTTTCATATAACATGGTGGCAGATAATGTTTTGCATGGGAATTATGTTCTTGGGTGTTTGCCTAGAAATTTTTAACATTTAGAAACTCAAATATTGATATTTTTTAAAAAGTCAAAACTAAAAATAAATTAAAAAATAAGGGCACCTGAATTAGTAAATCCTAAACTACCCTCACCCCTCTTCCCTGACCCCTCGCCCTCGCTCCTGGCCCATGCACTCGCCCCTCTCCCTCGCCTGTCTCCCCTCACCCGTTTGCCCTCACCTCTCACCTCTCACTCACCACTCCCCCCCATCTTCACTAGCTTCTTACGTGTAGCTCCAACAAGCTCAACATGGATCTTGATAATTTTTGTGTAGCTCCTCAAGCTCCATTGTGGAGCTTGATGGAACTCCACGAGCTCCTTCATGGAACTCAAGGTGCTCCATAGCTCCATCGAGTCCACGATGGATCTCCAGGTGCTCTTCGAGCTCCAGTGAGCTCATTGGAACTCCTCGAGCTCCACTTCAACCTCGCTGGAGCTCAACGGAGCTCCTTAGTGGAGCTAGTGAAGTTCCGTCGAACTCTACGATGAAGCTCGAGGAGCTCCGATGAGCTCCTCCGTGGAGTTCGACAGAGCTCCTCCGTGGAGTTCGACAGAGTTCCTCCGTGGAGTTCGACAGAGCTCCACGAGATTCACGAAGGAGCTCACTAGAGCTCTACGTCAAGCTCGATAGAGCTCCATGAAGGAGCTCATGGAAATGAGCGAGGGGAGAGTGGTGGATAGAGAGGGGCAAGAAATGAGGACAAACGTGCGAGGGGGAGGGGTGAGGGCGTCAGCGAGGGCGAGAGAGGGGCGAGGTTAGTTTAGGACTTAAGAATTCGAGTGCCCTTATTTTTAATCTATTTTTAATTTTGTGACTTTTTTAAATATATCAAAAGTTTAGTTTCTAAATATTAAAAATTTCTGGGAAAACACTTCAAAACACAATTTCCCCATATACCACCATGTGAAACATGAGTTTGAATCTCAATTATGTCGTTGATTAATGTATCACAAGTTAAATATTAAATTAATTTTTTATTATTTTTTTAATTATCGACTTGTTAGCTAAGGGTAAAATCAAGTTTCTAATTCTCAATAAATCAGAACATAATTATATAATATTTTGGTCCATTTTTTAAATTAATTTTTTTAATACTTTATGTTTGGTATACCAAAACATAAATCTATATTTTTTTCATATGCATGCTCCCCATGTCCGAAAATCAAATACATACACCACCATTATTTTTTTTTTAAATATTTTATTTTGCTGCGTAAAAAAACATAAGCGTTTAAATTTATTTAATGTTAATTCCACTCTTATTTAATGAGATCACCCCGACTTTTAAAATTATTTAATTAACATTAAATTCAATGCCAAGCGAGCCTGACTGCTGCCTCTGCAAAAACGGTACTAGAACACAACAAACTACGGAGTATAAAATAACACTCTACATTAACCCCAACTTAGTTTGAAATTTAAATTACAGTTAGAATTCCATATTCCCCATGAGTCCGCTCTCACTTCTCTGATCTCTCGTGTCCCTTTGGTGCCGCCTTCCGTGCTGCCCTCTGCTGTGTAATTAGCGTCAATAATTAATACGCACGTGCCGTCGTACTGTCACCATTGTATGTCACAGTGACGACGCAGTGCGCACTCCACTCCACTGGCTTATCCAGGATCCAGCTGTTGCTACCTGCAATTTCGCTTCATTTTCCAAAGCTTGGAATCCTTCTCGATTCTGGTACTTCGCATGTTCAATTCAAATTTACTCTATAACTTGCTTATCCCGTCGGTTCAAGTAGGAAATTAAGTATTAATTCATGTGGTTCTCGATTGTTTCGTGGCTTCCATCGACAAAAAGGTGCGTGAGCATGAACTGCTATGTTATAATCTTTCAATTTGGGAAGTAGCGCATGTGTGTGGTTGAATTAATGGCGGAATTTAATTTTGGGAATGAGAATTAACTCATCAAAAAACAAAGGTTTAATTGGAGTTAAAATGCTTGGTGATTCTCTTCTCAACATGTTTTTGAATGATTAAATTTGGATTTTGGAACGACTGGTTCACACCATTAATTCCAGACCAGCCTTGGCGACTGGTCTCTTTCTCATACTCATCGTGTAAGTGTAAAAAGATTTACTATTATTTTATTTTTTTCATATTTTAGGGACTCCTGATAAGTGTTATTTTCCTGTTTCTTCTCAAATCATCAAACAAATGGAATTAGGTATTAGGATGAGAATAATTGTTCTTTAAATTAAAAAAAAAAAGAAAAAAAATCATGTCCTAAACTTCTTAGTTGTGTTATCTTATGATATATTTAGTGTTTCATTTAAATAATGTTTGAAACTTAAATGAAATAGTTGTATCAGAACATATTCTTGGATAATTTTATGTTGTATATAGCATAGAGTTCTCGTAAGGTTTGGGGAATTTGAAGTATTTTTTTTTTTGTATTTTTTTTGTACCCTCGTTCATTTTTTAAATCAATGGAATGAAATAACTTAGCTTTCCCAATAAAATAAAAATGAAAATAATAACTAGTGGATATGAAATATGTAAGCTTTGGAAAAACTCTAATAGGTGGATATGAAAAACTCTAATAGGTGATTTGACTATGTCAAATATAGGCCTCTTAATGTTGGGAAGTTCGAGTCTATTCTAATGGAAAGAGAAAAAAATGAGAGATAAATCTCGGATAAATTAGGTATAAGTTATAATTTATGATTTAACTACTAAAAGGTTAGGGGTAATTATAATTTTGATAAAGTGAATTGAAAGAGCTTAATCCATACAACTTATACATTATAAAATTAATTAGCAATTTATTTTCTATGCTATTTGGAATTTAAACTTGGTACAAATGTATTAAAATTTAATTGGGGTTTGAACAATTTGTAATTATTAGTACTAGACTAGTTCCTAATGCCTTTTTTTGCATATTAGTCTATGAGCAATAAAGTATCTTTTTTTAATATTTTATTTTCTATATATTTTTTGTAGGCTAAATTTATTATAACTTGTTGGTTTTTCTATGTTGTGCAATTTGATGATTGAATTAATATAATATATATTTTTTCATTATTTTAAGTATTTTATTTTATATGGTATCAAAGAGAATATATCAATTGCTAGATGCCATAGCAAGTGATGACATAAAATACATAAAAATCTTAATATTTTAATGTTTATTCTTCCTTACATGAAGTTAAATTAATTGCATGATATAATGATTAAATTATCTGAATTTTTTTTTTATTTTTTCTCAAAAATTTATTGTATTATTTATTAATTCAAAATTTCTATAATTTTCAGGCCTAGTATATCTATTATAAAAAAAATATGATATTCTCATTATAATTATTAAATTGTCTCATGCGAAACATATTTTGTTATACATCAAAATGATTGATAGACATGATAAATCATTATTTTATGATATAATCTAATAAATTATTCTTAAGCTAATTGCATCTTTGATATAATAAGTATTATTATTTTTTGTTATTCTTAGTTTTTACTAATATCTATAGTGATCGATTAATGTGCAAATAAATATATTATAGTTAATAAATTATTATTTTATTATTTTTTTAAAAACTCATGATATTACTATAGTTAACATTTTTAGTCATAAGATATTTGGAGATATTGGATATCAAAGTATCAAATTGAAACCTCTAGCTCTATATCACATATCTTATACTAATGGATAAATGGAGTTATTTTATAAGTTGTTTTATGTAATTCATATTATCAATCAACTTAATTTTTTTTAAATTATAGGAATTCCCTTAATATGCTTGATTGTTTTTTATTATTTTTTGGAATGCCTAACCTTTTTATTTCTTTTGGAAAAATTAGGATTGATGGAGGAATACATGAAGAAAATTAGAATTTAGTATGAATGTGGCTCATGTTAATCCCGAAAGTATATTAGGATTATCTATTTGATACAATAATATGATTTTTATGTAAATATTTTTAATTTGATTCATATTAATATTTTGTGATCATGTCATATTTTTGTTATTTTTATTAATAATTATTTATAATGATAAAATTGAGTATTAGAATTCATTATAAAGCCTAAAGGATAGTAATAAAGTGATATAAAAATCATTTTAAGCAAGATTTTAATATTCATAGAAGTAATAATATCTCAAGTTCTTTAAAATTTTTTTGATTGCTATAAATAAAATTGAGCATCAAATCTTTTGTGTTACTACAGTATGATAGTTAGGAGAAAGAATAAATGTTTGATTGAAATTATTACTATATTTTTTATATATAGAGATTTGATAAATCAAGTGCTGTCAAAGGAGTACTACATTAAAATTATTGTTTTATGGAAAGGATCTCATCGTTTATTTATGAAAAAAATCTATATTAGAAGTCTCAAAATTAGTCGAGCTAGGTTAGCCCATTTGATGGAGCTTGCCAGCTTGGCTCGACCCGACCTACTTGGATGGTCGTGCTCGAGCAACATATTCGGCTATGTCGTTGCTAAAATCACGATTGTCTGGCTTTTGCAGGCAGCCTCAAATGACTAAATACATTACAATTGGGGGTTGGTCCCAATGCTAATTTTTTCATATTTAATTTTTTTTAAAAAAAGAAAATGTGATATGCCCTGCCGACCTGCCTTTAAACACATTGCAGTGTGTAGTCTCTGGACATCCACTGTATATCATGAGTTTCATAAATGAAATTTGTTGTTCATTTTATTTTTCAGTGTCAAAGCTAGGATTGGCACGCCCTAGTGAAAGATAGTGCATGACGATGTAGGTTTATGTGTGTCTATATGCTACACAGAAAAATAGTGTGCATCATGTGTGTGATAGCAGCGTGTGTTATGTTGTGGCTAGCAACAGTAACACGTATCATAGTAACATGCTGCTTAATGATATGATAGTGACATGCAATAGTAATTTGGTGTGCAATAGTGTGTAGTGGCGCAGTTAGTGAATTGAAACAATGTGACACATTAGTGTGTGAAGGTGTGCGCAACAATAGTCATGTCGTGGTGCATTATGTATGTAACAATGCATGTGAGTGTGCGTGACAATGGGGATGTTGTGACATGCAATGTGGCGCACGTGTGATAGTTCGGTGATATATGGCGTGTAGTGTGGTGTACGTGTTACAATGTGGTGTACTTGTGTGCTATTACTATTTACCTGATGCACTGCTAGGCAAATGAATTATACTGAATTTATTGTCGGGGTTTGCATGTGGTTCTTTAGTCAAAAAAAATTTGAACATTTGACAGAGCACAAACAATCATGACTAGCCATAGTGGCATGGATCTGGTTATGATGGGATGTGAAGTCAGGCTCACGTGTCAAAATGGTAAGCTGCACGGCATGATTGGAGTTCTTAGCTCACCTGGGCCAAATTCGGCTCATGTGGCAAAATGATTGTGATTGTTCTTGAGTGTCTTTGGGTTGGGTAGAAACCCAATTCGACTTAGCATGTTAAACGCGCATGCTTATTTTTTTAATATCCGATTAGATTAGGTGCATGAATCATATGTGTTGAATTTTTTTAAATGATCATGGGTTAGTTTGGGCCAAATGGAATTGAGGTCAATTAATTTTTTTTATGGCTCGAGTTATGCATGACATGTTTATCATCTCTAGATGTGGCTACTCCGATGAGATAGAAATAGTATTTTCTTGGCATGATATTATTATATTCTCTTCCTGATAGTTTTGTGAGGTTTCTGGGTTAAATCCTTAGTGATAGAGGTGGCAAATGGGCTATTTTGGATCGTGTAGGGCTAGATTGAGTAACTCAATTAAATTGACATGTTCAAGCCTCAAGGCATAGTTAATTCGATGCCCGACGTGATACTCAAACCAGCTCGAGTAGTGCTTGGCTAACTAGTAGCATGGGTAAGGTATAACTATGGCCAATGGCTCATGCCATGTGGACTCAACCCTTGCTGTGTTTGTGCATAGAGTGTTTTTTATATTGTTTAAATGTATTAATATTATTGTATATCTATAGAAGTGTAATGCAAGATGTAATAGTGAATATAGACGAATACAAATTCATTGAATCATAAAAAAATTTTATATATTTTAAAAAAAAAATTTAAATTTCAATATACACTTATTCCTCAAGTTTATTGTGAAAAATAATATAAATTATCAAAGTAAATTTATAGTTTATAAGTTATATTTGATTATACTTGAATCCTGGTGACTATTCTATATACACTTATTCCTAATCTTTACTGTGAAAATAATATTTTTTATGTTTAGTTGGTATATTTTTTTATCTGTGAGATATCATCGATATAATTTTCATTATAAATTTTGCCTTAAAGCGATTTACATTCTCATTTAGATGTATTCATAGTAAAAACTCATCTGTAATAAATAATATATTTTTTCACAAGTTAAAATATTTATTTTCAAGTCTCAGAAATAGAGAGAATTTATTTATTCTAACATGATTTGGTTCTATTATATGAGAGATAATATATCATAAGAAGATTTGAGTTTCTTAATATCATTCTGAGAAAGGATAAAAGAAATAAAAAATGAGCAGACATGCATATGATAATATCTGTGAGATAATGTGCTGGGTACAACTTTCTTGTTCTTTTTGGAGAGTGATTGAAAAGTCTAGTCCAGAAGGATTAGTTATAAGATCATCTAATTTCCTGATAGATTTATTTTTGGTAGACTTATGAACTATTGTGTTATTTGGACTTGAGAGAAATTCTCTCTTGTGAAACCTCGCAATTTCAAGAATCAATATGATTTGTATTTTTTGGCATATATAATGGTTTTATATTAGTGTTGTAATAATATGAACTAACAAATAATTCATATGTCTAATATGCATGCTTACTTTTCCTAGGCTTGCTGAAAATGGACTCATGTTCGAAAAAGGTCGCATCAATATTTATTTAAATAATATCAATCTTTTGATAAAAAATACTTATGTCTATTTTAGGTACTAGAATATCAAGGAAAAAATATTTTAAGGCCTTAGGTGTTAACTTGTCTGATCTTGGGGAGATATTATGGATAAAATAAGTATTCATAAAACTTATTAGAGATAAACTAATTGATATTTCTTTAGGATATATGGTCTGAAAGATCATACATTGAGAAAATATAAAATAATGTTCAATTGATAATATAATTTGTAGATATAATTACATCTCCCCAAACATCATTTATAATATTCATCTAAAATAAAAGTATTCGAGTTATTTTAAATAAATGTCTATTCTTTTTTTTAGCAATTTTATCCTATCAATGTGTGTGTTGACACATGAAATTTGATATATAATCTCGTGATTTATCCAACAAGTATTAAAATTATCATATATATATATATATATATATTCTAATATATTATTATTTGTTAAATATTTTTATTAAATTAATTTTTGAAATATGCGTGTTAAAGTTTATAATTTATTTGTTAAAGTCTATGTTTGTTTTTTTATTATTATTATTTTTGATAAGAACACCTAATTTGTGACTCGTCTTAATTATTTTGCTTATTATATAAGGGTTTTCACGCGTGATATCGAAACCAAGTTGAATGGTATTGAAGATCAATATGATATTAGAGGAAGAACCCTTTTGAAATAAACCTTGATGGAGTGTGTGTGGGAAAGTGGCGTGAATCCTAGAGTGATAGGAGCCACTCCTACTGTGTGCAACCTTTAGCTGTCGCATACTCAAAGTGGTTGACAATATCATTAGAAGTCACCGACTCATGGTTAGCCATTTCGTCAATGGCTTAGGAGATGCATCGCCAAAATTCCCACAATGTGTGACCCATAGTTTTTCTGATTGTATTTGTTAGATGTCTTTATATGGTGTCCGTTGTCTTCATATTGTGTGTGATGTCGTGGAAGTGTTGTGCCGTTAGATCTCTGATGATAATTGATGTTGGTTTTGCACTTAAGATTTTTGATTATCTTTGTTTATGTATTTGCCTAGGTTTTGTGTTGGATAGCCATGACGAGCCTTGTTGAAATAGATAAATGGACTTCATTTAAGGTATTATTTCACTCGAGATGATGTCATATTATGTTAGAAGAAATTATACCATATACTCTAATAAAACTTGATAATTAATATTATGATTTATGATAATATTTGTTGCTAGTTGCAAGTGTGTATTTATTATGAAAAATATATCTGGATGGGAAGGTAAATCATCTTAAGACGAGACTTGTAGCAAAAAGTTTTATTCAAATATTTGGTATGGATTACATTGATATTTTTTTTCCCATCGATCAAAATAACTTCCATATGAAAATTTATTTTACTTGTAGTATTATATATGTGTATGATATACTATATAGTCTTAAAAAATATATTTCTCTATGGTGATCAGGTGAGAAGACGCATATGGAGTAACAACTACTTGGGTTTTGAGAAGAGCAGTCACACATAGTTTGTAGACAGTTGATGATATCATATGACCAAAAGTAATTATCTAGAGCTTGATTTGTGCGATTTTTATAAGTAGTAATGTTATTTTAATTGTGCATATGTGTTTTTGATTTTTTTTTTTTTAAAATTTTTCTAGGAGATTTCTGATTTTAGAATAATTTTGTTTATCATGTATGTTTACGATGTCTCACTCATATGAGGTGACTAGTTATAAATCATCTAAAGCAGGTACCTTCAATTGCAATTCTATTTGAAATATCTTTAGAAATTATAATACTTTCTTGGCATTGATGTGTCTGTGTTAATGTTTATATAATCATACACTATTCATACATCCATCGAATTGTTTGCTTTTGATTTTTTTTTTTTTTTTTTTTTTTTTGTGTTTATCTTTGAGTGCATTTGCTGATGTTCCAGCAAACTTCAAGCAGACTTGGTTTGACTGAAAGTGAAAAGCTGAGAAGTGACATGCGGTTCCCTCGGACTAAGTGTTTCATGTCCTCGTGGTCGAACTGTTCAATCAAACTGATGCGAACGCATTTCTGGAGATAGCTGAGATTGCTCATGTTTTTTATCTTCATCAAGGGTCTGAACGAATGGGTGCTTGCGTATCAACCTGTAGTCGAAGTTCTCGCAACAGCAGGATAAAGGAAGAGGCAGTTCCACCTTACTGTCTGGATGCTGCTTTATTAGGGCTAGTGGGAACCAAAACGGCTTCTGGCTACGAAAGAACAGTACAACATTCACAAAACTGGTTCTCCTCCAATGGAATCAGCCAAACTTCTTGTTTATTTACACAGCAGGGACGTAAGGGAGTAAACCAGGATGCAATGATTGTGTGGGAGGTAAAACATGTGTTCTTCTTTCAAGTTTTCAAATTCCCTAAAATTGATAATTCTATGTTTTTGTGGAAAACAGGTTATTCCTTATGCCGCAGGGGCTATTCCCTATATGGATATTTATGGCCAATCTAATAATAAGGGAAATTGTGAGTTCAATAATTGTATCGTGCGCATTATACATTAAAAATTCAGAAAATAAAATAATGCTTAATGCCTCATCCATCCTCTGATACCATCAACAGTACTTGCTAATACTGCCACATGTGTAATTCTCCGAGTAATAATTTTTTTATGTCGTGTCACTTATATAAATTGCTAAATTACTAATTTAGTTATTTGGTTTTTTTGATCAATTTTATTTTTTAGTTCATTTCCAAAGTTCTTCGATGCTATATAATATTATTTCTTTCATAATTTTTTTTATGTTCTGTTTTTTTTTTTTTTTGTGATTTTCATTTTGAATTCATACATATCATCTATGAGTTTTGTGGCATGCTAAAAGCTATGCTAACAGCATGATAGTCTGGCTAACAAAGAGGATGAATGCTCTCATCCAGGGGTCATCAGTTCGATCCTCATGGATATCGAATATGCTCTCCAGGGGGTATCTTCCAGTGAGATTTATCATGCTGTTGGGATGTGGGCCTTACTTTCTCTGACCCTAGGCCCTGAGGCTCATATGCTCTCTAGGGTATCTGCAGCGAGATTTATCATGATATTCACTTTGTAATCAATTGTGTCTTGTATAACCAGATTATAGAAAGATGACTTCTGAATGGTGAGTGTATCATTCTTTCTTTTTGTCTTTTAGCAAAAATGTTTTCTATATAACCAGATTCAGAGCTAGTAACAATTTTTAGAGTTGTTATTTTGCTCTTGTAAATGAATGAATGTGGGCAGGCGATTGCATATTGTATTCTTTTTGGCCGAACTAATTTTTTTTTGCCTAGCAAAATGCTTATTATGTTGAGTAATCTTGTCTAGTTTTTTTTTTTTTTAAAAAAAAAACCAGCTTGAATCCCCGAGCCATATTGGGCTTGGAGTAGAGGGTCAATTGGGCCTTGCTGGACTAGCACATCCTGAACTTTGCTAGCCTTGTTGGGCCACCGTGCTGTGCCTGACACTACACGGCACGACATCATGAGAGGTAGGCTCGACCCTGGTTGGTTGGGCTCATGAGAGGTAGCCTTCTCAGCCATGTTTGATGGTTATGCTCATGCTTGGTTGGGCTGGCCACTATGCCCCCACCCTGGTTGGCTGCTGCCACTGGCCAGTCAGCTAGTGGCCCTGGCCTAGTGGGCAGTGGTCAGTGACCACTGGATTGGACTGGCCAGGCTAGCAGCTAGTCAGTGTCCAATCCAATGCTAGTGCCATCGACTATAATTAAAATTTTACAAGCTAGTGGTTACTACGCCTCAAGCATGGGGTTGTGGACTTTGACCTTGTTAGGCAATTTATATTTACAATAAAATATTAATTTTTTAAAATCTAAATATTAAAAATAAATGAAAATGAATAAAATTTACAGCTTAATAAAAAAAATTATTATTTCATAATTTTGATTTAATTTATGAATAATAATAAATTGAAAAATGATAAAAGTATAGTACACCAGTGAATAGAAATCAGTAGCAAAACTAACACATAATTCTTCTAATATCCTCTATCAGCCTATGTGATTCGGATTATCATATCTGAAGTTTTTAGTTATAGTGGTAGTCATAATATTCTCGATATTGTGTGAGTTGTTATCTATTAGTATTTTTTTCATTTGATCTTGAAGGCTGATCTGTAAATTATTCCAGATCTTAAAGTATGATATTGTTTGTATAATATCTGATCGTAGTTTTAATCTCATATTTAAAATAATAATTATAGTGCCAAAAAAAGTAGACTTTAATATTATGCTTGATATTGAAGGAGTCGATAGATCATGTGCTATGTTAGATATCATGAAATATGTAAATTTATATGATTTCATTTAACTCATTATATCTAGTAAATCTTCTAATATTCTCTCATGATGTCGTGCTATCATAGTGGCACTACATCATGTGAGGTAGGCCTTGCTTGATACAATGCTCACCTTCCTTAGCTAGGCGTGTTGGTCGTCTTGGGTTGGGCTGGCCATTGGCTATGCTCCCTTGCCCTAGTTGGCTGCTGTCATTGGCCAGTCACTTAGTGGCCAGTGCCCATTGAGCAATGGCCACTGCCAATAGATTGGACTGGCCAGGCCAACAGTCAGCTATGTTCTGTCCAGTGGGCAGTGACCACTATGGCACTGCCAGTGCCAGTGTCACTAGCTATAATTAAAATTTTACAGCCTGTGGTCACTGTGCATCAAGCATGAGGCCATGGACATCGATTTTGTTAGATACTTTATATTTACAATAAAATTTAAATTTTTATAAATTTAAATATTAAAAATAAATTGTATAGCATCATAAATAAAAATGAATAAAATTTACAATTCAATAAAAAAATATTTTTATTTCATAATTTTGGTTTAATCATATCATAAATAATAATGAATTGATAAATTATAAAAGCACAATACGACAATGAATAGTAGTCAACAACATCAACATGCAAATCTTCAAATATTTTTTATTAGTCTGTATGATATAAATTATTATAACTTAAGCTCATAGTTATAGTGATAGTCTTAATATTCTTGATATCTTATGAGTCATTATTTATTAATAATTTTTTTTCTTGATTTTGAAGATTAATTCATGATTTTTCTCATAACTTTAATTTTAATATTGTTTTTATGATATTTGGTCATAATTTTGATCTCATATTAGAGATGTCAAATGGGATGGGCTGGCCTAGTCCGACACGGGCATGACACAGTTTAGTATCGTGCCCATGCCCAACACGATACGCTACAGTGCCGTGCCCCAGCCCATCGTGCCGTGCGACACGTGGGCATAGCACGTGATCACGCATTGAACGTGGTCAATACGAGTCGATGTCCGATAGGCGAGGCTTGCCGAGTCCAAAAAGGGTGAAGATGCGTAGCGGAGAGGCGGTGCGCCATTGAAATCCTAACTTTTTCTTAAAAAAATTAGGGTTTTGTCTGACGCGAACCAGGCCAAGCCTAGTGGTTTTTTGGGCCGCTGATCTGGGCCGGGCCGGCACAGAACAGTAACCATGCCAGGCCAGGTACGATAGCCCAGTTGGGCGGCCTAAAACTGGGTTGGGTAATGCCGGCCCAGTCCATTTGACATCTCTATCTCATATTTGAAATAATATTCACATTCAGAAAAAATAAATTCTAATATTATGCTAATATCAAAGGAGTCAGTATATTAAATACTATTTTATATAGCATAAAATAAGTGAATTTATATAATTTCAATTAATTTAATATATTTAAATTTTTAATATTATTATGTAATAGAATGAAATAATAATCAATACATAAGTACCAAGATAGTCCACTCATATTTGAAGGATCATCCCGTCATTTGTCCCTGACTAGTTGAATGAAAAAAATTATAATTTTAATATATAATGTCCATGCTTGTACTAAAAAATTTATTAAAATTATTATATCTAATATTATAATATTTAAATATATTATTTAATTATTCATGAATTTTATTTTCTTATTTGTTTGTTTGATTTATGCAAATTGATATGTATTTTAATATATTTTTTATTCATTTTATTTACTTTAAAATATATATAGGTAATCAAATAATACATATATAGAATGAATAATAAATATTTTAAATACTTAATTTTCATCTCAACAACATAATATTAAAATTAGGATATCCTCTATACTTGTTAAATATATTATTAATATCATATATGCACTTAAGTGTAAAACATGTTGTAGGAGTGTATATCAATGAATACATGTTCATCATATCATAAAAATTCTTTAAGAATTTTAAAATTAAAATTTTGTTTTTAGTCTGAATCATAAATAATAATTTTGTTATTTTTATTATTAATATAGTTGAATATTATGTGTTGATAGTTAATATATAAATCTAATATCATGTAGGTATAATTTTAATGATGTTGATATTTGTTTGGATACATAGATAGAATGACTAATTAATATTTAAAATATTTAGGTTCGTTTTGACAGCATGACATTAAAATTAGGTCATCCTTATATTTGTTAAATATATTATTAATATTATACATGCACCTATGTGTAATGCATGTTGTATGAGTATATATCAACGAATACATGTTTATTGAATCATAAATTTTTTTAAGAATTCTATAAATTAAAAATTTTTTTTTAGTCTAAATCATTAATAATAATTTTGTTAATTTTTATTATTAAAATAGTTGAATATCATGTGTTGATAGTTAATATATAAATCTAATATCAGGTAGATATATTTTAAATAATGGTAGATATTTGTTTGGATTATTTTTCATTTTAGACTTGTTGACAAACATAGAGTATACAATTATTATTGCATGTTAATTATCTTAAGGTATTTAAATAAAATTTTTATATTTTGTAATGTGGGGAAACTTATTTTTTTTATTTGCACTATTTGGCTAATTATATAACACGTAGACTTAATATGAAAATTAACACGTAGACTTAATATCTAGAATCGAGAATTTATTCGTGAATCAAATTTTTTATAATTTTTTTCACGTTAATTAATTCATATCTCCTACAGTTAGTAATTTTTTTTTTTGGTATTTTAGTTTTTATTTTTGTGATTTTTTTTTGATATTTTATTGTTTTTTCACGTTAAATTCATAATACAATAGGTTGAAGTTATTTTTTTTCATGTTAATTAATTCATATAGTTGACAGTTTTTTTTTTTTTGGTATTTTAGTTTTATTTTTGTGATATTTTGAGGATTTTGGTCTCTTGAAAATTATTATTAAATCGATTTATGTGAATTGATTTGCGATTTAGCGATTCAGCGATTCAGTCTTCGATTCATGCATATTTTTGATTCTTTTAAAGATTCGGACTCACTGAATCGTCGTGAATTAAATTGTGAATCGAATCGTGAATCGTACGATTTTGATAACAGTGAATCTAATTCATTAATAATTCTTACTATTTCATTAATTTATCATGAATTTATTAACTTGGATTAACTTTATTATTTGCCATCTACTAAGAAAGTAGCAATTCTCGCGGGACAGACATTCCAATTGTGTAGCACGCTCAAAGCAGGAAAGTTCCTAGCACCAACATGTATCAATAAATCTGAGTGCTCTTGTCACTGCTGTTTAATGCGGTCTGATATTCTGTGGTTAAGCCGGACAGTAATTTTTCAAGTTTTTAGCTGACACTCTTGCACGTTGATAGGATTTCTTATCAGAGGGTGTGACATTTTGCGGTGTATTTGATGGCCATGGCCCGCAAGGTCATCATGTGGCTGGCAGCGTAAGGGATGCCCTACCATTAAAATTGATGTCTGCTCTAGCTAATCTGTCCCGGCAGAGGAACAGAGCAACCCAAGCATGCTTTAATGGGAAGAGATTGCTCGTGGAAGAATCCGAGGATGTCCCAGCGGAGGATAAGCTGAAATTGCTGTGGAGAGAAGCATTCATGAAGTCGTACAAGACAATGGATAAAGAGCTGAAATGGCATCAAAATCTGGACTGCTTCTGCAGCGGGAGCACTGCCGTCACCATAGTAAAGCAGGTATTCTGGCATGAATGACCGACCACATGCTCGTCATCGTGTTCGTATGATTTTTTATTTATTTTTTATTGATTTTAATATGATTTTTGATTGCCACCCGGGACGTGACGTCCTCCATTTTGAAAGGATTCAAATCTTTTCATTGGTAACATTGGGGATTCTCGCGCAATCATGGGATCCAAAGATGAGAACGATGAGCTAGTTGCAATACAATTAACGGTGGATTTGAAGCCTAATTTGCCAAGTGAGTGTGGGCTGTGAATTTTATTTATTTATTTATTTTTTTTTTTAGTTTTTTTTTTTTTTTTTTTGTGGTCATGACTTGCCTGTTATAGATCGATCACCAATGGCACATGACAGCCTAATTGGTAAAATGTTGAATTCGCGCCTTCTTGGAGGTTGTGTGTTTGATCTCCATGAGCTGCCATCAAACTGGGATACGGGTAGATTGTCGTGGGCCCAATTGGGCCCAGGGATACCACCAGGTTAAAAAAATTTGCGTATCGTAGGAAGATCACCAACGGCATAGTAGTCCTATTGACGAGATGTTGAATTTGTTCATCCTTGGAGTTTGTGAGTTTGATCCCCATGAGCCACCATCAATTACTAGGACAAGAAAATGCCCAATTGGGCCCATGATTTTTTTTTTCATGGGCCCAATTGGGCCCATGGATACCATTTGGTTTAAAAAACTTGTCTATGATAGATAGATCACCAAAGGCCTAATGATCATCCTATTGAGGAGATTTTGAATTATCGTCTCATTGGAGTTTGATTCTCATGAGCTACCATCCGTTGCTGGGACAGAAAAAATGCACCGCCTAGGGTTCGGGTGGATTGTCATAGGCCCAATTAGGCCCAGGGATTCTACTAGGTTAAAAAAAAAAAAACTAGCCTATGATAGATAGATCACCAACATCATAGCAGTCCGATTGACAAGATATTATTGAATTTTTGTCATTGGAATTTGTGAGTTTGATCCCCACGAGCTTCCATCAAATGCTGGGACAAGAAGATGCACCCTCCTGGGATATGAGGGGAGTGTCATGGGCCCAATTCGGCCCAGGGATACAACTCGGTAAAAAACAAAAAAAAAAAAAACTTGTCTGTGATGGATATGAGTGGATTGTGAGTGCGTGCTTTTGTTTTCCAGGAGAAGAAGAAAGAATAAGCAAGTGTAAAGGAAGAGTGTTTGCATTGCAAGACGAGCCTGGAGTGGCCAGGGTTTGGTTGCCATTTGATGATGCACCTGGCCTAGCAATGGCACGGGCATTTGGTGACTTCTGTCTGAAAGATTACGGAGTCATTTCCGTGCCAGAATTCTCTCACCGGGTGCTAACCGAGCAGGATCTATTCATTGTTCTCGCTTCTGATGGGGTAGGCATTTCTTCGACCATCTGTCTCTTCCGCCAGGTGCTTGTTTAATTTACCTTCTGTTGAAGGTCTGGGATGTACTGAGCAACAAGGAAGTGGTGGAGATTGTATCATCTGTGCCATCACGAACACTGGCAGCAAGGATTTTGGTGAAGTTGGCCATGCACGAATGGCAGTCAAAATACCCAACTTCAAAAATGGACGACTGTGCTGTGGTCTGCTTGTTTTTGGATGGGAAAGTGGATGCAACTGTGAAACATGGTTCTCTGGGTCTGCCTTCCGCCCCTCTCACCAGCCACCATGCTGCTGCTGCTGCTGCTGGTGGTGGTGGTGGTGGTGGTGGTGGTGGCAGTGGTGGTGGTGATGGTGTAAGTGAACTACTGCAGCTGGAAACAGAACCGGAGCCATGCCTGCAAAGGAACTTCACAGTGAGATCACTGGTTCCTGCTGGCGGCGTGTGCGGGGAAGTAGAGGCTGAGGAAGAGCAGAGTTGGACAAGTTTGGAAGGCACCTCTCGAGTGAACTCACTCGTTCGGCTTCCTAGATTTCCAAAATTCACTTAAAAAAATGTCGATTTTATCTGCGTGCTTAGGGGTTATTAGGTAAGATTGGCTTAGGACACTCTCTCATGTTTATGTAGTAGACTATGTTTCAACATATAAAAATTTATTTCTCTTTTCTTCTTCCAGGTCATATTGCTAGAATGTGTATGATTAAATAAATACCAACACACGAGTTCTTATAAGAAGCTTAAAGTTAAATGTGTCAGGTCAAGAATAGTATTGTGATGTTCTTGTGCTGCTGTATGTATATATTAGAGATCATGTTTTGGTACGATGATAAATATTTTTGTTCAACAGCTTGATAATTTGTATTGGGTTTGAGACTCATCACATGTAATTTATTCTATTTTTGAGGGTAAGATTGTTGAGATATTCATCTCTACCAAACTACTTGCTCAAAATAGAACCCTTGTGCATCGTGCCTGATCATTTTCACCTCTTCTTTTGCTGGAACATCTCGTGGTATGTGTGTGTGTGTGGGTGTGTGTGTGTTATTTTTTTATTATTATAAATGGGGTTGGAGTCACATGCATGTGATAATGGGTCATGCATGGCTATATGAAGAAAAACGAAGATTGGTAATTTTAATGAGGATGGCAAAGAAAAGTTGTTTATTAAAAGTGTTTGAAGGCATGATTCTCTTCCACTTTGAAATTTTGGTCATTTATACCTCTATTATGGATAATCTTGATTTTTGAAACAAACTTAGAAGATTTTTGAAGTAGTCACAATAAAACATATGCCAACTCTCACTTTTAAGGGTGGACATCATCATAATTTATAAATTTTTTTTTTTTTGATATAGGTTATATTTTAATACAAATGAATACGAGTTATGGTATTTATGTACTCTCATGCATTTTTTTTATGTACACAAAAATAGAGGTGTCAACTAGAATGTGTTGGGCTAGCACGCCCTAAAATATTTAGCCCAGCCAGGCCACTGTGTTGTGTTGGACACAACATGGTTTGTCCCTATGGGGTGTGCTATTACAACATGGCCCAATAGCCAAATTGAGGTATTCACTATGCTGAGTCATATTTGTTTGGATTAATGCCTAGTAAAAATTAGTATGATGGAGCCATGCATGATTTAGTGCTTGGCCTGGATAAAGGCAAATCCATGCTACCCTGGGTTAGTCGTCGTAGGCAGCATAGCTAACATCATGCT
This sequence comes from Sapria himalayana, assembly GCA_029783825.1. Lineage (NCBI taxonomy): Eukaryota > Viridiplantae > Streptophyta > Magnoliopsida > Malpighiales > Rafflesiaceae > Sapria > Sapria himalayana. The sequence continues at coordinate 2,283,080 of JAREIK010002991.1, forward strand.
TGTTTAGAATGTTGGACTGTCATTGATATCACACACGCACACGCACACAGACACACAGACACACGCACACGCACACAGACACACGCACACGCACATGCATGCACGCACACACATGCACACATGCGCACGCACACACAAAAACACCAAAAATTATCACGACTAATTAAGTAGTGTTTTAGTCAAAAATTAATATCAAAATTATGCAATACTCCACAATTTACTAATTAGCTAAAAGCCTCCAAAAAATTATTAATTTTATGACTTCATCAAAATTCACAAAAACTTCGAAGTTATGAAATAGATTTATTTATATCTAATTCTTAGGCTTATACATCACCTAAAAATACCAAAATATTCAAGAATATTAGGTAATTTGAGTATCAAATAAACTCGTATGCTTAAGTATCAATCATCCCCAAGCAATAAATTTCTCTTCAATAAAAAAAATTCAACATCATTACATATCAATACAGTACAATGGTTTCAACATTATAATATGAAAATAAATAAAAAATATAAATCAATATGCTGAGAAAGGTGGTTGATATGATTTTCCTCTATGATCATACTCATGAAAGGTGAAAATTCATTTTGAGTACTTGAATGGTAGTATACAAGTGGATGACCTTATTGATCTCCCTTTTGTATAACCAATCAATCTAATATCCTTGCCAGAATATCACAAAGAACCTTATGTTTTTATCTAATCAAATTTAATGCATCCTCAAATGATTCTATCACAAAATATAAGTTATTTTGATTTGCACTATGTTTTCCTACTTCATCTATAAACTGGCACTCTTGATATGTTGTGTCAATCCCATTTGTGTCATTTCATTTTTTCAATGTTAGCTTCCAATCCACCATGACGGTCTCATATAGTATCTCAAATAATTTAGCATTGCATGTCAATCTAATATCTACATATTTCATTATTTCCTTTATTGTTTGTAGATCATCTCTTCAAAATTTTTTGCTCTGTGAGAAAAAATATCTCTTTTTTTGATGGAGATGTTTTTTCGACATCATATCAAATTTTTTGACTTCTATGTATAAGGATTTGATCTTATTTTTCACTTTTTCCTTGTTTCTTTTTGTATCCTATTGTATATTTTCCAAAATGCATTAACTATCAAAAACATACATCTATGTGTAGCAACGAAATGATTAATATGGGCTAGCACATCTTCTCACCTTTCTCCCATTCTTTCTGTCTCTTGCATGTTTGCTCCAATGAAGTATGAGTTTTTTTTCCTAAATTTATGTCAGTCAATCTTCTTCGAGCACCAACTTCTTTCACATTTTGTCTCTTTCAATTCCTTTTTTAATCTCAGACAATATCATGGGGACACTATTAGACACATTGCATCAACTTATTCATCCTTGGAAACTCTCTCAGCTAGACATAAAGTAACAAGAGAATGATGAATTAGTCATCTAGAAATTTTACACTCAAGGAACCAAAGAATCAATTTCTCCAGATTCTTCACTACATCAAAATGATAATCAATGAGGATGGCATACAGTAAGAATGTTCTCTCTGGAATGATCATCAAGACATGAAGTGTCCGTAATAAAAATGAGCATATGAAATAAAATCAAACTACTCACCTCTGTGAGTTCTCCCCTCATCAAATATTCATATACACTTTTTGAAATCACCCTCCGTATACCCTTTTGATCCATCAACAAATTAATGATAGATGGAAAATTTTATTATCTATGAAGTGATTTAAAATCCATATTATTATTTGCTCCTTGGAAACTTATATATTATCCCCCAATCAAAGTGGACCAACATATATCTCATATAGCAAGTTTTCTCTCGCCTATCCTCCACATTGACATAAAATTCTTTCACAATCAAAGTATTGCTCTGTTCTATATATATGTAAAATAATATCCAATTTCTCTTCTTGTTAATATTTTTAAAATGATGAATGAATTCATTGAATGCCCTTTCTCTGATAAAACTTTTCTTAGACAAAGCAAAATCATCTATCGCTACCATTTTTCTATAGCAAAAATTATCATGGGCGTTAGGTTTCTGTCTTTTTCATTTTTTCTTATGGCTTATTTCTTTGAAATTTTTATTTGAAAATTTACTTCATTCCATCATTGAAGTAACAAGCTTAGTTGATTTAGGGTTTGGTTGTAATGACGTCGAGAAAGAATTTTAATTTTTTTTGTGGAGGAATTTCTAGGGTTATGTATTTATAATTGTGACCTAGTTAATGAAGGTCATGATTCTGTGGGCTTGCTTTTCTTATCAACATGATATGTCACATCACTGTTTCTGATAGTTCCTTCAAAGTTGTGATATTAGGTCACAGCCACGGCTTTTCCCTTTGACTTGTAGTGATGTCTTTCTTTCTGTAACACCAAAGTTGAGGTACTGAAATTTGGTTGCAGCTTTGTCATTAAACTTTTGATGGACATTCTTTTTCTGTAACACTGAAGTCATGGAGTTAGGAAATATTCGTAGCTTTAGGGCTAGGGAGGGAAGAAATAACCAAACTGATTACCATCATGGGTCTTCTGATTAGATTTTCAGAGGATTTTAGGGTTGTCAGTATCATGTAGACCTACTTCCAACCTGCTTATCATAGGATTCATAAGTCTACATGTATGAATGATATTATTAAATATATTAAGTTAGAAAAATAAATAATAATTAATGAATTTATACAATATAGTGGCAATGGTGTCTATGACATATGATATTTGGACTAGTCATAATAATGCATCATTTGCATACTTCACTTTCCACTATGTAGATTCTAAATGAAAACTTAATAAAAAGATTTTTGGATTTTCAGAGATTTTCCATTCTCATGATGCTCCCGCCATTTATGAGTACATGATGAGAATATGTAGAGATTATCATATTCATAATAAAATATTTAGTATCACATTAGATAATACATCTAACAATGGAATAACATTAATATGTTTGTTAGGACAATTAGAGATGAATTATTAGGTGAGAATTTTTATATTAGATTATTGTATCACATTATAAACCTGATAGCATAAGTGGGGATGAAAGTTGTTTCCCCCGCATTAAACAAAATATGAAACACACTAAAATATTATCAGACACCTAGCAGACAATATGAGTTTGATAGTCTCTATTTATTTGTGGGTCTAAAGAAGAAGAAATTCTAATTAGATGTGAGACATCATAAGAGTTATATGTTAGATACGAACACGTGATATCTAAATATGTCGATAGTAAGAGTAATAAACTTATTATTGATGGCACTGACTAGGATACTAGAATTTCTTTTATGAAATTCTTAAAGATTTTTGATGATACGATGAACATGTGTTCATTTGTGTACATGGTCACCACTTGCATCACACTCAAGTCAATATGCAATATTAGTAGCATATTTAGTAAGTTTAGAGATGACCCTATATTTAGTATTATGCCTATTGAGATGGAAACCAAGTACTTAAAGTTATATTCTACCATTCTATCTCTTTATTGCCTAGCTATCTGCATGGATCCTAGGGTTAAGGTGGAAGGGGTAGATAATATTTTGACACATATATCCATGTGCATGAACTAGATATACCAACCCAAAAGGTTCATTCATGATAAATTGACTAAGTTATTTACATACTACAATGCTAGGTATGATAGTAGTTATAGCTAGGTTTCGAGTATGGACATGGACACCATATTCGGAGATGATGACTTCTCCATTCAGTTAGGAAGGGAGAAACGACGGGATAGTTCATCAAATAGAAACACACAATCTCGGTACTTAGATATTGATTATTACTCGATTCTATCACATAATGATAATAAGAACCTTGATATTTATAATGATGAAAATCATATGAGTCCACCTATCCCATGCTGTCTAAGATGATAAGATTTACTGACTCCTCTAGTATCGAGCATAGCATTGGAGTCTATATATTTTGTTTGTAGTCAATGTTATTTTGGATTGGAGATCGAGACTGAGGTCATATATCATTGAGATTCTTGCATGCATGAAGGATTAGGAGAATTTGAGGTTGAGAATTCAAGATCAGATTTGAACAAGAGTGTAGGAGTTAATAGTAGATGATGACTCATGAGATTTTGAGGATGTTGAGTCTACTGCTAGTAATACCATTAGACACTTACATGATGATGATTATAATTTACATAGTGACACTGATTGGCATTGTGATTGACTATGACAATTATTTTTCTATGTTTTTTTTATTTTTGGATGAGAGTTTTTTTTGTAATTTTTTATTTAAATTTTTATTAATCATTTTATTTTATTATGTCATTACTCATAATGGATAGCTTAAATTTTGTAAATTAAAAATATAAAATCAAAAACTGGCATGACCTGACTTTGAGCATGACCTGGCATGACCCGGCATGACTCTACATGATCCAACATGACCCAACATGATTATGCCCAGACTCATGTTGGTCAGGCAATGCCTGGCTAGCATAACATAAGTCATGCCATGCTGGGCATATCATGACTACTTTATCGAGTTGTGCCCTACATGACACGGTGGCTCGATTGGGCCTCCAAAATATGGGTCGTACTAGCACAACATGACATGTTTGACACATCTATTTCGGGCTACAAATTTTCAGAATGACAACAAGTTTAAATTTGTGATTTATTTGTATGAGAGCTTTAAGTGTGACTATGTACATGCAATACTTATTCTCACAACAACAATACTTTATCAAATAAACAACAAAAAAAAATATTTGAGTTATTTTCTAAGAAGTTCTATGTTTAATATTCATGGCTAGACCATCAATACTATTCTTTCTCCATTGAAAATCTCAACTATCAAAGCTAACTTCTCAATATAATTCTTAACTTTTTTCCTTCTTGGTACTTTCGGTATTAGTCATTGATGTTGGATAAATTATCATTTTGATGATATCATCTAAGAGGATAGTTGAGATGCAACTCTTTTTCTGTATTTTTGCCATAGCATTGACTTTACAAAATAGATGACTTTTTCAATTTTTTATACCTAATTCTTCATCACAACTTCCTTTGTAATCAGCCACTAAAACATTAATAATCATTTTAGATTATACTTCTTGAATGATCAATGTTGTATTTTTAATTTCTTCTAGATTCTTAACCTCAACTATCTTTGTATTAGCCATTCAGACTTATGATGCAGCACTTTCAGCATCATTTTCGAATATAACAAAATCAATCACTAAAATTTGTGATATGAAACTTTTCTTCAAATATAACCAAATCAGTGACTTTCTCTCTCATTCCATCATCTCTCTCTCTCTCTCTCTCATAGTTGAGTTTGATCTTCTCATCTCAACTAGCATTTGGGAAAACATATATCTGAATGAAGAATTGGGGGATGGGTGAGAATCATAAAAAATAATTCCTACTGGGCTTTCATATATTTACTCTCTATAACTCTTTTAAGGCTATTAATATTGTTGATTCTGATTATCATGATGTGTATAATATAAGTCACTAGTTGGAACATAATAAATCTCTTTGTATCGATACTTTGGGATGTTTTCGTTCATCCTCATCACATATATTCTCTAATGATATTCATCTAATTCATTCTTCTCTTTTAGCTTCTTAAGATTTTTTTTGGTTCTCAACAAATTGATTAAACATCATCTTTTGATTGATTGTGTTCTAAGCCTCAAAGAATTAGCTCATTTCTATAAATTTGATCTACAATTGGTGGCTAAGAAAGAAACACTTAGAGAGAAAAAATAAATTATAAATAAAACTTAAACGAGTACAACAATGATAAGACTCTCTTATATAGTGAGAGAGCTCTCCTTTATCAGAGGCTCAAATTTTATCACATGTCATAATCTAATTACATCAAAACTCCTTAGAATATTTTAAAATGTGAAGAGGCCTTGAAATGTTTAGAAAATCCTAGAATTCTTGTGAAACCACTTCAAAAGTCTAGCGAACAATCTATATTTTATGGAATTTCAATGAGACATGACATATTTATGTGCCTATTTTATAAAAAATAAATGAGGAGCATGAATTCAAGTGTACCATTTTATAATTTCTAGGTCATTATTATAAGCAATGACAACCAACATTTACCTTTTGACAACACAATGACAAGTAGCTATCTATGAAGGAAAGTATAATAAAAAATTAATTTTAATTGTCATCCTTTGGATTTCTATCCTAAAAAAGAAAATAAAAATTAAAATTATTTTTAAATATTAACATTTTCTATAAAAAGGATGTTAACATTTATATTTTTTTCAAAATTAAATTGTGATTTTTTCTCTCTATTTCTCTCAATTTTAACATTTAAGTATTATTTTTTTTCTCATTTAATATTAAATTAGTATATATTTTGAAAAAAAGTAGTATTTATTGTGAAAAAAAAAACTTAAATGTTAACATTTAATATTACTTACAGTCACAATGTTAACATTTAATATTCACTTACAATCACAATGTTATTATTTATATTCATCAATTTTAATAATTGATGAATATGACTAGTGCACACAAATTTATTTTTAAAATTCCTTAAAATCTTTTATGATAAGACGAACAAATATTTATATGTATACACTCATCATATGAATTGCACTTAAATATATATGTAATATTAATCGTATATTTTACAAATATTTATAACATCTAGATTTTTGTATCATGGATATTGACATGGAAAAAAATATTTAAAATATTAATCATTCATTTCATCTCTTTACTCTTTGATTGCTTATATAAATCCTATGATTAACATCAAATGGGTAGAAATTATTATCAAATGTATATTCATCTGTATGGAATGCCCACAATAACTAGAAGATAAGATTCACAAAAAATTAGATAACCTTTTTAAATATTATAAAAATAAGTTTGATAGTTTTTATGAATCTATGAGAATAGAGATCAACATCATATCTAGAGATGATTACATTTTGAATTAGTTAGCTAGAGATAATCAATAAGGAGGTATGCAAAATATGAGTGAGCTGCCGAGATATTTATATATTAATTATTATTTTATTTTATCCTAAAATGATATAAATAATTAAGACATGTTGAATTAGTAGAACTTATATGAATTTCTATTTTTTATACTATCTAAAATGACATGTGATCCACTAACCCTTCTGGTGTCTAGCTTAAGATCAAAGTATATATTTTTTATGATTGTGAATGTGATTTTAGGCAGGATAATCACTCTATAATTGTATATCATTGAAGCTCTATCATACTTAACAGATTGAAACTATTTATAAATAAGTTTTCAAAATAAAATAAAAGAATATAACTAGATAATGATATATACAAATATGAGTATACTGAGACTTTGAACTATGACAAATAATGATCCAAACTAGCCAAAGTAACATTAGACTGGCATGCATGTCTTTGAAATTTATTCAAATATATTTTTTACTTTTGATATTACTAACATTTAAAATATAATTTACACATAAATAAATTTTTTTTTATTTTATTTTATATACATGATATATGCATGTATGTATTGTGTGTGTGTGTGTGTGTTTAATATCAATGACAGTCCAAAGTTCTGAACATGTCTGATGTGCAGCTATGAATTTTTGATGTGGATAAGGTGACAATTTACCTACCCACTTAAAAGCTCATTTTAACGTTACAGTAATAATATGAGAAACTATATTCTAATTTTTTTATTAATTTGTTATTTTAATTATTAATAAGTGTTTGAAGTAGAAAATTTGGTGAGCTTTATAGGTGCTCAAATTGTTCGAATTCAATATTAAGATTTTTTTACCTCATAGACAAGATGAGTCAATTGTATACTTTTTTTATATGGAAGCCAAAAGCTTCAATACCAATAACTCAGTTTAAGATGAGTTTAAACTAATATTAATATATTGAATTTCATAATAACTATAAAATTAAATGTGCTTGGTCGAGATCATTATTGAGATGATTGACTGTGTGAAAGTTTGTCACATGCATCTACGAGGGGGTTTATAAGGAGGAATTGGGGGGGAATCAAAATTAATTATATATTTTTCTAAAACTTATATAACACATCGAAATTAAATAAACATTATACAAATATACACATATACACAAAAACTACAAACTTGAATTGTAGAGATAATGTATTGAGCACACCTATCTTAAAATCAATTACATACGTATCTTGATCCTTGACCATGGATCCGGTTTTAAATTTATGAGAAAGAATAGAGGGAAAGAGGAAAGAATATAAAAATTCATAAAACAAAAAAAAAATAAAAATGCGTGCAAGATTTCAAATAAAAATAAAATATTCAACATCATTGTTTGTTTGCATACTTTCTATCATATTGTAACAATAAATCCTTGTCTCAACAAGGATTACAGAAATTAGAAGATGAAGAAACAAGTTTTGAAGAAGAAGAAATCGCAAGCAACAAGAGAGAACAAAATACCCATCAACTTGATAAATGTTTCAACAGTTGTTCAATAAAGAAAATAAGCTTATATACAAAACTTGATAATTAATAAAAAGCAAACAGTAATTGAATCTTTACATCAAATCCGACATGGTTTTTTATTAAATCTCTGTAAGGGCATATGGGTAATTTTACCATAAACCCAAACCAATTGAATCGAAACCTAATCAACACTTTCTATATGGTCACACAAATCATGCCCACGTGATGAGGACCGCCCTTACTCCATCGTGTGGCCCAAAACAAGCCTCAAGTCGACTTCGCATTGAGGAAATGCCAGTCGTCAATCGACTGTTTATTTGGTTCAAGATCCTTGGAAATTTCAGTATCAATTAGCGATTTGGCTCTCCCTCCATCATGTCTCAAAGAACACTCAACTTGAATCCATATTCCATGGAGTTTCTGTTGAAACATAAACTTATTTTAGAAAAAATAATAATTTTGAATTTTGAAAATTCAAAGTTAAAGACTTGGTCTAAGTTAGTTGAGAATTTAATGTAACTTTGAATTTTTAAAATTCAAAATTCAAAGTTAAAGACTAAGTCTAAGCAGTTGAGATTATAGTGGACTTTTGTAACTTATAAATAGCTCTATTGTTTTGTATTTGATAATTCTATTCTTAAGTGTTTGAAACATTTTTTAAGTGTTCATTTAAGAAAGTTTTATTATTTTCTTTTTTTTTCTATCTTCTTCCATCTTCTTTCCAAGAAAGTGATATCAGAGGTGATGGTGAATAGAGGTATAATTCCCTTCCAAATCTCAGTGCTCTACAAGAATAACCATGACAACGGGAGCATTAAGTTGAAGGCCCTCCTTGGATCACAAGATGTGTGAGATATAATAGAAAAAAGGCCATGAAGAACCAGAGAATGAAGATGCCCTATATCAAGCTCAAAAGAATAGTTTGAGGAACTCAAGAAAGAGAGACAAGAAGACTCTCTATCTAATCTATCAAGGATTAGATGAAGATGCTTTTGAGAAAATCTCAGAAGCAAATATGACAAATGAAGCATGGGAGAAGCTTCAAACCTCATATAAGGGTGCATATCCGGTTAAGAAGGTATGTCTTCAAACATTAAGAGCTGAGTTTGAAGCCTTAAATATGAAAGGAGGAGAAGTCATTTCAGACTAATTCTCTAGAGTTTTAACTGTAACAAATCAATTAAAAAGAAATGATAAAAAATATTAAGTGATGTAAGAATTAGGAGAAGATTTTTTGATTGATAGATTCAAAATTCGATCATATTGTCACTAATATTGAAGAAACTAAAGACTTGCAAACCATGACAATAGAATAGTTGATGGGTTTCTTGCAAGCCTATGAAGAAAATAGGAAGAAGAAAGACGGGACCGTAGAGAAATTACTCAAAACTCAGATTGATAATGTCCAGAATGATAGAAACTAATAAGGAAGAGGTCACGATCGAGGAGACCATAGACGTGGACAAAGTTGGAGGTCATATGATAATGACAATAATATTCAAAGTGAAGAAAGCTCAACAAGAGGTTATGGGAAAGACAACTATAGATCGAGGTATGATAAGTCGCATATCAAATGTTACAACTGTAAAAGGTTTGACCATTATGTCTCAGATTACAGAGCTCCAAAAAATAAAAGAGTTGAAGAAAATGCAAATTATGTGGAAGAAAAAAGTCGGTACAATGAAACCATGCTGCTGGCTTATAATGGCAATGCAAAAAGTGAAGATAACTCATGGTACCTTGATTCTGGTGCAAGCAATCATATGTCTAAGAAAAGAAGTATGTTCGTAGAGCTTAATGAATCAGTAAGTGGGAATGTGATTTTTGGAAATGAATCAAAGGTAGCAGTGAAAGGTAGAGATAATATTCTCATCCGATTAAAAAATAGAAATAATAAATTTATTTCCAATGTTTATTATATACCGAATACTAAAAGTAATATTTTGACTATAGGACAGCTCTTAGAGAAAGATTATAATATCCATCTAAAAGATAATAATCTTTATATAAAATATAAGAAAAATAATTTAATTACTAAAATGCCAATGTCAAAAAATCAAATGTTTATGCTTGGCATTTAAAGTGATCTTGCAAAGTGTCTCAAGACATGTTACAAAGATACAACTTGACTTTGACATCTTTGATTTGGACATTTCAACTTCGGAGGATTGAAATTACTCTCCAAGAAGCAAATGGTGAGAAGAATACCAGTCATTAGTCATCCTAATCAAATATGAAAGGATGTCTACTTGGAAAGCAATTCAAGAAGTGCTTTCCAAAGGAGTCAAGCTCAAGAGCTCGAAAGCCACTAGAACTTATACATACGGATGTGTGTGATCCAATCAAGCCAAGCTCACTCGGTAAGAGCAAATATTTTCTTCTCTTTATCGATGATTTTCAAGAAAAACTTGGGTATATTTTTTAAAATAAAAATTAGAGGTATTAAAAAATTCAAGAAGTTCAAAAACCTTGTCGAGAAGGAAAGTGAGGTTCTAATCATATCCATGAGATCAGATCATGGATAAGAATTTACATCGAACAAATTTTAGAAATATTATAAAGATCATAGAATTCAAAGACTTCTCACAGTTCTGAGATCCTCCCAACAAAATGGAGTGGCATAAAAGAATAATAGAACTATCTCTGACATGGTGAGGAGCATGCATAAAAGCAAGAAGTTACCAAAGGAATTGTGGGCAGAAGCAATTGCATGTGTAGCGGATCTATCCAATCAATCTCTAACAAGAAGCATATGGGAGAAAACACCACAAGAAACTTGGAGTGGAAGAAAGCCATGTATTTCCCATCTAAAAGTCTTCGGAGGCATAGCTCATGTGCATGTCCTTGATGAGCAAAGAAGTAAGTTGGATGATAAAAGTCGGAAATACATCTTCATTAGTTATGATGCAAACTCTAAAGGCTAAAAGCTTTATAATCATGATACTGGAAAGATAGTCATTAGTCGAGATGTCATATTTGATGAAGAAGGAGAATGAGATTGGGAACAACAAAATGAAGACTACAACTTCTTCCATTTTGTTGAAGAAGATGATGTTGAACATCCAATGCTAGAACAAGCAGATGATGAGCCTACTACCCCACCAATTTTATCAGCTGGGAGTATTCAAGAAGAGGAAAGCTCAAGTGAAAGAATTCCACGTTTCAGAAGCATAAAAAAAATATATGAGGTAACAGAAAATCAAGAGAATCTTAATATCTTTTGTCACTTTGTTGACTATGAGCATATGAACTTTCAAGAAGCAATTAGAAACAAGAATTTGAAACAAGCAATGAATGAAGAAATAAAGGCAATCAAGAAGAATGATACATGGGAATTAGCTTCACTTCCTAAAGGGCACAAGACAATTGGTGTGAAATGGGTGTACAAAGCAAAAAAAAATATCAAAGGAGAAGTCAAAAGATACAAGGCAAGATTGGTGGAAAAAGGTTACAGTCAAAGAGCCTATATTGATTATGATGAGGTATTTGCTCCAGTTGCTCGATTAGAAACTATTAGATTTTTTATTTCTTTGGCCGCTCAAAATAATTGGAGGATACAACAAATGGATGTGAAATCTGCCTTCCTAAATGGATTCCTTGAAGAAGAAATCTATATTGAGCAACCACAAGGATATGAAGTAAAAGGAGGAGAAGATAAAGTCTTAAAGCTGAAGAAGGTACTGCATGGATTGAAGCAAACTCCAAGAACTTGGAATGCTCGAATTGACAAATACCTTCAAGGAATAAATTTTATCAAGTGTCCATATGAGCATGAAATCTATATCAAAATTGAAAATGGTGATATTCTTATTATATACTTGTATGCAGATGACTTAATTTTCACAGGTAGCAATCCAAGCATGTTTGACAAGTTAAAGAAAGATATGACGAATGAGTTCGAGATGACAGATATTGGACTCATGTCTTACTACCTTAGTATTGAAGTTAAGCAAGAAGAAAAGGGAATCCTAATCACCCAAGAAGGCTATGCTAAAGATATACTTAATAAGTTCAAGATGGATAACTCTAATACAGTTGGGATGTTAATAGAATGTGGAATCAAATTATCCAAGCATGAGAAAGGAAGTAGAGTGGATCCCACTCTCTACAAAAGCTTAGTGGGAAGTCTACTCTACCTAACATGTATAAGGCCTGATATTCTTTATGCGGTTGGAGTCATTAGAAGATACGTAGAGAATCCAACAACTCATTGGAAGATAGAAAAGAGAATCCTTCACTATATTAAAGGTACTACAGACTTCAGCTTGTATTATTCTGTTTGTGCTAATTTCAAGCTTGTTGGGTATAGCGATAGTAATTGGAGTAAAGACATAGATGATCGCAAGAGTACTAATGGTTTTGTATTCTATATGGGAGACACTGCATGTACTTGGGTATCAAAGAAGCAGCCGATTGTCACTCTTTCCACTTGTGAAGCAGAGTATGTAGCAGCTACCTCTTGTGTATGTCATGTAATCTGGCTTCAAAATCTTTTAAAAGAGTTAGGGGTGCCTCAACAAGAGCCGACCAAAATTTTTGTGGACAACAAGTCAGCAATAGCTTTGGCCAAGAACTCAGTCTTCCATGATTGAAGTAAGCATATTGATACTCGCTATCATTATATTAGAGAGTGCATTATGAAGAAGGATGTACAGTTGGAGCATGTGAAGTCTCATGATCAATTATCTGATATTTTTACCAAGCCTCTCAAGCAAGAAGATTTCACCTGGCAAAGAAGTTTACTCGGAGTAATAAAATCAAGTTAAAGGAATGGAATTGAAACATAAACTTCATTTAACAAAAAAATAATAATAATAATTTTAAAATTTTAAAGTTAAAGACTTGGTCTAAGTTAGTTGAGAATTTACTGTAACTTTGAATTTTCATAATTCAATGTTTTCAAAATAACTACCTAAGACTATGTCTAAGGTATTTGAGATTTTTGAGGGCTTTATAACCTATAAATGACTATATTGTATTTGTGTTTAAGTTATTACATTCTTAAGTGTATTGAAGTATTTTTTTTAAAGTGTTATTATTCTTCTCTATCTTCTTCCATTTTTCTTTCTAACAAGTTTGACTATCCTCCTCAAGATCTGACTTTCATCAATGAGAAAGACAAGATTGGGATTAGTTGTTTGAGAAGAATCATTGTATGAACAATAATATAAACATTCTCATACTTTTCCTCAAGCTCAAATCAAAAAAAAATTTATTTATCTCATAATTAGCGCTAGGAATGATTATGATATAATCGCTAGAGATGAGCTATTTCATTCATTTATGTTATAACTTTAATTTGAAATGTATCCAAAAAAATATAGAAACCATCGCACTACATTTCATGTATCGTGTAGTGTGTGTTTTGTGTGTGTGTTTTTATGTGTGGACGTCATCTTCTAAGAGCATTCAATTTTTTATGGAAGATTATTATCGAAACCTTTGATCTTCTTCAACAGTAAATGTCAAATTTAATCAATTATAGTAGATTACACAAATAATCATAAGAAATACACCCGGGCCCTGATGACACCCACATTAGGGCTACGTATAAATCATGGAGAAGAGTAGAAGGATGGTGAGATGGATTTTTTAGCCACTAAAATTACCTTATGGAGCATCAAGGTGCACACCACAATAATTATTAAAGGAACAGATGAAATCTCATTTTGATGTGATGGGTCTTGTTGGGTATTCTCATTTTGAAGGAACTTAATGAAACCATGCACACAATGAATATATCGATGGCATGTGTATCCTGTTGAAAAGAAGTGAACATCTTCTTTCAAAATACAAACATTTCAATTTTTTGGCACGGGCATGAAAGGAATGGATGCATGGCTGCCATAGCATGGCTTGCAAGTCATGGATAACATGCATGGTTGCCATAGCATGGCTTGCAAGTCATGGATAACATGCATGGCTGCCATGGTAAGGTTGTCTTGGCAAGGCTACCATGGAGTGGAGTTGCATGAAACAAATATCTCATAACATATTTTTGAAAAATCAAACATCCTCGTGTGACTTTCAAAAAGCTAAAAAAGTGGAATAACTTTGTTAGTCATTTGTGTGTGTGGTAACTAAACCAAAAATGAAAATGGGAACTCACCCATTTTTGTTTTTGGAGCAGCATCTAGAACATTTTTGTTATAAAGGATTTAATAAGCCCATGCAATAATATTATTTACATAAAATTATATAAAACTCATTTAATTATTTGTGGAAAGTAGAGTAAATTAAAGAACAACATTTTTCTTCAAATTTACTTATGTGTGTGTGGGATCATAAACAAACAAACACACACACCCACACAAACACACACACACACACACACACAGAGCTAGAGAGAGAGAGAGAGAAAGAGAGAGAGATTGGATTAACCAAGAAAGAGCCTAACATGGATTCATAACTCCCAAATCTAAAGATATTCCTCCTCAAAATAGTAACTATTGGAGATTAATTATCACATAAAAGTAACTAGTTAATCAAATTAAATTTAAATGATTTTGGATTTGATTAGGATACAAAATCTTTCATTAAATCTTTCTAGGTCTTTGGTGATGATTGTGAAGATGATAACATAAATATAAAAATATAACATAACAAATTGTTGAGTTTGTCTATGTTGGTAGACTAGGAGATTTTTTATTTGTTTTTATTTCAAATAATGAATTATGATAGACCAAGAATGTGGGATTAATTCTCATTTTCTATTTTTCCTAAAAGAAATATTAAAAAGTTGTGAAAATGTAAAGATTTCCATTTTCACAAACGTCCTCGAATGGAGGAATACACCCATCTGAACCCATTTAAAATGCAAAAAAAAAAAAAAAAGTTTTGCAAGCTGTGTTTTTCTTTTTGTATGTTACAAAAGATCAAGTAAATTTTTTTTGGAATGTCTTTACTTGTTGATTCTTTTTTTTTCTCTCAGATGATTCTAATTTTAAAAATATTTTTGTTTATTTACTCCTTATCACATAAGTATTTTTTGAGAAGACATTTTTGTCCACACTTTGTGGCTTTTGAATTTTTTTCTATCACTTGTGATGTGTTACTTTGAAAAAGCTTATTCTTGGAGTCAATTTTGATATTGGTTGCTGTTTAATTATTGATTTATACAAAAATATATACTATACAATTATGATTTATTTACTTATATTATGTAGTGCATATTTTTATTGATTTATAATGTGTGTATTTTATATGTGCAGATTATAAAATAATTATCTTAACTATGCAACTTGTACAATATTTTTTTCATTGTGTGGGTGTTGTAGTGTTTGTTTTGTTTGTGTGCAAGATTGTATGTTGTGAGTAAATAGATGTTGGACAATATTTCAATAAACAAAAATTATGAAAAAAATTTCTTATAAGTCCAATAATTGTGCCGTGAATTACATTGTTGTTTTCAAGTGTTGAATCTAATTAACTGATACTATCACCTAAAGAATATCATAGAAAGAGATCTAGAGCATTCATCATAAAATCCATTGTTTAAATGTTTGTACTAGATTTTAGATTTCAAGATTTTATATCCTAGAAAATATATTTTAATATAAAATATAATTTTAGGCATTGTGTGTAATACGATCTTCTTGTACATGCAAAAAAGACTTAAGAATAATTATTTGATTTGAATTTGTTATGTCTTTGATATTTTTTTTTATCCATATTGTTTTTATTATTATTGATGGATTGTCATTTCTAATTTTTGAAATATTTTAAGTTTTGCTTCCATTGTTTAAATTGTCAAATATTATTCTTATTAATTTGTGGTTTTAAATAAATCATAGTTTGAAAGCCCTATCCCAATAATTAATTTTAGAGATATATTTTCGATACCACATTAAAAAGTAGAACCTAAACATCTATGGAGATGGATATTATTCATTGATACCGAGAAGTTATCTAGGCTATTAGTTATCAGTATATTGATATATGATTATTCTAATATCAATATAGTAATTTCTAATTCATTTTAGGATAATTTTATTTGTGTTGATTATTTATGATTCATATTTTTTTTTTGTAATAAGTAGCATCATTATATTTGGAAATTTAAATGCATGACTATATTTTATTTGAAAAATTATATGATCATGTTATAAAAAGAAACCTAAAAAAACAAGTGAAAATGAATGAAAAGAGCTACACTATAAGGCTCTGCTTCCACAATTTGATAATAGATAAGTAACAATATTTATTAACATATTATCGATAAAGTGAAGGTCGACAAGTTATGAAAGAAATTAGAGCCTAAGTTCGAAAAAACATATTAAGAAATAAAACATTAATTATAAGATGTCTAGTTAACTTGAAGTTCAAAGATTATAGTTTAATATTGGTATACATCAATATTTTTCAAGGGCTGGTTAATTAGCTTTTATTTATCAAAATGGTTCTTGAAGATGAAATATTAAAATATCTAATGTTATGCTCACATCTAAAGAACCAATATATCTTTTATGGTTTCCATGAACATATCACCAATTGAAAGGTATTATATCAATGCAAGTTGTCTCAAAAAAGATATTTTTTTGAAAAAACAAGAATAAATGAGAAGGGATGAGCATTTCATGATATTCTCATTTCTGAGAGATATGATAGGACCACCACAAAATACATACAACATGAAGAAAGAACTCATTCTTCAAAAGGAAGGCACAATATGAAAAATAATTAAGTGTTACCATTATACAAATAATGGAAATAGAAAAAAAAAACAATAATATTCATAGAAAAGACTACAACACTATGATATTAGAAAAGATAAACTCAATGTAGAGGCCACCAACACCTTAAAGGGTGAGGTGACTTGTTGCTAGTTAGCTATGATAATTATGCTAATGTAGTATCTAAAAGATGAGAAATAGTGGGATATCATAGATTTTAAGCATGAAAATTATTTTTCTATAAATTCAAATAGGATATCAACAAATTGTTAGAGATTTCTGGTACATACCAAATATTCATGTAAATCTAATATCTGTCGGCATGCTAAGTGACATGGGATATGTCAAACATTATGTTGATAGCTAGTGGAAACTAGTCAAGAGTATATTAATTATTGTGAAAGGTAAGAAAGCAAGCATTTTCTATGCCAATTAAGCAAAAATATCTAGTGAGCAGGTAAATATTATTCAACAAAAGAGTATCACTAATCTCTAGCATCAAATACTTGGTCAAGTGAGTGAGAAGTACATTCAACTTCTAGCTAGAAAGAATATCTTGCAATTTGACCATTGATATTTTTTATTTAGTATATGGATAACATGATAGGAAAAAGTCATATAATATTTTTCTTACTCTCGTTCATCTTAAGAAGATTCATTATCTCAATCTTATTCAAACTAATATATGCTATAAATAGAGTAGACCATTGGGTGAGACCTTTTATTTTGTCATATTCATTTATGATTACTCTAAGAAAGTTTGAAAATATATACTAAAAATAAAAGAATAGATCTTTCAAATCATTCAAGACTTTCATGCTAAGGTTGAGAGATTGAGAGAGACTAGTTGGAAATTGATCACTATATATTCTCATGATGAGGGAGAATACGGTGCTCAGTTTGATAGCTATTATGTATCCCATGATATTAGACAAGAAAGGACACCAACAAGATTCCATACTAAATAACATTACTAAGAGAATGAACTAGACTATTGAAAAGAGATTAGTACATGCTTTCTCATGCATAGCTTTCAATGGAAATTTCGGGAAAAGCTATATATATGGCTATTATTGTAATCAAAATGTTGACACTGACAAACTTGGAAATAAATGTTTCTAATAAAATCTTAATTGTAAAAATAACTTATATGATCACTTATGAGTTTTTGGCTACAATGATTAGCTTCATATCCCAAAAGATTAAGAATTAAAACACAATAAATACTAAACATACATGCATATTCATTGGTTATGAATAAGAGAAGTTTTGATATAGATTATTTCGTAATTAATTAAAAGCTTATTTGAAGTAAAGATTTGATTTTTTAGGTGGGCTTATTTGTTGATAGTTGTCTTTTGAGAAGACAATCAAGTTATTCCATATATATTTTAATCAACATAAATTTAATTTTGTTTCCTTTTAGGGATTAGTTTGATCAAAAGATTAATCAGATTTAATAGTTGCTGCTAATTCTGTCCCATTATATATTTAATATTTTTGAACCATATGATATACATGATATTTTTGAACCCTAGAATATAGCTATTTCATAAGGTGAGAGACCATATTCTTACTATAACTAGGCAGGAATCAATTGTTCTTATTTATACAACTCAGTATGAACTTAGAGAATCATCTAGATCCCGTCATGTTTCATTTAGATTATGTTACTGCTTTTAATTTCTAAAAACCTTTTTCTCATATGAAAAATAAGAAATTATTTTATAGTATATGATATAAAATAAATTCACTATGGCATGAATTAAATTTAATTCAAGGACTATCTTGATCTTCCCAAATGAGGCAAATTAGCAGAATGTTGGATCAGTTTGGGTTTGATGAGACCAAAATATTTTATCTTATTTAGTTTAAAGGTTTTTTGTTTTGGTTTGCTTTAAAAATGACATCCAAGGTGCTAATAAGAAAAACATGCTAACAAAAAAAATATTCTAACATGAAAAACACATGCTAAACAAAAACATACTAATAATACAAAGAAATAGAACTTATTTTCTTTAGGTTTTATATATAATCATATGCATTTTGTAACAATTGAGAAGAAGTGATTTACTCTCATCATCTTTTGTTTTAGTGTTGTCAGTTGTGGATGTATGATGTTAATGCAAAGTTTGTTAATAGATTCAAATAGGATATCAACAAATTGTTAGAGATGTATGGTACATACCCAATATTTATGTAAATTTGAAATCTATATGCATACTTGATAACATGGGAAATTTAAAAAATTTTGGTGATAACATTATAAATTAGTCAAGGGTGTATTAGTCATAGAGCATCTTTTTATTCTCATCTACCCTTAAGAAGATTGAATATTTTAAATCTTATTGCTACTGATATATTTTATATGTAGAGTAGAATATTTGGTGAGACCTTTTATTTTGTCAAATTCATTTATGATTACTCTAAGAAAGTGTGAGTATAAACACAAAATAAAAGATCAAAATTTTCAAATCTTTCAAGACTTTCATTCTAAAATTGAAACAGATAGAGAGAGAGTGAGAGAGACGGGTAGAAAATTGATTTCCATTTATTTTGATAATGAGAAAGAATACGGAGGTTAATTTGATGCCTATTATGTATCACATGATATTAGACAAGAAATGACGCCAAACAAGTTTCCATACTAAATAACATTACTGAGTGAATGAACTAGACCATTGAAATGAGAATTTAGTTAATGTTTTCTCATGCATATCTTTCAAAGGAATTTTGGGGAGAGCTATGCAAATTGCTATTGATGTATTCAATATGTTGCTACCGATAAACATTGATATAGATGTTCCTAATAAACACAAAACTATAAAAATATCTTATATGATCACTTATAAGATTTTGGCTACAATGATTATGTTCATTTCCCAAAAGATTAACTATCTAAACATAATAATACTTAACATCCATACACATTCATTTGTTTTGGACATGAGTAGTTTTGATAAAGACTATTGACCTAATTACTAAGAAGCACAATTGAAGTAAAGAATGATTTTTTAGTAAGGCTTATTTGTTGATAGTAGTCTTTCAAAAATTTACATAGATTTAGTTTTGTTTCCTTCTAGGGATCAGTCTAATCAAAGGACAATCAGATTGAGTAGCTGCTGATAATTCTTTATCTCATTATATATCTAATATTTTTGACCCATAGGATATACATGATATTTTTGAACTCTAGAATATAGCTATTAATAAGGCGAGAGACCATATTTTTGCTATAACTATGCAGTAACTAAGTATTCTTGATGATACATGTTAGCATGGATTGAGAGGATCATCTAGATACCATCATGTTTCCTTTAGATTTTGTGACTACTTTTACTTTATGAAAAATTTTTTCTCGCATGAAAAATGAAAATTTATTTTTTTATTATATGAGATAGAATACATTATTCATGCCTTGTATTAAATATAAATCAAGGACCTATCTTGATCTTCCCAAATAGGGTAGATTAGCAGATTGTTGGATCTTTTTAGGTTTGATGAGACCAAAATATTTTATTGTGTTTTAGTTTATGTTTTTTGGTTTTGGTTTGCTTTCAAAATGACATGCAAGATGCTAATTAGTGAAACATGCTAACAAGAAAAATAATCTAACAAGAAAAACACATGCTAAACAAAAAAAATGATACGAAGAAGGATGAATCATGTGTGATTCTCTGTTTTGGAAAGTCGCGTTCATTGTAACTTTTTATAAACTAAAACAAGGTCGAAGCTTTGTGTGCATTTGGTATTCTGATTTTTAGATTTTTCAATTTTTCTAAAGAAAAAGAACTTATTTTTTTTTCTTTAGGGTTTTTCTATAACCTCACGCATTTTGTAATAATTTAGAAGAAGTGGTTTACACTCATCTTATTTTGTTTATGAGTGTTGTTATTTGTGGATGTATAAAGTTCATGCAATGTTAGTGCTGTTTTTGCATGGTGTTTGTTGAATATTATTTGTGCGAGGTTGATGTATTGTTCATGTGAAGATTAGACAGTCGTGATTAATGTAGTGCTCATGTGAAGATTATTTGTGTGATGATTGTAAAGAAATTATGATGTATGGAAATTTTCAGAAGAATACGAAAGATAAAATTTATGATTTTAAGATGCTATGAATTACCTTAACTTTCATTCTGAATTGTGCTATCGACATTGGGACTTTTTTCAAAATTGTATATTTTAGGTTTGTGAATATTCATCCATTTTTGAGATAGAATATTTCTTTGTGAATTATATGTTTATGGTAATAATTTTACAATTTTAATATATATATACATAAATATTTTTGATTATACATATATATCAGATAGAACTTCTAAGTAATTGAAATTCATTTGAAATTTTTGTGTGTGTTTGGATACATCTCTAATGATAAAATTAAATGATTTTACCAAATATCAAAATTAACTATTATTGGTATATTAATAGAAATTATTTAGAAAGTATTCTTTGGGGAAGAATCATTAGTTGCTCCCTGATACTATTATTGATATATATATATATATATATATATATATATGTCAAATTAACAATGTTAGCCAAAGACTTACACACACACACACATATTTGGCTCACATTGTTTAATGATCGTTCATTGTATATATAAGTTCTTACTACTCTCTAAAGGTGATTAAAATTTTAAATTTTGTTTTCAGATAAACATGTTAAAATCAGCACTAAATAATATTTTCTTAAAACTCATGTGCAGTATTTCACCACTTAAAACTAAAAACATCTTTCAAAATTGTCCAATCCCTTTGTTTTGCTTGTTAGTTTACATTAAATAATTAAAAAAAAATAATTCTAAAACAATTAAAATATAAAAATAATACACAAAATAATAATTTGAAATATAAAATTTCACCTCAAAATATTAAAATAAACTAGATGATAAATAAAAAAAATATGTTAAAAGAATTATGGTATTGAGAAGAATTACATAAGCGTAGAAACTACTTTTTATGGAAGAAAACTCAAAAATCCCAAATTAAATTTTCGAATACAAAAAAAAAAAATTCACCTACCCACTTAAACGATCATTTTAACGTTATAGTAATAATATGAGAAACTATATTCCAAATTTTTTTAATAATTTCTTATTTTAATTATTAATAAATTTTTGAAGTAGAAAATGTGGCGAGCTTTGTGCGTGCTAAGATTAGAATTCAACTTCAAGATTAATATTTTTTTTACGTCATAGGCAAGAACAAGCAATTGTATAATTTTTTGATAAGCAAGCCGAAAACTTCAATACCAACAACTCAGTGTAAGATGCGTTTAAACAATTACTCATATATTATATCTCATAAGAATTTTAAAGTTAAATGTACGTAGTCATGATCAATACTGAGATTATTGATTAGAGTGAAAGTTTATAATATACATCTAGGTGGGGGTACGTAAGGGGGAATTGGGGGGAGGCTGGAAAAAAAAAATAACTTAGGTGCTGTTTGATAACACACTTAAAAAATTCAGCCAATTTAAAATTAAAATTTTCAATGGTTTAAAATTTTAATTGTGTTTGATAAAAAAAATATATGGAACTGATTGATTAAAATTCTAAGTGAAATTGTGTTGAAAATTTTAAGTAGGTCAAGACATACTTATTGTGAAATGCGGAAAATTCTAAACAATAGCGATAAAGTAAAATTACCAATTTGCCCTTAAAAATATCACGAATCATTTTCCGTCGTTGACATCGGAAACACAAAAGAAAACCCTCTCCTAGCGGGCAAGTTTCTGTTCTTTTCAGAGTGATTTTTCAGCATGGATTTTTGGTGAGGAAAATTGTTGTTATTGATGTTTAATTTAGGGATTTCTTTTGTATTAGGGGTATTTGATGTTATTGTTATGAATATGTGTGTTTTCGATTTGTTCTCTAGATGAAATCAAATGTCTGAAATTGATGTTCTTCGCAAAAACCCTACTTATTATGATTTAATTTTTAAAAATGAAACTAAATGCTTTATTATCGCAATACTTCGATTTCCAGAATGCATATATGTTAGATTCCCGAATGCATATATATTTTTTTTGCAAAAATTTTGATTTCCGAATTATTTTTGAAAACCTGAATTTTTGTTCAATGTTTTTGTGTGAAAATTGATTCATGATATATATTTTTTTTGTGCAAAAATTATTGTTCAATGTTTTTTTAATCCAAAATATTGGTTTTTTTGCTTATGTTGTGTATTTTTGCATTTTATGGGTTTGTGTTTTTCATCCCTTCTTCTCTAATCAAATGTTTTCTTTTATCTTTATTATGTAATGTATTTCATCATTTTGTGGTTTTGTATATGTTGGTTATGCTTGTAAATTAGTTGTATATTATATTTTATGCATTAGTATGAGTTTTGTTGTTGTAGTTTATGCAAGTAAAGTTGTATTTATTGTCTATTATTTAAATTGATGAACGACTATATTTAAAATAACTTTCGGTTACTTAATTATCTTGTGTATGAATGACTTCTTTTGATTCTACCATAGTAAGTTGGAAAGACCTAACACAAATTAAACTTTTTTTAGATTTATGTCTTGACCAGAAAAATATTTTGGGAAAAAAGGGGTGGGAGTTTGCTTGTTGAATCATGAGATAAAATTTCAAAAAAAATTTAAGAGATCAAAATTTAAATTTCACTCAAAAACAATTGAAAAACGAATGGAATTATTTAAAACATAAATACACGGTGTGGTCGAATTTAATAGGAAAGTCTAGTCATAGCTATAATCCAGTAACAAATACAGTTGATTGAACTTCAGAAGAGTGTGAAGAGTATATCAAGGAATGTCTCATTTCTTTAGTTAATTTTTTGAAATTATTAATTTAACTACTATTGCCTAATTACAATTATTTGTTTAACAGAAAATTTCGAATAAAAAATAATTTCAATATACTGGGCTACAATTTGCAGATGAGATGAGATCACTTTTCGATGATATTAAAGCTACCGAGCAAGATTCATGGGGTTCAACTAGATAGGGTTGCCTAAAAATGGTGCCGACAAATTTGTATCGAGTACTCATCAAACTCTAGAGAATTCTTGTACACACAAGGATATAGAGCCGAAATCTTCACCAAGCCTTTCATCATAAAAAAGGTTTTTTCCAAAAAAGAAGAACCAAAAGAAAAACAAAGAAAGAGATCTAGAAGAAAAATTGATTGCTTTTTTATGTACATTGGAGCAATCAATTTAACCTAGTATTGAAGAATGTAATAAGAAGTTGGATGAGATTGCAACTTTACTTATGGATGACTCATTGTACATGTTTGTAGATGAAAGCAAAGCATACAGAGAATAGTGGATGATATTTTCACAAAAGCCAGAGGCAATCAGAATTGCTTGAATCCGGATGAATGTAAAAAAAATTGGAATTACTTTAGTTTTTTGAGTTTATTTCTTACTTTGTCTGCATGTTTGTTTGTATTGATATTATTATTTTTTTTTGAGATTATCTTGTGGTTCACTTTGCTTGTAATTGTTTTATCTTTTTTTTATAGATTTATTTTAAAATGTTGAATATTGTTCGAAGATGTTAGATGAAAAATAAAGAAATATATTGAAAATTTCTGCACTGATTCCAGTTAAGAAGATTATCAAGAAAAAACAACTTAGAAGAAGATAAGATATTAACTCGACACTGAAAGGTTTTGCATATGTACAAGCAATTTTAAATGGTAATACAACATATTATCTTGAAATTCTAAGAATGAATAAGCAAGCTTTTTTTGGGTATTTGTGAGCATTTCAAAAATAGAAAATGGTTGAAAGGTAGTCATTACATCAAAGTTGAAGAAAAAAATGGTGATGTTTCTTTTGACTTTAAATCACAATGTGAGAAATCGTGTTACAAAAAAAAGATTCAACCATTCAAATCAAATCATACATAATTACTTTCATAAAGTAATAGAGGCAATGCGTCACTGTGGAAGAGAAAATTCCGTGCCCGACCGGTTTATTGAAGTAATAAAAATCATCATTATCAACGATTAAGGAAAGTATTCAAGGTAAATAAAATTACATGTTTATTATTATTAGTGTTCATGTTGTTGTTATAATTATTGTTATATGATTTTTTTTAATGAATAGGGTAAAATTGGTGCACTTGATGAGATATTTGTTAATGCTGTGATATCATCTGACAAACAAGTCCCTTATAGAGGAAGAGGAAGAGGAAGAGGAAGAGAAGAATATTATCAAAATGTTCTAGCAATATGTGATTTCAATATGATTTTTACATTTGTTTGGGCTGGATGAGAAAGCGTAACACATGATTCAAGAGTATTATCAGAAACTATGCATAGTCTAGAAAATAATTTTCCATTATCTCCACCAGGTAAGCATTATTCTCTTCTCATCTTTTTTTTTTAAATTCATATTTAATTTTAAAATAATTTTTTTTGTAGAAAAATATTATATTTGTGATGCTGCATATCCACATACTTGAGGGTTTATAACACCTTACTGTAATACACGATATTGGTTGCCTGATTTTCATGATACTGCCTGCCCTCGTATAAAGAAGACATTCAATTATGCACATGCCAGATTGAGGAATGTCATTGAGCGATCTTTTTATGTTTTGAAAGCTCATTTTCCAATGCAAAAGTGGATGACACAATATTCTTTTCAAGTTCAAACAAACATTGTTATTGCTTGTATAACTATACATAACTATATGTAAAATATGTATTATTGATATTTTTTTAGAGTAGGGTGATAATGAACATGAAGGTCTATTACAAGTTGAGGAAAAGCTGCACAAGCTGATCAAATTTGTATGATTAATTTATGCGAGGAAATAGCAAATCAACTTGTTGCAAATTAATTTTTGCTTTTTTATAAACATTTTTATGTTTTTTTTGGATTTTGTTATATAATTATGGAATTCATTTTTGTTTTAATTTTCTTTTAAATAATAATTAAAAATAGCACTGAAAAATTAAATTTTATTTAAAATTCTATTTAATTTTAATAAAATGAACTACATTAATAATAAAGGTAAATATATAAAAAAAATATCATTTTCAGTATTTAAAGTATTAAACAAAATTAATATATTCAGTATTCTATTTTCAATTATTTATCAAACAAATTTCAATACAAATTTAACATTTATAAAATTCAGCACTTAATTTTTCAGCACTTATTTTTCACCACTTAATTTTTTTAGTTTTATCAAATGGACCATTAGTGTTAAAAGTTAAAACACAACTAAATGTCAAATTCAGTTGGATGAATCATTATGATTCTGAATTTTATCTTAAATTTGTTTATCTATTTTTCTAAAATGTATATAACACATCGAAATTAAATAAACATTATACAAATATACAGATATACACAAAAACTATAAACTTGAATTGTAAAGATAATGCATTGAGCACACCCACAAGTGATAGAAAATTTCATATTCTTACAATGCGATCTTCATGTACTAATTTAAAAAATATTATATTTGATAATAACTTACTTACATAGGTATATTTATTATTTATCTTGACCATGGATCCGGTTTTAAAATTATGAGATAGAATAAGGAGAGGAAAAGATGGGTGAATATAAAAATTCAAAAAACAGAAAAAAACGCGCGCAAGGTTTCAAATAAAATTAAAATATTCAACATCGTTGCTTGTTCGCGTACTTTCTACATGGTCACTCAAATCATGCCCACGTGATCAGGACCGCCCTTACTCCATCGTGCGGCCCAGAACAAGGCTCAACTCGACTTCGCATCGAGTAAATGCCAGTCGTCAAATGACTATTTATATGGTTCGAGATCCTCGGAAAATTTCAGTATCAATTAGCGATTTGGCTCTCCCTCCGCCATGTCTCGAAGAACTCTCAACTTGAATCCAAATGCCATGGAGTTTCGGCCATGGTATTGCGCTTCCTATTCAACTCACGCTGCTGTCATTCTGCCGCCTCCAGTGTTCGTCATCCACCAGTTCAACAGCTTATGCATCTCCGAAAATAATCAGCGTGGTCCGCTTGACGTCGATGATGAGCCTGAGCAGTTCTTGTTTAAGTGCGTGAAATGGGTGAAACCACCAGCGGACTGGATCAAGCTGAACACAGATGGGTGTTCCAAGGGAAATCCGGGAAAAGCAGGAGGCGGAGGCTTGTTACGTGATTCCAGAGGGAATTGGATTACCGGATTCAACGTTTATATGGGACGATGTATCACCGCCCTGCAAGCTGAACTCGATGCGGCATTAGTAGGGTTAGTTATAGCGCGAAGGATGGGTTTCAAAAAAATTATCTTGGAAGTAGACTGTGCCACGGTCGTGGAACTGCTTGATCGTGACTATTTGTACGAAGTGTCGGCCAACGATACTCTCAACAGGTGCAAGATCATTCTGAACGAAGAATGGGATGTCAGGGTGCAGCACGTATATCGCGAAGGAAACAGGGCAGCAGATCGTCTCGCTAACAAAGCGTTATGTAATGAAAAAGCACTTCTTTTGCATGAGTTCGACTCTCCTCCCCAAGATCTGACGCTCATCATCGAGAAAGACAAGATTGGGATTGGTTGTCTGAGAAGAATCATCCTATGAACGATAGCATAAACATTCTCATACTTCTCGGAAAGATTTATTTATCTCACGAATAGCGCTAGGCGTGTTTATGATATAATCGCTAGAGAGAAAAGCTGTCTCATTCATTTATGTTAGAATTTTAATTTGAAAATGTATTCAAAAAAATACAGAAACCATCGCACTACATTTCGTGCATCGTGTATTCGTGTGTGTTTTTTGTGTGTCTTTGTACGTGCGTATTTCATCATATAAGAGCTTTCAGTTTTTTTTTTATGGAAGATTATCATCCATACCTCTCTGATCTTCCTTCTTCAGCAGTAAATGTCAAATTCAATCACTTATAGCAGAATAAACAAATGATCATCAGAAATGCATCCAGGCCTTGAAGAGGAAACCCACATTAGGGCTACACATAAAACATGGAGGGGAGTATAAGGGTGGTGAGATGGATGTTTTTAGCCAACCACTAAAATAGCCTTTTGGAGCATCATGGAGAGGAGTATAAAGAATAAATGAAACCTCATTTCAATGTGATTGGTTTTGTTGGGCCTTCTTTTGTTTTGGCAAATTTATTCATTTTAATCTAATTAATTTAAGTTAAATGAGATCTTATGTGCGATCTCATGTAAATTGGGTAGAAGCATGAATTATAAAACAACATAACATCTTTTTAATAAAAATGTATGTTTAAAAAAATCAGAGGGAACAAAAAAACCACACACACACTGGATTTATCGGTGGCATGTTCATCCAATTGAAAAGAAGTGAACATTCTATTCTTTTTGAAACACAAGCATCCCCATTTTTAGGTGCTGGCATTAAAATAATGGAGGCATGATCGCGTGGCATGCCAGTCATGGATGACATGACTGTTGTTTTGAAACAACTATTCCTTGTAAAATACAAGGAATTCTCAAGAACAGAAGCAAGAATCTGAGAAGAAGAGAAGAACAGAGGAGAAGAAGAAGAGAGGAAATGTCGCGCAGCAGAACCAAATTCAAAATATTCAATAATAATAATCATCTAGCAGCTAGGTCAAAAAAACATCGGCTTTTATATCAGTTCGATAATTAAAACACGTAAATTTACTGAAAAGATACTTTACAGTAATGCACCGATAATTGCTCATTAAGGGCAATTTTGTAATTTCACTTTGCATATCTCAACACAACAAACAGCCCGTCAACAATCCCCCCGATTCGATGTAGTTGAGGTCAGTCCAAGCTTTTCTCTCAAATAGATAAGCTTTTCTCTTGGTAGGGACTTCGTGAATATATCGGCTACTTGATCTTCAGTCCTGCAAAAAACCAACTTAACTTCATTAGATTCAATCGTATCCTTAATGAAGTGATATTTCAAACCTATGTGTTTAGTTCGACTATGCATTACCATATCACTCGCAATATATATAGTCGATTGATTATCACACAGAATTTTTGTTGGATATTTTTGGACTTTATCTAAGTCGCCCAACAGTTTTCTAAGCCATAAGGCTTGAGAGGTTGCAACTGAAGCTGAAACATATTCAGCTTCAGTAGTGAACAAGGCTACGGTTGATTGTTTCTTGGACTGCCAAGAAACTGCAGCAGTTCCTAGATTAAATACATATCAAGAGGTACTTTTGTAATCCTCTGGATTTCCTCCCCAATCACTATCACAATAACCTATGATTTCTGTATGGTTAATTCTATGATATTTCAGACCTAAATTAAGTGTACCTTTGAGATATCTCAATATCCGTTTGGCAGCACTTAAGTGTATATGATTCGGACAGTGCATAAAACGTGATAACAAATGAACAGATAAAACAATGTCAGATCTGGTTGCTGATGCGTACAACGGGCTTCCTATTAGTCTTCTGAAATTTTTCACATTGACTGGTTTACCCTTAGCTGAAAGTAGTTTCTGGTTTACTTCTAAAGGGGTAGATATTGGTTTGCAGTCACTCATTCCAAAGTTTTTCAATAATTGTTTAATGTATGTGGTTTGAGAAACGGACACACCACTTGTGTCTTGAATTATTTCAAGTCCTAAGAATTGTGTTAGGCTTCCTAGGTCAGACATTTCATATTTACTTTCCATTTCTCTCCTAAAATTATTTATCAATTCTGTTTTATTACTTGTAAATACAATATCATCAACATACAAGGAAACAATTAAAATTCTAGAATTGTTGTCTCTTTTAATATAAAGTGTAGGCTCACTCTTGCTTCTACTGAATCCTTGATTCAGGAAATAAGAGTTAATTTGTTGATACCAAGCACGAGGAGCTTATTTCAACCCATACAAGGCCTTATTTAATTTATAAACACAGTGTTCACTCCCCTTTTTTTCAAACCCAGGGGGTTGTTCTATATATATCTCTTCCTTAAGCTTTCCATTTAGAAAGACAGATTTTATATCTAATTGGAATAAATTCCAACCTTTCTGTCCAGCTAAGGCTATTAAGAGCCTTATGGTTTCTAACCTTGCTACTGGAGCAAAGGTTTCATGGTAATCTAATCTAGGTTTTTGTGAGTAACCCTTGGCTACCAATCGAGCCTTGTATACAGGCTGATTTGAGTTTGATTTAACTTTAATCCTATAAATCCATTTAACACCTATACTGTGTTTATTTTGAGGTAAGTTAACTAAGGTCCAAGTGTAATTTTTCTCGATAACAGACATTTCTGTCTGCATCGCTTTGAACCAGAATTGATGTTTTACAGCCTCTTCATAGTTGAGTGATTCAACTGAGGTGTAGTTACATCTCTGATAAATGTCTGACAGGTTTCTATACTTTACTGGGGTTATTTTACTAAGTTCAGTTACAGATTCAGAATTAGATGATGTACAATCACTATGTTCAGAAACAGACTTGGACTTGTATTGAGAATCATGTTTAGTAAAAGAATCAGAATCAGAAATAAATTCAGAAGAAAAAGTAGAGGGTGAGCTGAAATCATACCTTGGAGCATTTTTAAATTTATAGCAGGTTGTAGCAGCTTCTGTGCAACCGTTTTTGGTTCCAGAATTAGCTTCACTTAAATCTTCATCCCACATACTGTTTTCATAAATTAAAATATCTCTACTCACCAGAAATGTCTTTGTTTCTGGTGAGTACAGTCTGTAACCCTTGGATTGCAGACTGTAACCTACTAAAATACACTTTAGACTCTTGGAGTCTAATTTGGTTCTATGTGCACTTGGTATATGGGAGTAACAAATACTCCCGAATACCTTTAGGTGTTTAACACTGGGCTTTCTACCAGTCCAGGCTTGCACTGGAGTTATGTTTTCCAGTACTTTGGTTGGGCACCTATTGAGCAGGTACACTGAAGTGTTCATTGCCTCTGCCCAAAAAATCTTTGGTAGGTTTTTTTGATTTAACAAAGTTCTGGCCATTTCCATTATTGTCCTATTTTTCCTCTCCACAACTCCATTCTGTTGTGGTGAGTAGGCAGTGGTAAGTTGTCTGGTTATTCCTTTAGATTCACAGTAATCTGTGAATTTTTGAGAGAGGAACTCTCCTCCTCTGTCTGTTCTAAGTGACTTAACACTTAGACCAGATTGTCTTTCGACAAGTGGTAAAAGTTTCTTGAAGCATTCAAGTGCTTCAGACTTGTGCTTCAAGAAAAATACCCATATATATCTCGTGCAGTCATCTATAAATAACAAGAAATAACTACTGCTACCTAAGGACTTTACTGACATAGGACCACATATGTCAGCATGTAATAGTTCCAGGGGTTTAGAAGCTTTCCAGGCAGAGTGCTTTGGAAAGCTTTTTCTGGATTGTTTTCCCAGTGAACATACTTCACAGATAGAGGTAGGTGGTGAAAGGTTTGAAGGCATACCAGTTACTAAGTTATTTTGAAAAATATTTTTTAGGTCAAAGTAATTCAAATGCCCAAACCTTCTGTGCCATAGAGAGGTGACAGTTTGGACATTCATTGAGAATGCCTTATCTGTTTTCTCAGCAAATGTCAGTGGAAAACTTCTTCCACTTGACATTTTCACTATCCAGGAAGGTTGATTACTATTTTGATCAAAAATTTTACATATTTTATTTTCAAACGATAGTTTATAGCCTTTTTCAATTAACTGGCCAACACTTAGTAGATTCTGGTCCAAGGTAGGAACCAGAAGTACATCATTTATGAACTTTGTTCCAGAGCAGGTGGGTACTGCCACTCTGCCCTTGGCTTGTGCCTGAACTAGTTCACCATTCCCCAATTTGACTTGTGAATTTACTACTGGAAGTAAATCCACAAATATCTCTTCATTTCCAGACATGTGGTTTGAGCAGCCACTGTCCAGAAACCAAGTGTTTATTGAGTGTGTATTTTCTGTTTCATTTACATAAAACAGATGTTCTACAGAACTTACTCGTTCTGTAAAACCAGCACTCTGGTTAGAGATGCTCTTACAGTTCTTAGAACTGTGCCCAAACCTTTTACAGTTTTGGCATTGGTTTTGTTTTCGAAACCAACACTCTGTCGCAGTGTGGTTTAATCTCTTGCATATAGTGCAAGAGGGAGATTGTTCCTTAGATGAGTCTGTAGAGAGAGTGGAAGAAGAGCTTGTTTTAATTTTATTTTTGTTTTTATTTTTAGACTCATACCTTAGTGCATTTTTCTTGCTCCTCATATCTCTGTATTGCACTTCAGCCTTATTGGAGCTTTCTGCCCTCTTCAGTAATCGACTCTCATAGGACTTTAAGGAGCTCAGAACTTGCTGGATGGAGAGCTTTGACAGGTCTCTGGTCTCCTCAATCACTGCCACAATGGCATCAAACTTATCAGGCATACAGATTAGAAGTTTTTCAACTAATCGAGTCTCAGAGATATTTTCTCCATGAATCTTTAGTTGATTAACAATATCTAGAAACTGAGTTGAAAACTCAGTAAGATAATCTGAGTTTTTCATACTCAGATTCTCGAAGTCTTTTCTCAAGGAGTGCAGAAGAGCTCCTTGAGCCTTCTTATCTCCTTGGTATTCCTCCATTAGGAGGTCCCAAGCCTCCTTGGCTTGAGTACAGCCAAGTAATCGAGGGAATATCGCATTACTTACACCCTATTGGATGAAAAGTAATGCCTTAGCATTTAATTTCCTCAATTCCTTCTCTTGCAACAGTTCTTTACCTTCCAGAATAGAGAAATTAGGGGCTTCTTCATATCCAGAAACCACAATTTCCCATATGTCTTGGGAGATAAACAATGTTCGCATTTTGACAAGCCAATAGTCAAAATTTTCACCATCAAACAATGGAATAGGAATTGAACCCGAGTTTGATGAGTTTTGAGTTTTTGAAAACATAATATATTAAAACAGCTTGAAAAAATTTGAACAGAATGTTCGAGTTTTGTAAAAAATAGGTTTTAAAAACCACAAAACCTTTAGATCTTACTAGATCTGGTTAGATCTATGCTCGATCTTAAGAAATTTGTGAGAAATAGTTAGGTTTTCAGAGAATGCCTAAACTGGAGAAATTAGATTTGAGTATTGTTCAAAAATAATTTCAATCGCAGTTAGGTATCGATGCTCTGATACCAGAATGTTGTTTTGAAACAACTATTCCTTGTAAAATACAAGGAATTCTCAAGAACAGAAGCAAGAATCTGAGAAGAAGAGAAGAACATAGGAGAAGAAGAAGAGAGGAAATGTCGCGCAGCAGAACCAAATTCAAAACATTCAATAATAATAATCATCCAGCAGCTAGGTCAAAAAAAACATCGGCTTTTATATCAGTCCGATAATTTAAACAAGTAAATTTACTGAAAAGATACTTTACAGTAATGCACCGATAATTGCTCATTAAGGGCAATTTTGTAATTTCACTTTGCATATCTCAACACAACGAACAGCCCGTCAACAATGACAGCCCTAGTAAGGTTGCCATGGCAAGGCAGCCATGGCGTGGAGTGGAGTCGCATGAAACAAATGTGCCAAAACATATTTTTGAAAAATAATGCATCCTTGTGTGACCTTCAAAAAGCTAAAAAAGTTGAATAACTTTGTTAACAATTGTGTGCGTAGTAAGTAAACCAAAAATAAAATTGGGATCTCACCATTTTTGTTTTTGGAGCAGCATCTTTAACATTTTTGTTATAGAGGGTTTAATAAGTCCATGCAATAACTCTTCTAATTATTTGTGGGAAGTAGAGTAAATTAAAGAACAACTTTTTCTTCAAATTTACTTATGTGTGCGTGGGATCACACACACATACACATACAAACACAAAGAGAGAGAGGGAGAGAGAGAGCTAGAGATAGAGAAAGAGAGAGATAGAGAGATCTAGAGAGAGAGAGAGAGCAAGAGAGAGAGCTAGAGAGAGAGAGAGAGAGCTAGAGAGAGATTGGATTAACCAAGAAATAGCCTAACAAAATTCATAACTCCCAAATCTAAAGATATTCCATCTTCAAAATATTAACTATTGAACATTAATTATCAAAGAAAATTAACTAGTTAATCAAATTAAAATTATTTTATTTTGGTTTTAATAAGCATTCAATGAAAATCTTTTATTGAATGTTTCTAGATCTTAGGTGATGATTTTGAAGTTGATAACATTAATATGAAAATGTTACATACCAAATTATTTAGTTTGTCTATGCTGGCAGACTAGGAGATTTTTTATTTGTTTTTATTTTGAAAGTATAAATTGCGGTAATGTAGGATTAAGTCTCATTTTTCATTTTTCAAAAAAAAAATTAAATTGTTGTGAAAATGGAAACATTTCCATTTTAACAAAGGGTCTCTGATGATGGAATAACCCCATCTGAACCCATTTAAAATGCATAAAAAAATGTTTTGCAATCTGTGTATTCTTCTTCAATTTGTGGGTTACAAAAGATCAAGTGAAATTTTATTTTGGAAGGTCTTGACTTGTTGATTCTTCTTTTGCTCTCTGATGATTCTAATTTTAGAAATACACTTGTTTATGTATTCCTTATCACATAAGTATTTTTCGAGAAGACATTTATGTCTTGACTTTGTGGATTTTGAATTTGTTTCTCTTTCTTGCTATGTGTTAATTTGAAAGAGTTTATTCTTGGAGTCAATTTTTGTATTGGTTACTGTTTAATTTTTGATTTAAACAAAAATATATACTATACAATTGTAGTTTATTTCTTAAATAATGTAGTGTTTATATTTTTTTGATTTATAATTTGTGTATTTTATATGTGCATATTATAAACTAATTATTTTAACTATTCAACTTGTATAATATTTTTTTCATAGTGTGGGTGATGTAGTGTTTGTTTTGTTTGTGTGCAAAATTGTATTTTGTGAGGAATTAGATGTTGGACAATATTTCAAAATTCAAAAATTATGAAAATAATTTTCTCTTTAGTCAATTAATTGAGACACGAATACATTGTTGTTTTCAAGCCTTGAATCTGATTAATTGATACTATCACTTAAAGAATAACATAGAAAGAGATCTAGAGCATTCATCATAATATCCATTATTTAAATGTTTGTACCAGATTTTAGATTTCAATATTTTATATCCTAGTAAAGATATTTTCATATAAAAATATAAATTTGGTCATTGTGTATATTACGAATTTCCTATACTAGTAAAAAATTCTTTAGCATAAGTATTTGATTTGACAATGCAGTGTCTTTGATATTTTTTTTCACCATATTGTTTTTTTTGTTGGATTGTGATTTCTAATTGTTTTTAATATTTTTAATTTTTGCTATTCTCATTATTTTTTGGTTTTAAATAAATCATAGTCTGAATGCCCATTCCCAATTTTTAATATAAGAGATAGATTCTCGATGCCAGATAAAAAAGTAGAATATAAATATCTATGGAGATGGATATTATTCATTGATACCGAGATGTTATCTAGACTATTAGTTATCAGTATATTGATATCTACTTATTCTAATATCAATATAGTAATTTCTGATTCATTTTAGGATATATTTGTTTGTGTTGGTTATTTAAGATTCATATTTTTTTTGTTATTAAGCACCATCATTATATTTGGAAATTGAAATGTATGGTTATTTTTTATTCACAAAAATTATATGACCATGTTATTAAAAAAAGAAACCTGAAAAAATGAGTGAAAAAGAATGAAAAGATCAACACTATAAGGCTTTGTTTCCACAATTCGATAATGGGTAAGTAGCAATATTTATTAACATATTTTCGATAAAATGAAGGCCGATAAGTTATGATAGAAACTAGAGTCTATGTTCGGAAAAACAAATTTAGGAATAAAACATTAATTATAAGATGTCTTGTTAGCTCGAAGTTCAAAGATGATAGTTTAATATTGATATACATCAATATCTTTTAAGGGATGGTGAATTAGCTTTTATCTATCAAAATACTCCTAGAAAATGAGATACAAAATTGTCTAATATTGTGTTCACTTCTAAAGAACTAAGATATCTTTATGGTTTCCATGAGCATATCACCACCTGAAGGCACCATATCAATGCATGTTGTCTTAAAAAAAGATATTTTTTTAAGAAGCAAAAATAAAAGAGAAGGAATGAGCATTTCATGATAGTCTTATTTCTGAGAGATATGATAGGACTACCACAAGACACATACAACCTGACGGAAGAACTCATTCTTCAAAAAGAAGTCACAAGGTGTAAAAATAATTAAGTGTTTCCATTATATAAACAATGGAAACAAGAAAAAAAGAAAAATATTCATAGAAAAGACTACAACAATTTGACATTAGAAGAGAAAAACTCGAAGTAGAGGTCAACATCACCTTAAAGGGTGAGGTGATTTGTTGCTAGTTAGTTGCGATAATTCTACTAATCTAGTATCTGAAACATGAGAAATAGTGGGACATCATAGATTTAGGCATGAAAATTATTTGTATATAGATTCAAATCGGATATCAAAAAATTTTTAGAGATTTCTGGTACATACCAAATATTCATAAATTTGATATCTGTCGGTATACTAGATGACATGGGATATTTCAAATATTTTGTTGATATTTCGTGGAAACTAGTCAAGGGTATATTAGTTATTGTGATAAATAAGAAAGAGAGCATTTTCTATGCCACTCAAGCAAAAATATCTAGAGATCAGGTAAATATTTTTCAACAAAAAAGTAACATTGATCTCTAGCATCATAGACTTGGTCACGTGAGAGGGAAGTAACTTCAACTTCAAGCTAGAAGAAATATCTTGCAATTTGACCAATGATATTCTTTTAATGAGTATGTGGATAGCATAATAGGAAAAAGTCATAGAGTATTTCTTTACACTTGTTGACCCTTAAGAAGAGTAATTATTCTCAATCTTATTCATACTGATATATGTTATAGGTAGAGTAGAACAATCGGCGAGTATCATGTAGAGATTCTTCTATCTTGCTTATCATCGGATTCCTGGGTCTACATGTAGGAAAGACATTATTAAATATTATAAGTTAAAAAAATAAATGATAATTAATAAATTTAGGCAATATAGTGGTATGATGTCTTTGACATATGATATCTTGATTATTCACAATCATACATCTTTTGCATAATTTACTTTCCACTATGTAGATTCTAAATAGAAATTTTTTAAAAAGATTTTAAGATTTTCACCGATTTTTTATCCTCGTGATTATCCTATCATATATGAGTAAATGATGAGAATATGTAGCGATTATCTTATTCATAATAAAATATTTAGAATCATATTTAATTATATATATAAAAATGTAATAACTATTAATATGCTTGTTAGACCAATTAGAGGTGAACCATTAGGTGAGATTTTCATATTAAATGTGTGTATCACATTTTTAACCTAACAGTATAAGTGGAAATGAAAGTTGTTTCTCTCGCATTAGAAAAAATATGAAACACACTTAAATATCTTTCGACACCTAGCAGACAATAAGAGTTTGGTAGTATCTATTTGTTTGTGGGTCTAAAGAAGAAGAAATTTCAAATAGATATGAGATGTCATTAGAGTCATATATTAGATACACAGATGTGATATCTGACTATATCAATAGTAAGAGTAATAAACTTATTATTAAAGACACTTTTGAGATACTATAATTTCTTTTATAAAATTTCTAAAGTTTTTTGGTGATATGATGAACATGTGTTAATCTGTGTGCATGTCCACTACTTGCATTACACTCAGGTCCATATGCAATATTAGTAGCATATTTAGCAAGTTTAGAGATGACCTAACATTTAGAATCATGTCTATTGAGATGGAAACCAAAAACTTAAAATTCTAGTCCACCGTTTCATCTCTTTATTGCCTCACTCCATGCATGGATCCTAGGGTTAAGGTGTAAGGGGTAGAGAATATTTTGACATATATACCCATGTGCATGAACTAGGGATACAAACCTGAAGGATTCATTCATAAAAAATTGACTAAGTTATTTACATACTATGACACTTGGTATGATAGTAGTTATAGATAGGTTTTAAGTATATGAACATGCACATCATATTCATAGATAACTTCTCCATTCAATTAGGAAGGGAAAAATGACGGGGTGGTCTGTCGAATAATAGTAAACTATTTTGGTATTTAGATCCTATTTACTACTCAATCTTATCACATGATGATAACAAGAACATTGATATTTTATAATGATAGAAATCATATGAGTCCACCTATCTCATGTTGTCAAAGATGGCAAGATCTATTAACTCCTCTAGTATCGTGCATTGCATTGGAGTTTATATTTTTTGTTGTAGTCAATATTATTTTGAATAGAAGATCAAGATTATGACTAGATTTCATTGAGACACTTGCATGCATGAAAGATTAGGAAAATTCAAGGTTGGACATCTAAGATCGGGCTGGAACATGAGTGCATGAGTAAATGGCATATGATGACGCATGCGACCTTGAGGATGATGAGCCTACAACTAGTGATACCATTATACACTTACATGATGATGATTATTATTTACATACTGATACTGATTAGAATTTGGATCGATTATGATAATTTTTATGCTATGTTATTTTATTTTTGGATGATAGATTTTTTTTTTGTTATTTTTTTATTGAAATGTTTATTGATCATTTTATTTTATTAAGTTATTATTCATAATGGATAACTTAAATTTTTTAAATTAAAAATATAAAATCAAAAACTAGCATAACATGACTCTGAGCAATACCCGACATGGCCCAGCATAACGCAACATGATTATGACCAGACTCATGTTGGTCAGGCAATGCCTTGCTGACATAACTTACGTCATGCCATGTTGGGTATATCATGACTACTTTATCGAGCTATGCCCAACACAACATGGTGGCTCGATATGGCCACCAAAATATGAGTCATGCTAGAATAGCATGGCCCATTTGACACATTTATTTTGGGCTAAAAATTTTCAGAATGACAACTAGTTTAAATTTTTGATTCATTTGTATTAGAGGTTTAAGTGTGACTATGTACATGTAATACTTATCCACACAACAACGATACTTTCTCAAATAAACAACACAAAAAATGTTACTTTCTAAGAAGTTCTATGTTTAACATTCATGGTTAGACGATTAATACAATTTTTTATCCATTGAAAATCTCATCTATCAAAGCTAACTTCTCTATATAATTCATAACTTTTTTCCTTCTTGTAGTTTAGGTATTAGTCATTGATGTTGGAAAAATTATCATCTTGATGGTATCATCTATTAGGATAGCTGAGATATTATTCTTCTGTATTTTCTCCATAGCATTGACTTTGCAAAATATCTTGACTTTTTCAACTTTTTACCCCTAATTATACTCCACATTTTCCTTTGTATCAGCCCATAAAACATTAATAATCATTTTAAATTCTTCTTCTTGAATTATCAATGTTGTATCTTCAATTTCTTCATCTAGATTCTCAACCTCAACTATCTTAGTATTAGAAATTCAGACTTATGATGTAGCACTTCATCATCATTTTCGAATATAACTAAATCAATTACTAAATTTTTGATATAGAACTTTTCTTCCAATATAACAAAAGCAGTGACTTTCTCTCTCATTCCATCATATTCTCTCTCTCTCTCTCTCTCTTATAGTTGAGTTTGATCTTCTCATCTTAACTAGCATTTGGGAAAACATATATCTGAATGAAGTACAAGGAGATGGGTGAGAATCATAAAAAATATTGTCCACTTGGCTTTCATATATCTACTCTCTTAACACTTTTCCGGCTATTAATAGTGTTGATTTTAATTATCATGATGTGTATAATATAAGTCACTACTTGGAACATGATATATCAATTTGTATTGATACTTTGGTTTGTTCTAGTTCATCCTCATCTCATATATTCTCTAATTATATTCATCTAATTCATTCTTCTCTTTTAGCTCATTAAGATTATTTTAGGTTTTCTTCAAAAGATTGATTAAACAACATCTTTTGATTGATTGTGTTCTAAGCCTAAAAGTATCAGCTCATTTCTATAATTTTGATCTAGAATTGGTGGCTAAGAAAGAAACACTTAAAGAAAAAAAATAAATTATAAATGAAACTAAAATGAGTGCAACAATGTTAAGACTCTCTTATATAGTGAGAGAGCCCTCCTTCACTAGAGTCTCAAATTATATCACATGTGATAATCTTATTACACCAAAACATCTTAGAATATTTTACAATGGGAAGAGGCCTTGAAATGTTTAGAAAATCTAGAATTCTTGTGGAACCACTTAAAAAATCTAGCCAACAATCTATATTTTAAGAAATTTCAATGAAACGTTTCACAATTAAATTGTGCTTTTTTTTTCTCTCTCTATTTCTCTCAATGTCAACATTTAAGTTTTTTTTTTTCACATTTAATATTAAATTAGTATATATTGTGAAAAAAAATTAGTATTTATTGTGAAAAAAAAATACTTAAATGTTAATATTTAATATTACTTATAGTCACGATGTTAACATTTAATATTACTTACAATCACAAATTTTAATATTTAATATTCATCAAATTTAATAATTGTCGCATATGACTAGTGCACACAAATTTATTTTTAAAATTCCTTAAAATCATTTATAATAAGATGAACAAATATATATATATATACAATCATCATATGAATCACACTTAAGTATATATGTAATATAAATATTATATTTTACAAATATAGATAACACCTAGATTTTTGTATCATGCCCATTGACATTAAAAAATAAATTTAAAATATTAATCCTTCTCTTAATCTCTTTAATCTTTAATTTCTTATATAAATCCTATGATTAACATCGAATGGGTAGAAATTATTATCAAATGTATATTCATCTATATGGACTGCCGACAAGAACTAGAAAATAAGATTCACAAAAAATTAGATAACCTATTTAAATATTATAAAAATAAGTTTGAAAGTTTTTATGAACTTATGAGTACAGAGATCAATATCATTTTTGGAGATGATTACTTTTCAAATTAGTTAGCTAGAGACAATCAATAAAGAGATATGCATAAAATGAGTGACCTGTCGAGATATTTATATATTAATTAAACATATTGAAAAGATTTTTAGATATGTTTCAAAAATAAAATAAAAGAATATAAGTAAATAATGATATATACAAATATAAGCATACTCATACCTTGAACTATGACAAATACTGCTCCAAACCAGCCAGAGTGACATTAGATTGGCATGCATGTCTTTGAAATATATTCAAATATATTTTTTGCTTTTGATATTACTAACATTTAAAATACAATTCACACATAAATAAAATTTGTTTTTTTATACACATGATATATGCATGTATGTATTGTGTGTGTGTGTGTGTGTGTGTGTGTGTGTGTGTGTGTGTGTGTGTAAGTCTTAAAACCTCATTTTAATGTTACAGTAATAATATGAGAAACTATATTCTAAAATTTTTATTAATTTGTTATTTTAATTATTATTAAGTGTTTGAAGTAGAAAATTTGGTGAGCATTATGGGTGGTCTGGTTAGAATTCAACTTCAAGATTAATATTTTTTTACTTCATAGACAAGATGAGTATTTGTATACTTTTTTGATAGCCAAGCTGAAAGCTTCAATACCAATAACTCAGTGTAAGATGCCTTTAAACCATCACTAATATATTGTGTCTTATAAGAAGTCCAAAGTTAAATGTGCTTGGTCACGATCACTATTAAGACGATTGACTATTTTTAAATTTTGTCGTATTCATCAACTCGAGGATTAGTAAGTGTTTAAGTTTTAAGGTTTAAGATTTAGGATTTATGTATGGGGTGATTCGTGATTGGGAAAAGGGCGGAAAAAAATAAAAAAAAAAAATATCTCAGTGTCAAAACACGACTCGGTCTCAAATTTAGTTGGATGAAAAATAATGATTTCAAATTTTATCTTAAGATTAATTATCTATTTATCTAAAATTCATATAACACATCGAAATTAAATAAATATTATAGAAATATACACATATACACAAAAACTATAAACTCGAATTGTAAAGATAATGCATTGAGCACACCCATAAGTGATTGAAAATTTTATTTTCTTACAATTAATGCAACCTCCATGTACAATATAAAAAATATAATCTTTGATAATCACTTACTTACATTGGTATATTTATTATGTATCTTGACCATGGATCCGTTCTTAAATTTGTGAGAGAATAAGTAGAGGGAAAAAGGGAGAATATAAAAATTCAAAAAAACAAAAAAAAAAAAAACAAAAACGCGCGCAAGGTTTCAAATAAAATTAAAATATTCAACATCGTTGCTTGTTCGCGTACTTTCTACATGGTCACTCAAATCATGCCCACGTGATCAGGACCGCCCTTACTCCATCGTGAGGCCCAGAACAAGGCTCAACTCGACTTCGCATCGAGTAAATGCCAGTCGTCAAATGACTATTTATATGGTTCGAGATCCTCGGAAAATTTCAGTATCAATTAGCGATTTGGCTCTCCCTCCGCCATGTCTCGAAGAACTCTCAACTTGAATCCAAATGCCATGGAGTTTCGGCCATGGTATTGCGCTTCCTATTCAACTCACGCTGCTGTCATTCTGCCGCCTCCAGTGTTCGTCATCCACCAGTTCAACAGCTTATGCATCTCCGAAAATAATCAGCGTGGTCCGCTTGACGTCGATGATGAGCCTGAGCAGTTCTTGTTTAAGTGCGTGAAATGGGTGAAACCACCAGCGGACTGGATCAAGCTGAACACAGATGGGTGTTCCAAGGGAAATCCGGGAAAAGCAGGAGGCGGAGGCTTGCTACGTGATTCCAGAGGGAATTGGATTACCGGATTCAACGTTTATATGGGACGATGTATCACCGCCCTGCAAGCTGAACTCGATGCGGCATTAGTAGGGTTAGTTATAGCGCGAAGGATGGGTTTCAAAAAAATTATCTTGGAAGTAGACTGTGCCACGGTCGTGGAACTGCTTGATCGTGACTATTTGTACGAAGTGTCGGCCAACGATACTCTCAACAGGTGCAAGATCATTCTGAACGAAGAATGGGATGTCAGAGTGCAGCACGTATATCGCGAAGGAAACAGGGCAGCAGATCGTCTCGCTAACAAAGCGTTATGTAATGAAAAAGCACTTCTTTTGCATGAGTTCGACTCTCCTCCCCAAGATCTGACGCTCATCATCGAGAAAGACAAGATTGGGATTGGTTGTCTGAGAAGAATCATCCTATGAACGATAGCATAAACATTCTCATACTTCTCGGAAAGATTTATTTATCTCACGAATAGCGCTAGGCGTGTTTATGATATAATCGCTAGAGAGAAAAGCTGTCTCATTCATTTATGTTAGAATTTTAATTTGAAAATGTATTCAAAAAAATACAGAAACCATCGCACTACATTTCATGCATCGTGTATTCGTGTGTGTTTTTTGTGCGTCTTTGTACGTGCGTATTTCATCATATAAGGGCTTTCAGTTTTTTTTTTATGGAAGATTATCATCCATACCTCTCTGATCTTCCTTCTTCAGCAGTAAATGTCAAATTCAATCACTTATAGTAGAATAAACAAATGATCATGAGAAATGCACCCAGGCCTTGAAGAGGAAACCCACATTAGGGCTACACATATGAATACAACGGAGGCATGGGGGGAAAAATCAAGCATCCTTGTGTGACTTTGAAAGATCTAAAAATGTTGAATAACGTTGTAAGTCGTTTGTGTGCTTGGTGCCTTGGTAACTAAACCAAACATAAAATTGGGAACGTACCCATTTTTGTTTTTGGGGCAGCATCTATAACATTTTGTTATAGAGGGTTTAATAAATTAACCCATCCAATAACATTTGTTACATAAAATTTTATAAAACTCTTGTAATTATTTGTGGAAAGTAGAGTAAATTAAAGAATTGTATTTTTATTATAATTTACTTTTGTGTGAGTAAGAGAGAGAGCGATTTGTATTAACAAAGTTAGAGCCATGAATGAATTTATAACTCCCAAACCTAAAGATATTCCTTTTCCAAAATCATAACGAGTGAACATTAATTATCACAAAAAGTAACTAGTTAATCAAAATAAATTACATGATTTTGGATTTGATTAAGAGAAAGA
This sequence comes from Sapria himalayana, assembly GCA_029783825.1. Lineage (NCBI taxonomy): Eukaryota > Viridiplantae > Streptophyta > Magnoliopsida > Malpighiales > Rafflesiaceae > Sapria > Sapria himalayana. Next base: position 2,327,229 of record JAREIK010002991.1, read on the forward strand.
ATCTTTCATAGAATGTTTCTACATCTTTGGCAATGATTGTGAAGATAATAATATTATTATAAATATCTTACATAACAAATTGTTGAATTTGTCTATGTTGGTAGATTGGGATATTTTTTAATTGTTTCTTTAAAAGTATGAATTATGGTATAACAAGAATGTGGGATTAAGCCTCATTTTCTATTTTTTTTTTAAATTATAATGTTTGGAAAATGGAGACATTTCCATTTTTGCAAAGGATCTCATATGGTGGAATACGCCCATCTAAACTGATTTAAAATGCAAAAAAAAAAAAAAAAAATATGTTTTGCAAGGTGTGTTATATATTTTTTCATAGTATGGGTGCGGTAGTGTTTTGTTTGTTTGTGTGCAAGATTTGTATGTTGTTAGAAATTAGATTTTAGACAATATATCAATATTAAAAAATTACGAAAATAATTTCCCCTTGAGTCCAATAATTACGCGAATACATTGTTGTTTTCAAGTATTGAATCTGATTAACTGATATTATCACATAAAAAATTACATAGAAAGAGGTCTAGAGCAGTCATCAAAAAATCCAATGTTTAAATGTTTCTACTGGATTTTAGATTTCAAGGATTTATATAATAGAAAATATATTTTCGTTCAAAACATAATTTTGGGCATCGTGTTTCTTACGAACATTTTTGTTGTGCATTGGATATTTTTGTATGTTCTTATATATGTAAAAAAAGATTTAGCATAATTATTCAATTTGACATGTTGTGTATTGGATATTTTTTTTACTATATTGGTTTTTTTCATTTTTGTTGTATTGTGATTTCTCATTTTTGATATAATTTAATTTTTACTTCCATTGTTTATATAGTAAAAATTATAAACATTATTTTTGTTGTTTCAGAAAAAAATCACAGTCTAATTGCCCTATCCCGATAATTGATATCAGTGAGAGATTCTCAACACCACATAAAAAAAAGAATCTGAACTTCTAGAGATGAATATTATTCCTTGACACAGAGATACTATCTAGTCTACTAGTTAGCATTATATTAATATCCGATTATTCTAATATCAATATATTAATTTCTGATACATTTAAGATATTTTTGTTTGTGTTGGTTATTTATGATTCATAATTTTGTTTGTTAATTAAATAGCAACATTATATTTGGAAAATGAAATGCATGACTATCTTTTATTCAAAAAGTTAATGACTATGTTATAAAAAAGAAACCTGAGGGGGCGAGTGAAAAAGAAAGAAAAGACCTGCACTATAAGACTTTCCCTCCATAATTCAACAAAAGATAAGTATGAATACTTATCAACATATTTTAGATAAAGTGAAGATAAGTAAATGTTATGAGAGAAATAAGAGCCTATGTTTGAAAAAAAAATATTTAGAAATAAAACATTAATTATAAGATGGCTAGTTGACTTGAAGTTCAAAGATGATTGAATATATTGGTGCACATCAATATCTTTCAAGGGCTGGTGAATAAGCTTTTATCTATTATAATGGTTTTGGAAGATGAGCTACACAATTGTCTAATATTGTGCTCACTTCTAAAGAACTAAGATATCTTTTGGTTTCCATTGACATATCACCAACTGAACGTATTATATCAATGCATGTTATCTCAAAAAACTTATTTTTTTAAGAATCAAGAAGAAATGAGAAAGAATGAGCATTATATGATATTCTCATTTTTAAGATATATGATAGGACCACCATAAGAAACATACAACCTAACGAAATAACTCATTTGCAAAAGGAAGTCACAAAATTGAAAAATAATCAAGTCTTATCATTATACTTACATAGGAAATAAGAAAAAAAAAAGACTAATATTCAAAGAAAGGACTACAACAATATGATATGAGAAAAGATAAACTCGATGTACAGATCAACATCACCTTAAAATGAAAGGTCACTCTTTACTAGTTAGCGGTAATAAATCTGCTAATGTAGTATCTAAAAGATGGAAAATAGTGAGATATCATATAATTTAGGCATGAAAAAATATTTGTCTATAGATTCAAATAGGATATCAACAAATTGTTAGAGATGTATGGAACATACTGAATATTCATGTAATTATGATATATGTCGGCATACTAGTCAAGGGTGTATTAGTTATTGTGACAGATAAGAAAGAGAGCATTTTCTATGCCACTCAAGCAAAAATATCTATTATAATGTTAATATTATTCAACAAAAGAGGAACATTTATCTAAATCATAAGAGACTTGGTCAAATGAGTGAGAAGTATCTTCGGCTTCTATCTAGAAGAAATATTTTTCAATTTGACCAATGTTATTCTTTTGATATGTATACAGATAACATGATAGGAAAAAGTCATAGAGTATCTTTTTACACTCATCCACCATTATGTAAATTAATTCTTCTCAGTTTTATTCATATTGATATATTCTATATGTCGAGTAGAACATTGGGTCAGGCCTTTTATTTTGTCATATTTAATTTTTGATTACTCTAGGAAAGTGAGTATATACACTAAAAAATTAAAGATCAAATCATTCAAGACTTTTATGCTAGAGTTGAGAGAGAGAGAGAGAGAGAGAGAGAGAGAGATAAAGAGACTGGTAGAAAATTGATCTTCATATTTTTTGATAATGAGGAAGAATATTGAGGTCAATTTGGTAGTTATTTTGTATCGCAAAATAGTAGATATAAAAGGATACTTGCCAAGGTTTCATATTAAATAACATTATTGAGAGAATGAACTAGACCATTAAAAAGTGAATTTAGTACATGCTTTCTCATGCATATCTTTCAAAGGAATTTTGGGGTGAAGTTATGTATATGGTTATTGATGTAATAAATATGTTGCTACCCACCAACGTGGAAATAGATGTTCCTAATATAATGTTAACAAGTAAAATATCTTATAAGATCACTTATGAGTTTTAGGTAACAATGATTATGTTCATTTACAAAAGATTAACCATCTAAACTACACAAAACTGCCCATCCATGCTTATTCATTGGTTATGAACATTAGGAGTTTTGATATAGACTTTTGTGGCATTTACTAAGAAGCTTGTTTGAATTAAAAATTTTATTTTTTAGGACGGCTAATATATAAAAAGTAGTCTTTCGAGTAGACATGCGAGTGATTCCATAAAACTTTCAATTTATTTAGATTTAGTTTCATTTCTTTCTTGGGATCAGTCTAATTAAAGGACTAATCATATTTAGTAGCACTTGATAATTCTAAGTCTTAGTATATATCTATGATTTTTGACTCATAGAATATATATATATATATAAAATATTTTTGATCCCTAGATTATAGCTATTAATGAGTTGAGATACAATATTCTCACTATAACTAGGCAGGAACCATATGTTCATGATGATGCATCTCAGCATGAACTAAGAGTATCAACTAGATCCCATCATGTTTCCTCTAGATTATGTGAATGCTTTTACTTTCTAGAAATTTTTTTTTCATATGAAAAATGAGAAATTATTTGATAGTATAGGAGATAAAATAAATTTTCTATGACTTGGATTCAATTTAAATCAAGGACCTATCTTGATATTCCCAAATAGAAAAGATTAGCAAATTGTTTGATCTATCTGGGTTTGAGAAAACCAAAATATTTTATTTTGTTTTGGTTTAAATTTTATAGTTTTAGTTTGCTTTCAAAATGACATGCAAGATTCTAATATGAAAAACATGCTAACAAGAAAAATATGTTAACATGAAAAACACATGCTAAACAAAAAGAAATGATATGAAGGATGAATCATGTGTAATTCTTTTTTTTTTTTTTGGGACGTCACATGCATTGTGACTTTTCGTAAACTAAAACAAAATCAAAGCTTTGTGTGAATGTGTTATTTGGATTTTTCTAAAGAAATATAACTTATTTTCTTTGTGTTTTTTTTATAACCATATGCATTTTTATCAATTTAGAGGAAGTGGTTTACTCTCATTTTATTTTTGTTTATGTGTGTTGTTAGTTGTGGATGTATGATGTTCGTGCAAGGTTTGTGTTGTGTTTGCATGGTGTTTTTTAAAGATTATTCGTGCAAGGTTAATGCTGTGCTCGTGTGAATATTATTTGTGCGAGATTATTGAAGTGCTCATGTGAAGATTATTTGTGTGGTGATTGTTAAGAAATTTGGTGTTTGGAAATCTTCAGAAGAATACTAAAGATATAAAAATTTAAGATTTTAAGATGTTTTCAATTACCATACATTTCATTCTTGAATTCTATTATGGACATTGAGACTTTTTTAAATTGTATATTTTAGGTTTGTGAAAATTCATTCATTTTTGGGATAAATATTTCTTCGTGAATTATGTGTTTGTGGTTATAATTTTTCAACACACACACACACACACACACACACACACATACACACACACATATTCTTGATTATATATATATATCAGATAGAAATTCAATGTAATTGAAAGTCACTTGAAATTTTCTGTGCATGTTTGGATACACCTCTAATTATAAAATTAATTGATTTAACAAAATATCAAATTATTTATTATTGTTATATTAATATAAATTATTTCGAAATCATTCTTGGTTTTGAGGAAAAATCTTAGTTGCTCCCTAATACTTTTAATCTTCAATGTGAGCCAAAATTGAAAATTTGTGCATTATTATATTATATATATGTCAAAATAACAATGTGAGCAATACACACACACACACACACACACACACACACACACATAAATAAATAACTAAATAAATAAATAAATAAATATATATATATATATATACACACATACATACATACATATATACATATAATTTCTCACACACACACACACACAACAGAGACACACTATATATATATATATATATATATAAGTTCTTACTAATCTTTAAAGATAATTAACATTTAAAATTTTGTTTTTTGATAAACATGTAAAAATCAACACTAAATAATATTTTCTAAAAACTCATATGCAATATTTCACCACTTAAAACTAAAACACAACTTTCAAAATAATCCAATGCCTATGTTTTGCATGTTAGTTTACATTAAATAATTTAAAAAATAATTTTAAACCATTATAAATATCAAAATAAAACACATAATAATAATTTGAATTATAAAATTTGACCTCAAAATATTAAAATAAACTAGACAATAAAGTAAAAAAAAAATATGTTAAAAGAATTTTGGCATTGAGATGAATCATATAAGAAGAGATACTTATATTTATAGAAGAAAAATCAAAAATCTCTAATAAATTTTGGTGTGCACAAGTTAAAATTTCACCTACCCACTTAATTGCTCATTTTATTGTTGCAATAATAATATGACAACCTATATTCCAAATTTTTTCTTAATTTTTTATTTTAATTATTAGTAAATGTTTGAAGTAGAAAATTAGGTGAGCTTTGTGGGTGCTCAGATTAGAATTCAACTTCAAAATTAATATTTTTTACTTCATAGATAAGATGAGTCAATTGTATAATTTTTTTATAGATAGCCAAAAGCTTCAATACCTATAACTCAATGTAAGATGGGTTTAAACTATTACTAATGCATTGGAACTCATAAGGACTAAAAAGTTAAATATTCTTGGTCGTGATCACTATTGAGATGATTGACCAGTGTGGATGTTTGCCATATACATATGTGCGGGGGTTTGTATGGAGGGATTAGAGGGAAGGTGGAAATTTTTTTTAAAAAAAATATCTTAGTGTTAAACCTTGACTCGATTTCAAATTCAGTTGGATGAATCAAAATGATTCTAAATTTTATCTTAAATTTAATAATCTATTTTTCTAAATTTTATATTATACATCAAAATTAAATACACATTATACAAATATACATATATACACGAAAACTATAAACTTGAATTGTAAATATAATGCAGCATTGAGCACACCCATAAGTGAGAAAATTTCATATTCTTACAATGCAACCTTCATGTGCAATATAAAAAATATTTTCTTTGATAATCACTTACTTACATAGGTATATTTATTATATATCTTGACCATGGATCCGGTTTTAAATTTATGAGAGATATTAAGTAGAGGGAAAGAGGAGTGAATATAAAAATTCAAAAAACAAAAACACGCGCTAGGTTTCAAATAAAAATAAAATATTCACACAAATAATGCCCACGAGATGATGACCGCCCTTACCCCATCGTGCGGCCCAAAACAAGGCTCAAGTCGACTTCGCATTAAGAAGTGCTAGTCATCAATTGATTATTTATTTGGTTCGAGATACTAAAAAAATTTAAGTATCAATTAGCGATTTGGCTCCCTCTCCACCATGTCTCGAAGAACACTCAACTTGAATCCATATGCCATGGAGCTTCGGCCATGGTATTATGCTTCCTATTCAATTCACACTGCTGTCATTCTGTCGCTTGCAGTATTCATCATCAACCAATTCAACAGTTTATGCATCTCCGAAATAATCTATGTGGTCCACTTGACTTCGATGATGAGCCTGATCTGTTCCTATTTAAATGTGTGAAATGGGTGAAACCACTAGCGGACTTGATCAAGATTATTATTTTATTGGGGTTAGGTTAAAATTACCTAGTCCACATCGAAATTTTTTTTGGGTATTTTCAAATTTTTTTATATAAAAGTAGTTTTAGATTTATTCCTATGTATTTTCAATTTCTCATTTTATTTTGATTGTATTTTATTTCATGATTAAATTTATTGGTTTAGTTTTGAATTTTTTTATCTTTCAAATTATTACGAGTTTTTTTTTTTATTTTATAACAGTGGTATCAGAGGATGTTAGCTAGTAACTTTTGTAGTTAATGCATTTTAGAAAAGTTCTGTCAGAAGAGTGATAAAAGCCTCAAGATTTGTGATTTTTAAGAGGGTAAATGCACTCTTTCACTTACATTGGAAATTTTTTAGTATAATAACACAAATAGTTATTATTACTCTTGGGTAACGTTCACTATAAATGTGAAATATGACAGCAAAATTTGAAATAGAAAAATTCAATTGAAGTAATTTTTCATTGTGGAACATGAAAATTAAGGAAATTTTGAGTAAGGATAATTACTTAGATGCAATTGGAAAAAGGCTCACCGGAATTCCTGAAGACAAATGGAATGAGATGGATATTAATGCAATAGATGACCTATATTTGGCACTTGATGATGGAGTATTGTTGAGTGTGACAGAAAATAATATGACAAAAAAATTTTGGGATACTCTCACAAGGTTAAACGAGGCAAAGTCACTTCACAACAAAATCTTCTTAAGAAGAAGATTGTACACTTTACGAATGATGAAGTTTGTTTTGCTAACTGATCATATCAACACTCTGAATATTTTATTTTCACAACTTACTATGTTGGGTCATAAAATAGAAGAAGTTTAACGTGCTGAGATTTTACTTCAGAGTTTACCTGATTCGTATGATCAACTCGTCATCAATTTAACGAATGATGCATTGACTGATAGTTTAATTTATAATAATATTGTCTCTGTCATCGTAGAAGAAGAAAATAGACGAAAAAATAAAGAGTATTTTTGTACATGCTCATTCCACTTGTTATATAAGGTTTAATAAGGTTTAATAAGCCCATCTATATCATTTTTGTTATATAAGGTTTAATAAGCCCATGCAATATTATTTTTTTATAAAAGGTTTTATAAACCCTGTGTAACTATTTTTGGGAAGTGGAGTAAATTAAAGGTGAGCATTTTTATTTTAATTTACTTTTGTACATTAGCAGTTTGTAGTGTATGTGCAGAAAAAAATGATTCGTAAGGTGCATGTGGAAAGAAAATATATTGTTCATAGTGTATTCATGGGTGCTCCAAAATCTTTTAAAAGAATAGCAGATCTTCAAATCAGAACTCAGATTATTATCAAGTATTTTTATTATAACTTATACTTTGTTCTTGAAGTTGTGTGTGTATATAGGTGGACTTTATTAATTTGTGTGTTTTGGATAATTTAAGGAATTAAATTGGATTGATTTAAAAGTTTTGTGTGATAAAATTTTAAAATAAATATGTATTTGATTGTATTGAATTAAAAATTTATCACGGATCTTTAAATTAAAATTGGGCATAATTTTAATCTAACAAAACAGAAATTTAATTTTTAAAAGTTGAAAATATAAAAAAATTTTTGTGTTTGTAGGGAGAAAACTATCTAACCTAATTGTTGAACTGATAAATAGTTCTAAAACAATTCTTGGTTTCACGATATGTCTCAGTTAGACCCCAATAGATTTTTCAATAGCAATTGCCTCCATCCACAGAATGTGTTTGTACTTGTCAAACGCACACACACACACATATATATAGTGTGTGTGTGTGTGTCTGTGATCAAATTAATCAAGTAAGGGCCACACACAAATTCTTAACTTCAAAATCTAAAGACTTTCCTTCTTCAAAATAATAACTAAACGACATTATTATCACAAAAAAAATATATACTTAATCAAATTAAAATTAAATGTTTTTCGATTTGATTAAAGTACAAAATCTTTCAATGAATGTTTTAGATCGTTGGTGGTATTTGTGAAGATGCTAAAAATAATATAAAAATCTTACATAACAAATTGTTGGGTCTCCCTGTGTTTGGTAGACTAGAATTTTTTTTATTTGTTTTTATTTGAAAGCTTGAAGAATTGTAGACCAAGAACATGGAATTAAGTCTCATGTTCTATTTAAAAAAAATTTAAAAGTTGTGAAAATGTGAAGATTCCCATTTTCACAAAGGGTCGCGATGGGTCACAGGATCAGTGCCCCCATCAAAACTCTTTTAAAATAAAAAAAAAACAAGTGACATGGTGTGTTTTTCTTCTTTGGTTTGTAGGTTATAGATGCTCAGGGGAGAAGTTTTTTTTTTGAAGGTCTTTACATGTTGATTCTCATGTGTTTATTATTTCATTATCATATTATTTGTTTTCTTTTTCAATAGATATTTTTGTCTATACTTAATGGCACCCATATTTTTTCTCTCACTAGGTCATCTATTGGGTGGGGACAATTTATTCATGAAGTCGCTTTTCATATTATTTGATGTTTAATTATTGATTTATATAAATATATATACTATATAATAGTGATTTATTTACTTGAAATGATATAGTATGTATTTTAATTTATTTATAATTTGTGCATTTTATATGTATATATTAGAAAGTATTTTAATTATTCAACATCTATAATTTATTTTTCATAGTGTGGGTGTTGTGGCGGTTAATTTGTTTGTGTGAATGATTATATGATGTGAGAAATTAGAGATTTGATAAAATATGAATATTTGAAAAGTTGGGGAAAACATCTCCTCTTTGGTCCAACATTTGAGACTGAAATATATTATTAATTTCAAGTCATATATATGATGAACCAAGAATATCTTCTAATAATTAAAATATAAAGATTTCCGGAGCATTCACCCTAAATTCAAAGGTTTATTTCTTTATACTCTGATTTTGTTTTCAAGTGTTTTATATCATAAAAAATATATTCTAGTCTAAAATATAATTTTGGAAATTGTGTACCTCACTGACTTCATGTACATGTAAAAAAGGCTTTAACATACTTTATTCAATTTAGCGTTGTTGTATCTTTGACATTTTTTTCAATATTAAAGTTTTTTTTTAGAATTGTTGAATTGTTATTTCGATTTTTTGAGTTATTTTAATTTTTGTTTCCATTATTTCTACAATCAAACATTATTCCCATTATTTTGTGGCTTCAAATAAATCATGGTCTAAACATCCTATCCCTAATAACTGCAAATCGAAAGAAGGTTCTTTATACCTCGCAAAAAAGTAGTATTTGAACTTTGATGGGGGAGAATGTTCTTTATTAATAATGAGATGATATCTTATCTATTATTGATATTTGATGATTCTAATATCAATATCGTAATTTTGGTTCCATTTCAGGAGATGAATTTCAGTTTCATTTTTTCACTATATTACTAAAAACATAAGAAGCTTGTAGTTGACAAATGATGAAGATGTATTTCGAGTAATATAATATTCTATTTATTATGGGCATTTAAGTAAGTAGATGATACTTGAAATGCCATTAATGGGAATGTAAATGGGTATGTGAAACTTCACCTTGCTCACATTGGAAATCCATATGGGATTTCGAGTTTTTCTTCTATGAAAAGAGAATTTTTTTCGATTGTAATCCATTCCATTCTCAATTCTTTGATTGTCATTAATGAGAATTTTCTTCTATGTAAATGAGTATGTCATTTATTGACTTATTAATTTTATTATTTTAGTATTAAATTTTCTATTTAAATTTATTGTTGGGATTCTATTTTTATAATGGGACCTTTCCGGCATCGAGCTGCCCACAATAGTAACTATGGAATGAAAATTTGAAATCTCAATTCTTCCTTTCCATGTTTCATTAGCATTCAATTTGATGGGGTTTTCAACAACAATTACCTCCACAATACATATTTTACTTCTCATCTTCAAAATTCATCATTATTTTTTAATTCTTCACGCATATGTTCTACACTTCTTATTCAGTATGGAAAACAAGAGTTAAAGAGAGAGATAAAGCAATGATATAGAGAGAGAGAATATGGCTAGATTAACAAGTTTACCGCATGACATGAGAGATACACAAACTAGTAATTTTTAGTTGTTTTTTTAGTAATTATGAAGTATGATAGTCCTTGAACATGAAATAAAATATCATACTCTATTAAAAAAAAATAATATATATTTTAAAAGTTGTAATAATAGGAACATTCTCATTTTTGCAAAAAATGCTTTTTTTTGAACCGACACTATTTTTTGAAATCTGCATTTTTATCTATCCTTACAATGAAAAGTTTTTCTCGGACAAACAATTTTGGATTCCCTTTGGCTCCCAAATTTTCTTATTGTTAGAGTATGTGTGTTAGGCCATGAGAATCTATTCTTGGAGCTTTTTTCTTATTGTTCGATGTTTAATTATTGATTTTTTAAAATAAATATACTATGCAAATATGATTTGTTTACTTAATTGTAAAGTATGTGTTTTTGTGATTTATAATTTATGCATTTTATATATGCATATTATAAAATTATTATTTTAATAATTCAGATTCTTTGATATGTTTTTTTTAGTGATGTTGATGTTATTTTTATTTTGTTTGTGTGCAGGATTATGTATCATGAGGAATTGAAGTTTGGATGATATTTGAATAATAAAAAAGTTATTGAAAAAATCTTTTCTTGGGTTTAACTATTGAGACTCAACCATGTTATTAATTCTGAGCCATGAATCTGATGAACCGATGAAATCACACATATAATAACATAGAAATAGATTAAGAGCATTCATCCCAAAATCCCAAGTTTATGTATTTGTAGAAGATTTAAAATTTCTAAGATTTTATTTCCTATAAAATATATCTTAGTCCAAAATGTAATTTAGGACATTATGTGTTTTATAAAGTTTTTGTATGTGTGAAGAAGTCTTTGACAAACATTGTTCGATATGAAATTATTGTATAAAATATTTTTAGAAAATATTATGTATGAGTTTACATAAATTATATTATTGTATAAAATATATTATGTATGAGTTTATATAAATAATACTAATTAAAAAAAATGTGTTTAATATAATAAAACAAAAAAATCGTAGGAGTGAGAAAAAAGAAATGACACAGTACAAATATTGTATGATAATTTTAACATATAAGAGTTCGTTTTGGACTGGGCACCTTAAGAGGCATGCCGAATTATGCACAAAAAAACATGGTCCATTAGATCTTAGGCAAACCCAACTTGACACTGTATTTTTTGAGATTGGATCGAGTTCAGTCTCAAAGTTTACCTTTATTTACTCCAGCGAGTTGGGTAGGGACGACATGACCAAACTTATCACATTGATGGGTCTTCCGATTAGAATTTTGGAAGATCCAAGGGTAGTGCGCATAATGCCGACATATTTTCAGCCTGCTTATCGTAGGATTCCTAGGTCCACATCTAGGAATGACATACTAAAATTGTATATGTTAGAAAAATAAAAAAATAAATAATAAATTTATGGCATATAGTGGAGTGGTGTCCGTGACGTCCGATATATGGACAAGTCACGATGAATCATCTTATGCATGTATCACCAACCACTATGTAGATTCTAACTGAACTATGAATAAAAAAATTTTAGGATTCTCTGGGATTCTCCATCCTCATGATGACCCGACCATTTTTGAGTGTATGAAGAAAATCTTTAGGGGATATAAAATTCAAAATAAATTTTTTAGTATTACATTTGATAACGTATCTAATAATGGAGTAGCGATTAACATGTTTGTTAGGAATATTAAAGACGTGCCATTAGAAAAGATTTTTTATGTCAGATGCATGTGTCACGTGATTAACCTGATTGTTCAAGCGGGTATAAAGGTGTATTCCACTGAGTTGGATAATATACGTAATGCACTAAAATATATTCGCACTCCTCGCAGACAACAATAGTTTGGTAGTCTCTGTTTGTCTGTGAATCTTAAGAAGAAGAAATTCCAATCGAATGTGAGACATCATTGGAATTACATGTACCTGATGTTGGAATCATGTGTTGAATACGAACACGTGATATCCGACTACGTCAATAGTAAGAGTGACAAACTTATTATTGACAACACTGACTGGGCTTCAGTAATTTCATTTATGAAATTCCTGAAGATTTTTTATGACACGACGAACATGTGTTCGTCAGTTTATACTCCAACGTCTTGCATTGCACTCAGATGCATATGCAACACTAGTGCATGTTTATGAAGTATTGAGCTGACCTGACACTTGGTGATATGGTTGTAGAGATGGAAACCAAGTACTCGAAGTAGTGGTCCACCGTTCTATCTCTTTATTGCCTTGATGCATTCATGGACCCTAGGGTTATGGTGGAAGGGGTAGAAAATACCATGACTTACATTTGCTCGTGCATGAACCTGGAAGAGCCACCTGAAGGGTTCATTCACGAGAAGTTGACTGACCTGTTCACATACTACGATACTAGGTATGGTGGTGGGAGTAGTGAGACTGTGATTACGGACATGGATACCTTATTCAAAGATGACGATTTTTTTATTCAGCTAGCGAGGGGGAAACGTCATGGTGGACCATCACATAGGAGCTAGCTTTCTCAGTAATTAGATACCGATTACTGCTCAATCCTATCACATTTTAATACTAAGAATCTTGATATATTACAGTGGTGGAAATCATATGAGTCCACCTTTCCCGAGCTATCGATGATGGCACGAAATCTACTGACTTCTCCGGTGTCGAGCGTAGCATTGGAGTCTGCTTTTTTTGTTGCAGTGAACGTGATTTCGGATAGGAGATCGAGATTACGTCCAGATATTGTTGAGGCCTTGGCTTGTTTGAAGGATTGGAAGGATTCGAGGTTTAGCATCCATGATCGTGCTAGAGCTGGAACTGGGACAGAGACTGTAGCCGCATCCACTACAATAGTGGAGGAGTTGATTGGTGATGATGATGATCCATATGATACTGATCTTATTGTTGTGGCTGATGATGATCATGCTATGCTAATCGACGATTTATGATGATCTACTATTTTTTGATTTCGATATTTTATTTTTTATTGATTGTACGCTTTATTTATACGTTATGTTAAAACTGTAATTTGTTTGGTTCGGACCTTCGGTATTTATTGTTGATTGGTCATTTTCCATTTGGTTTGCTTTTGTTTTTTTACTTTTTAAATTTTTTTACCAAAATGTTTTGATTTATTTAGTTTTTTGTTTTAATTTTCATTTAAAAATTTATAACTCTATAATTTAATTGTAATAAATTATAAACTAATTTTAATTTAAATTATAAAAAAAATGTAAACTTTGTAATTTAATAAAATTTTAACAATTTTTATTTTATAAATTTATTATATTATACATTATCTATAATTATATATATAATTTAATATATTTTTTAATTAAACTAAAATATAAAACTATAAAAATAAAAAAAAATTAACCTGGCACGTACGGCCAGGTTTGGCCCGTACGACCTGGTTTGGCCTGACCGGGTCTGCCTTTTATAAACCGTGTCGGGCCAGGCGCGGCCTGGTACAGTAATTGTGCCTTGCCCGACACGAAACCATGGTCGTGCCGGGCCCGGCCGGCCCGGCCCATGTGACACCTTTAGCTACATCCACCAGAAAATGCTTATGCGTTACAGATTAAACCAACAAAATTATCTTACAATATGCAACATAGAGCAGTCACGATAAATTATGCAGAGAGAGAGAGAGAGAGAGAAGAAGACGATGAACAGTTCCATGGGCCCAAAAACAGCAACCTAAAATTAAAAAATTACAAAACATTTTATAACAACAAATTCTTTCGGTTCATTTAACCGGAGCGGGTTGGATCATGGGACGGGTCAGGCTCTGCACCAAAAATTTCGCCCCACTGACAGGATAGTGGGACCTCTGTTATTGTGCTCGAACTGCATTATCAGCCTCTTAATATTTCCTTTCCTGCATTTACATGAAAATATTAAAATAGAAATAGAAATATTTGATTATACAAACAGATTATAAAAAAACAAATTACATATACAGCAATTTCAAAGAGATGTTTTCTATTATGTAGCAAGTAATAATTCTATTCAACTCACTTTGTTATAGTAAAATAGAAATTATTTTAATAATATAAAGATTGTCTTTCAATGTACTAAAACATATAATTATTTTATTCAAGAAAATTGTTACCAAATCATTAAATAAAAGAATATCCATCTCTTAATAAACTAGAAAGTGAAATTAAATTTCGCCTTATTGAAGTTTCATAAAGATAATCTTTTGAAATTTAAACATTATTATTTTCAAACTGAAGTATACAAAGTCCCACTAGAATAACTACCACCTTAGTATAATTTTCTATGTGAAGATCATTCTAAAAATTACTTAATGATCTGTTTCAAAGAACTACGACAAAGAATTGTAGACTGATTAGTGGCTCTCATATATACACACTAGATATGCATAGATACCACCACACTAAACATGTTTAAACCACTAGTAATTGAGATTATCGTTATTATTTGCTTTGTTGAGATAAATCAGACACTAATTCTTCTAGTATCCTAAAAGTTTATAGTGAAAGTATTTTTCTATTGCCATTTTAACTCCCACATATGTCTTATGATCTATTAATGAGATTTGGACATGTTTCTGAAATTTATTCTTCTTTCCTCTTGGTTTAGAAGAATTTATTTCTACTACAAATACTCTAGATATTTTTCTAATAATACTTTTAGCTGATGCTAATTCCTAAAGCAATTTCACACTATTCCAACTAGGTCTATTCATATTGAAATTAAACTAGAATTGCATATAAAAGTTTGGTAGCAGTTGAAGAATAGTATCAATTTGAGAGTCCACATCAATCTAGGCTCCAAGGATCTCTAGTTTATTCAGAATATTAATTATCTTGCAAACATGATCTTTCACAAAAAGTATTTTCTATCATCGTAATCTTCATCAAATCTCTCATGGCTTGCTACCAAATAGAACAAGTATGATTCCCGAACTTTTCTTTGAGGTTAGATATTATGTCATAGGTAGTAGTCATGGAATGATATTGTTGATGGAGTACATGGAAGCCAAAATATAATATCTAGATATCTCATCATCTTTCATCCATTTCTCAAAAGGCTCACATTCTTCAACTATTTCCCCTTTTTGTGGCTTATCTGGACATAAGATATATGAATACAAATTTATAGTTCTTAGTAGTTATTACAATGTCATAACTTGTCTTATAATCTATATAATTGGTCCTATCTAGTTTATTCTCTTTGAGAATGGTGCTAAGTGGGTTGAAAGACTTTTTCTTGAAAATGATTTTAATGAGAAATATTAGTTTGAATTCTATTACAATAATTGATTACCTCAAACAATTCTCCAATGAATTTGTCATCAGTCAAATACACTATAAATAGTATGCTCATTGGGAGGATGTCTATTGTTCATTATTTGTTTATATGGACAGATTCCTATTAATCTTATTGTCTAGGCAGTGATTGTGCCAAATAACATTAAATTGATATCTTATTTTTGTTCCTATAAATAATAATAGTGACTCGGATAGAGAAAATACTATTATTTATAACTAAGTGTAAACTATCACGTAGTTCTAAATTGATTGAGTCATAAAACCTTTAAATTGAGAAATGACTCATTTAATTAATCCATAGATATAGCTTTATAGTGGTTTGACCTTAGCATATCTACAAATCTATTAGTTTGATAGAGAGAAGGCACCAAGACTAATGCTTTATCTAACATACATAACATTCAAACTAGTGATGGAGAGCATGTGATTTAATTAATGAACTTTGTCCATCACTTAGATATTGTTTTTAAAAAAACAAATCCAAGGGTTTTTAATTTAAAAATAATTAAATGTATTTTTACCTATAATTATACATAAGACCTTTCCACATATCCCACTATGCCACATATTTTACTATGCCATATATACCATCATGCTACATATATTACCAAGCCCCATATATTACCATCATAGATATCCATCTATCAAAATAAGTAGCTATGCAGACCATAGAGCACCTCACTCATAGGCAGTGTCTTAAATCGGGCAAATCTACCTGATTTAGTTGCTTGTGATTGGGGTAGTATCCAAAATATCAATGAATGGAATCTTACCCAAATTTTTTGAAGGATTTAGGAATTTGGCTGTGTGCTCCATCTTTGATGGTGCCTTCCACAAAGAGTTCCACCATCATTAGTTATTACCATCGTGAGATGCACCATCTTTATTTCAATTAGTTGGAACCACTATTGATTCTTCCACCATTGGATACATCAACCATCATATATGTCATTACCAGCTTTGAATAACTTTTGTTATAGTGAATGGTTGGATAGCCTGCATAGTGAGCACCACTAGAATTTTAAATGTCACTAACACATCCATTGGCCATGACAACTCGCATAACTAGTGTGTCCACAATTATCTCAGCCACCATCATTATAGAAAATTAATAACACCTTGACTTCGTGTGCAAAATCATTACAAAATACATCACAAACTAAAAGAAATCTTACCACAATATACACAAAAAAAGCCGAGTTATTCTGCTTGACAAGAGAGACCAAATTGATGTTATTTAGGTTATCTAACTAGATATTCTTAAAGTACATTTAATTTCCAATCCATCCACACATAAATATCATAATAACTCCATTCGATACTAATTTTTGGGATTTTGGAACTCAAAGATTTCTTCAAGATTTGCTTGAGGATTGTTATTGTTTTATGTTAGTTTCAATTGTAAGTAATGTGTAAGAAACTTACCTTAAACTAACTGAGCCAGAAGAACTTCACACAAATCATCCTCTACTCCATTATTCTTTACAAAGATGATGATGCTACATTGGGGTATGCATCATCAAATCAAAGTATTTGTTTTTATATTACTCAAAATCATAGTCAAACATTAAGATATATTAATTAGATCCATTTGGTTTATTTTAATAAATAAAAATAGAATCTATTTATTTAAAATAATTAGTTATATAATTATAACTAATTTAATGCATATAAAATTAATTTGATTCATTTATCAAATCAAATTAATTAGAAAACAACTAAATTAATTATTCTTATTATGTATATACATATATTTGAAATAAATAAATAAAATAAAAGACTTCTTTTATAGCTTTTGGATAAGGCTACGAAAGTGACCCTAGTTCAAATAAGTGCTTGGGCTTCAATGTGAACTATTTCGGAAAATAATTTATATTAATCTTAATTTAAAGCACTATACAATTATAATTACACTCTCTCAATTACTATAAATACATCATACCATTGTTATTTATCATAAATAAAACTCCCAATGTAATGATTACAGATGCTTATTGATTTAATTAAATTATTATCAATTTAATTCAATCAACATCTAATTATTTCTTTTAAATTTTCTAATTAATTTATTTGAATTACTAGATCAACATTTAACTATGAGGTTTATTAATATCAAAAATTATAAGCTTTCTCAAAGTGGTATCATCAATTATTTTGATAGGATGTGAATTTTATCAGTAATTTATATTCAATGCATGATTGATAAGGTCGTTTAATTCATTGAGTTCTAAAATTTATTTCTATTTCTAGAATCTACTAGTTATGAATCAAAATAATTATTAACAATCATATGTAAATAATAAATTACATCAAGAATAAGAGTAATGATGATTATAATGATGATTATAATGATTTGCTATTTTCTCTCTTAAATTAATCATGAAAAAGGATTATGGTTAGGGTTTGTGGTGATGGAGAAAGCAGGAGGAGAAGACAAATTACAAACTGAACTGTAGCATAAATGAGAAAATGAAAAAAAAATGAAAAAAAAGAACAAAATTGTAATTTTAAAAAAAAAAATTTGTAGAAAATTTTTAGCCTTCAACATAATGGCGCTGTTTCATAAAGCGCTTAAAATATTCAAATCATTGAAAATTAAAATTTTCAATAGTTTGAAATATTAGTGTGTTTGATAAAAAAATGTTGGAGCTGAAAATTTAAAATATTAAGTGAAAAAACATTTAACATATTAAGTAGATAGGGACTTACTTAATATTGAAGGCTGAAAATTTTCAATATTTTTTTTAATTATCATTTTGTCTTTTTTTTACTTTCTTTTCATTTTCTCATTAATGCTACATGTTCAGTTTTTGAATCCATTTTCTCATTCTCCTTTCTCCGCCACTACAAACCCTAACCTTAACCCTTTTTCATGATTAATTTAAGAGAAAAAAAATAGCAAATCAACTAGTTGTTCATTAATTTTTATTTTTATATTAAAAATTTGTATAGTTTTAAAGAGTTTAGATTTTATTAGTTATTTTTTAAATATTTTTATTTCTTTTTTGGATTTATGATTTATCCATGGATATGTTTTTAGGAATTTTATTTTTTTTAATAATTAATAATTGCAGCAAAAAAATTCATTAGAAATTCTATTTATATTAGATAATATGTAATATAATTATAATAAGGGTAAATATGTAAAATATATCATTTTCAGCATTCAACATTTATAGTTATTAAACAATATATTTACATTCAACATTCAATTAATATTAATTTATCAAGCAATTTTTCAATATAAATCCATCACTTATAAAATTCAGCCTTAATTTTTCATTACTTATATTTTAGCACTTAATTTTTTTTAGTTTTATCAAACATGCCCAGAGTAGGTCTCTACCTACTTAAAATTTTAAATTAATTTTCGCTTAATTTTTAAATTTTTAGCTCCCAATTTTTTTTATGAAACGCACTTAAAATTTCAAATCATTGAAATTTTAATATTCAATGGTTTGAAGATTTTAAGTGCGTTACGTTATCAAACATCTCATAAGTAGAGGGAAAGAGGAGAGAATATAAAAATTGAAAAAACAAAAAAAACAAAAACGTGCCCATGGTTTCAAATAAATATAAAATATTCAACATCATTCTTTGTTCGCATACTTTCTACATGGTCACACAAATCATGCCCATGTGATGAGGACTGCCCTTACTCCATCATGTGGCCCAGAACAAGGGTCAAGTCGACATCGCATTGAGGAAATGCCAGTCATCAATTGACTATTTATTTGGTTCGAGATCCTTAAAAAATTTCAGTATCAATTAGCGATTTGGCTCTCCCTCCACCATGTCTCGAAGAATGCTCAATAGGAATCCTTATGCCATGGTATTGCACTTCCTACTCAATTCACACTACTATCATTCTGCCACCTATAGTGTTTGTCATCCACCAATTCAACAGCTTATGCATCTCCAAAAATAATCAGTGTGGTCTGCTTGACGTCATGATGAGCCTGAGCAGTTCCTGTTTAGATGTGTGAAATAGGTGAAACCATCAGTGGACTCGATCAAAAAGAACACCGATGAGGGTTCCAAGAGAAATCTGGGAAAAGCAGGAGGCGGAGGCTTGTTTCGTGATTCCAGAGGAAATTGGATTAACGGATTCAATGTTTATATTGATGAGTTAATCTTGTTAGAGGAGTAGCTATCATCATGTTGTTTTTTAGTCCAATGTGTGGCTAAAATTAAAGTAGCAGTTTTAGTAGCAGTTTTTTTTGAAAATAGTTTTTTTTGCCTATATATATATTCAAAACGATGCAACATGATATGTAATCTCAAAGGGAAAATCCCCTGTTTTTTAGTGTTTTTCAAAGTTAATTACTATCTTTAAATTTTGTTATTGTTTTTTAAAGATATACAACATTTGGTATCAGAGGTTAAAGTAATAGCCGGTGTTGAAAAAGATCAATCTAAGACACGTGTAGTCATCAAACCGATGACAAGAGGAGCCTCAATCCCAATCCAATATCCAATGTTTAGCGAAATGAATTACGACATATGGGCTGCCAAGATGAAGATAATATTGTGTTCGCTAGTGGTATGGTCAGTGATCAATGGTGGAGACACGGACGACGAAAAAGATCAAGGCACCATGGTAGCCATTTCTCAAGTCATGCTAGATGATGTGATGATGACAATCTCAGAAAAGAAGACGGAAAATGAGTCTTGGGACGCACTCAGGGAGATGCGGGTTGGTGAATATCATGTCAAGAAGGCACGCTTATAAGTGCTGAAATGACAACTAAACAAGTTACATATAGAGGATTCAGAGACAATAAACGAGTTCTCCATGAAGCTTACCACGCTCGCAGGCGAGATCTGCTCGCTGGGCATGAAGCTCGATGAAAACGAAGTTGTTGAAAAATTGTTCAGCAAAGTTCCAGACAGATTTCTCCAAATTATCAGGATGATCAAGCAGTTAGGCGATATTGAGAACATGTCGGTCTCAGAAGCAATCGATCACCTCAGAATCTTTGAGGAATGGCATAAAGGACGAGTACACGCAAAGGGCGGCGAAGACCAAATACTTCTTACCAAAGCCGAGTGGAAGGTAAGATACTCGAAGGGAAATAAAGATGATGGTTTTAGCGGCATCAAAAGAGGAGGACGTCACGGGAGATTTCATGGCTGCGGGTGTGGATATGGTGGAGGTTGAGGAAATGGTGAACGTACTAACGAAGACCGAAAGCCACTCAACTTCGACAAATCTAAAGTCAAGTGTTTCAATTGTGATGAATACGGGCACTTTGCAAAAGAGTGTCCCAAGCCAAACCAAAGAGAGTGTAAATTTTGTTACAACACAAACCGATGATGAATCGACACTGTTAATGGCTGAAACTTGTATTCTAAGCAATGCAATACAGAGCAAACTGATATTACTACACGAAGACAAGATGGTACCAAAGATTAATAGCATCCAAGACAAGGCTTGGTATTTAGATACCGGCACAAGTAATCACATGACCGGTTGTATCGAAAAATTTGCTGAATTTGACACGACCATTAAAGGGTTAGTCGAATTTGAAGATGGCTCGGCTGTAAAAATACAAGGAAAAGGTTTGGTTTTATTTGAATGCTTCACAGGTGAACATCGTGTATTAACTAATATTTACTACATTCCAAAGTTGAAGAGCAGCATAATAAGTCTTGGTCAGTTAGATGAGAACGGATGCAAATTTGTGACTGAAGGATGAGTGATGACTATCTTGGATAGGACACGAAGGCTATTAGCAAAAGTGAGCAGGTCAGGAAGTTGTTTATATTTACTATACATTGCTCATGTCCTACCAAAATGTCTCATGGCTAGGAGCAAATAAAGTGTTTGGGGATGACATGCAAGATACGGGCATGTGAATTTTCATGCCTTGAAAATTCTAAGTCAAAAACAGATGGTGCACGGACTACCTGTAATCGAGAAAAAGACCGCATATGTGATGATTGCATTATTAGAAAGCAACACCAAAATCCATTTCCAACGGTGGAAAAATTCCGAGCAGAATCACCCCTTCAACTGTGACATGGAGATTTGTGCGGGCCAATAACTCCTACTACAAATGGAGACAAGCGCTATTTCCTACTATTGGTTGATGATTGTACTAGATTTATGTGGCAGGTGCTGATTTGAAACAAAGACGAAACATTTGTGGGATTCATGAAGATCAAAGCATCAGCAGAAATGGAGAAAAATAGCAAATTGAAGGTTTTTCACACAGATCGTGGTGGCAAATTCATCTCAAATGAGTTCAAGACTTACTGTGAACTGTTGGGAATTAAGCATTCTCTTATGACACCTTATTCTCCTCAGTAGAATGGAGTTATTGAACGAAGAAATCAGATGGTGGTCAGCATGGCAAGGAGCCTGTTGAAAAGCATGAGAGTCCTAGGTGAATTTTGGGGAGAAACGGTATCAACTGCCGTATATCTCTTAAATCGAGCACTAACAAAAGGTATTATCGGCAAAACTTCCTAAGAAGCATAATACAACCGCAAGCCAACTATTGATCATTTTTACATCTTCGAATGTGTGATACACATAAAAGATGTTACACCTCACCTCTCAAAACTTGCAGACTGAAGCAGGCCAATTGTATTTATAGGTTATGATTCGAATACAAAAGGCTATCAAATGTTTGATCCATAGTCAAAATGGGTAGTGATGGCACAGGATGTCATGTTCGAAGAGGAGAAGAAGTGAAGAGTGGAGCAAATTTCCAGAGAAAGAAACATGATTAGCAGGGAACACTCTTACAACACACTATTTTACCATAACAAGAGCATCTGATACGATAAATCAAGAAAATAAAGAGAGTATAAACAATTTTGGTATGAATTTCCCATAGACGACACAAGAACAAATTGGTAACCAATACCAGCATGCTACACCAATGATGAACACAAGATCTAGAACATCTGTTTCAAACTCACCATATACTCCAGCAGCAAGTTTTGAAGAATCAATATCAACCGAAATACTATAACCCTCGACATCCGATGAGAGTTCATTAGTAGGACCATGGGGTATGCATGACATTAATAGCTTGTACGATGCAATAGTCCCAATAGAGATGTAGTATTTAAGATTGTGTTTGCTAGGAGAAGAAGAGCCATCAAATTTTGATGAAGCCAAAGTAGATCCGATGTGGAGAAGATCAATGACGGAGGAAATTTCCTCTATTCAAAAAAAAAAATGAAACTTAGAAGCTTATTCTATTACTTGACAGCCACAATCCCATAGGTCTAAAAAGGGTTTACAAGCTAAAGAAGGACACTCAAGGCAGAATTATGAAGTACAAAGCGAGATTAGTGGCAAAGATGTATGTACAATGGCAAGACATATACGTTGATGAAGTCTTCGCTCCTGTTGCTCGTAGAGGTGTCAAACGAGATGTACCGGCCCAACCCGACCCATTTTTAGCTAGCCCGACCGTGCTTTTGTGCCAGGCCAGGCACGGTTCTGTCGAGGTCAACCCGGCATGGGCTAATGGCACGAATTCGACGGGTTCAGCCTGGTCTGGCCGAAACTCTAATTTAAAAAAAATTAGGGTTTTGCCATTTCGTCTGTGCGCCGCCGAGGTGTCGTGCCGTGCGATTCTTCTTCACTTTCGGAGCTGGGTGAGCCTCGCCTATCGGGCTCAACTTCTGCCACCGAGGTAGTTGCTCGGCTCGTGCCAAGGTACCGTGCCCACAGGCCATGGTACCCTACCGGACTAGGCATGGCACGAGGCTTGGTTGGCCTCGACAAGGCAAAACACGATTGTAGAGGTATCAAAAGGGCTGGGCCGGGCCTGCCCTGCCCATTATTTTGAGCACGGGCATGCTTATGTGCCGGGCCAGGCACGGTTTAAAAAAGTTGGGCCCGGCACGGCAAGTCGTGCCGGGCCCACTCCGGCAAGGCCTGGCCTTACAGGCCAGGCCATACAAGCCAGTAAATTTTTTTTTTAATTTTTTTAAATTTTTTTAATTTTTTTTAATTTTTATTTTATTTATATAATTTATTAAATTATATATAATATTTTAGATAATGTATAATATTATATATTTATAATATGAAAAATGTTAAAATTTATTAAAATAACAAAGTTTACATTTTTTTATAATGTAATATAAAATTAGTTTAAAATTTATTAGAATTATATAATATAGTTATACATTTTAAATGAAAAATTAAAACAAAAAAATAAATAAATCAATACATTTTGTTTAAAAAAACAAAAATTAAAAAAAACATAAGCAACTCAAATGAAAAATGACCGATCAGTCATTTGATACCGAAGGTCCGAACAAAACAAATTATAGTTTCAACAAAACGTATAAATAAGCGTACAATCAATAAAAAAAATATCGAAATCAAAAAATAGTAGATCATCATCAATCGTCAATCGGCATATCATGAGCATCATCTGCCGCAATATCAAGATCAGTATCATATGGATCATCATCATCAACAATCAACTCCTCCACTATCGCAGTGGATGCGGATGCAGTCCCTGTCCCAGTCCTAGCTCCAGCACGATCATGGATGCTAAACCTCGAATCTCCCAATCCTTCAAACAAACCAAGGCCTCAACAATATCTAGACGTAATCTCGATCTCCTATCCGAAATCATGTTCACTACAACCGAAAAAGTAGACTCCGATGCTATGCTCGACACCGGAGGAGTCAGTAGATCCCGTGCCGTCATAGATAGCATGGGAAAGGTGGACTCATATGATTTCCACCGCTGTAATATATCAATTTTCTTAGTATCAGAATGTGATAGGATTGAGCAGTAATCTGTATCTAAGTACCGAGAAAGCTAGCTCCTATGTGATGGTCCACCCCTACATTTCCCCCTCGCTAGCTGAATGGAAAAATCGTCATCTTCGAACAAGGTATCGATATCCGTAATCACAGTCTCACTATCACCACCACCATACCTAGTATCGTAGTATGTGAACAGGTTAGTCAACTTCTGGTGAATGAACCCTTCAGGTGGCTCTTCCAGGTTCATGCACGAGGAAATATAGGTCAGGGTGTTTTCTACCCCTTCCACCTTAACCCTAGGGTCCTTGCATGCAGCGAGACAATAAAGAGATGGAACGGTGGACCGGTACTTCAAGTACTTGGTTTCCATCTCTGCAACCATATGGCTAAGTGTCGGGTCAGCTCGATACTTCCTAAATATGCTACTAATGTTGCATATGCATCGGAGTGCAATGCAAGTAATCTGCGTATAAACCGATGAACACATGTTCGTCGTGTCATAAAAAATCTTCAGGAATTTCATTTATGAAATTCCTGAAGCCCAGTCAGTGTCGTCAATAATAAGTTCGTCACTCTTACTACTGACGTAGTCGGATATCATGTGTTCGTATCCAACACATGATTCTAACATCAGGTACGTGTAATTCCAACGATGTCTCACATCCGATTGGAATTTCTTCTTTTTAAGATTCACAGACAAACAGAAACTACCAAACTCTTATTGTCTGCAAGTAGTGTGAATATATTTTAGTTCATTACGTATATTTTCCAACGCGGGGGAACACACCTTCATACCCGCTTGAACAATCAGGTTAATAATGTGACATATGTATCTGACATGAAAAAAACTCTCCTAATGGTGCGTCTTTAATATTCCTAACAAACATGTTGATCTCTACTCCATTATTAGATGCGTTATCGAACGTGACACTAAAAATTTTATTTTGAATTTTATATTCCCTAATAATTTTCATCATACACTCAAAAATAGCCAGACCATCATGAGGATGAAGAATCTCAGAGAATCCTAAATTTTTTTTATTCATAGTCCAGTTAGAATCTACATAGTGACTGGTGAGACATTCATAAGATGATTCATCATGACTTGTACAGATATCGGACGTTACGGACACCACTCCACTATATGTCATAAATTCATTAATTATTTTTTGTTTTTCTAACTTATATATCTTTAGTACGTCATTTCTAGATGTAGACCTAGGAATCCTATGATAAGCAGGCTGAAAATATATCTCCATGATGCGTACTACCCTTGGATCTTGCGAAAATATGATCGGAAGACCCATCAATGTGATAAGTCTGGTCATGCTATCCCTACCTAATTCGCTGGAGTATATGAAGGGAGTAAACTTTGAGACTGAACTCGATCCAGTCTCAAAAAATGCAGTGCCAAGTTGGGTTTGCCTAGGATCTAATGGACCATGTTTTTTGGTGCATAATTCGGCATGCCTCTTAAGGTGCCCAGTCCCAAACGAACTCTTACATGTTAAAATTCACATATAATATTTGCACTGTGTCATTTCTTGTTCCTCACCCCTAACATTTTTTTTATTTTATTATATTAAAATGAGTCCAAAATACAGAAGTGCTCCTTGTTTTTTGTTTTTTAGAAGTTTGGGTTGAGACGACTGGAGAAACCAACATTTCAGCAACCTTAGACCTCTGTGTAATATTTTCATTTTCTAAATCTAAATATGTTTCATTAGTATTTGTCATTTTTAGGATTTTTGTTATTTAGAATAGTGATTTATAGACTAGAAGACTGATTTCAATATTTTCTATTTTTGGTATAGAGAGAAAAACTAGAGAGAGAGAGAGAGAGAAAGTTAAAAAAACTTAAAAAAATTACCCGGTAAAAGTAGCGAGGTCGGTCACGTGCACGGTGCACCACAATCAAACTCAAAGTTAAAAACTCAAATTGAGATTCCCAAAAATCCAAGCCGAATGCCGAAATCCCAAGTCCCGAGAGAGGAGCAAGATTTTTTAGAGAGAAAATGAGCGATTTGAGAGAAAATATGTTTATGAAAAATATAAATGTTAAAGAGATGGGAGGTGAAATTTATAGATTAAAGAAAATATTTTTTTAAAAAAAAAGTAATTTTTTTTTAATTTTTTTGAATTTTTTTGGGGGCAAAATCATGTGAGCCGTTGGATTCTACCCCCTAGCCGTTGGAGGCGAGATCCAACGGCTGAAATTTAAATTTTTTATTAATTTTTCTTTTCCCGTTGGTGGGGGGGGGGTATTGGGTTGGTTCGGGCCTCGTGGGACCGTAGGCCGGGTCTAATCAGACCCGGCCCATGCCGGTGTGCCGTGCCATGGGCATCAAACCGTGCCGGGCCGTGCATGGCACGGCACGGCTCGTGCCTTACCCATGCATGGGATTTTCCCGTGTCGGGCCATCCCAGGCACGACCGAACCATGTCGTGCCTCGTGCCGGACCGGCTCGGTTTACACCTCTACGATTGGTGTCGTGGACAAGCACAACAAGAGCATGGGCGCAGAAAATTTTTTTGCTAGGCCAACCCAGGCATGGCCGAATCATGCCATGCCCCGTGCCGGACTGGGCCGATTTCCATTGCGGCACATAAATGATGGAAGGTACATCAAATGGATGTGAAGTCAGCCTTCCTCAATGATGATTTGAAAGAGGAAGTGTATGTCATTCAACCACTGGGTTTTAAAATAAAAGGAGAAGAGCATAAGGTGTTAAAGCTGCACAAAGCATTGTACAATTTGCGACAAGCACCTAGAGCCTAGAACTCAAAACTAGACAAGTCATTGAGGACACTCGGTTTTGAGAAATGTTCTTTAGAGCATGTCATACACAAGAGAAATCAATGTAAAAGGAATTTAATTGTTGGAATCTACGTGGATAATTTAATCATTACTTGAGAGTGTATTCAAATATATAGACAAGTTCAAATTACAGATGAAGAAATTGTTTAGCATGAGTGATCTTGGGTTATAAAGTTACTATATGGAAATTGAAGTTTGTCAGAATTCTCAAAGTATTACACTCAACCAGTCGGCATTTGCAAGAAAGGTTTTAGACAAATGTGGCATAATAGATTGCACCCTTTTACAAATCCCAATGGAATCTCGTCTGAAACTGAGCAAGGAAAGCACAAGTCTACTTGTAGACACAACTCTATACCAAAGTATTGTTTGGAGTTTAAGGTGCCTACTGCACACACGCTCAGATTTGGCATTCTCTATCAGCATGGTAAGTAGATACACGGAGAAGTCAACAATAGAGCACATGGCTACAGTGAAGCATATACTGTGAAATGTGAAATGAACTTTAAGCCTCAGTTGCACTTATGAGAAGATGAAAGGAAGCTTGGTGTTGATCGATTACTCCAACAGTGATTTAACCAGTGATACTGATGACAGGAAAAGTACCTCAAGTTTAATATTTTTTCTTTGGTCAAATCATATTAGTTGGTGTTCACAAAAAAAGAAAGTAGTTGCATTATCTTTCTATGAAGTAGAGTACATTGCTACTTGTGCAACAACATGTCAAGGAGTGTGGCTAGGATGATTGTTGGCAGATTTGTTAAAGTCTGAGGATAAAAAGGTTGTTTTAAAAATCAATAATCAATCAGTAATTTCATTGAGTAAGAATTCAGTTCACCATGAGAGAAGCAAACACATCGATACCCGATTCTACTCCATTAGAGATTGTGTTGAATCAGGAATGATTGAAATTCAACATGTTTGCACAAAAGATCAGTATGTTGATATTCTGACAAAGTCGCTAGCAAAGATGAGGTTCTTGGAGATGAGAGAAAGGATTGGTGTGTGGATCATCAATAGAGAACAACAAGCTTAAGAAGAATATTGATGAGTTAATCTTGTTAGAGGAGCAGTTATCATCATGCGGTTTTTTAGTCCAATCTTGTTAGGGATGATGTTTCGCCGCCCTGCAAGCTGAACTTTATACGGTATTAGTGGGGTTAATGATGTCGTGAAGGATGGGTTTCAAAAAAATTATCTTGGAAGTAGATTGTGCCATAGTCGTGAAATTGCTTGATCGTAACCATTTGCACGACGTGTTAGACGGCGATACTCTCAACAGATGCAAGATCCTTTTGAACGAAAAAAGGCAAGTCAAAGTGCAGCACATATATCGTGAAGGAAACAGAGCAGCAGCTCGTCTCGCTAATAAAGGGTTATGTAATGAAAAATAGAGATTTTTTCATAAGTTTGATTCTCCGCCTCAAGATCTGAACTCATCATTGAGAAAGACAAGATTGGGATTGGTTGTTTGAGAAGAATCATTGTATGAACAATAATATAAACATTCTCATACTTCTCCTCAAGCTCAAATCAAGGAAAAATTTATTTATCTCATAATTAGTACTAGGCATGTTTATGATATAATTGCTAGAGATAAGCTGTTTCATTCATTCATGTTAGAATTTTAATTTGAAAAAGTATCCAAAAGAAATACAGAAACCATCGCACTACATTTCAAGT
Source organism: Sapria himalayana (assembly GCA_029783825.1). Taxonomy (NCBI): domain Eukaryota; kingdom Viridiplantae; phylum Streptophyta; class Magnoliopsida; order Malpighiales; family Rafflesiaceae; genus Sapria; species Sapria himalayana. The sequence continues at coordinate 2,356,365 of JAREIK010002991.1, forward strand.
ATCGTGTAGTATTTTTTGTATGTGTTTGTACGCGTGGACGTCATAATATAAGAGCATTCATTTTTTTATGGAAGATTATCATCCAAACATATGATCTTCTTCTTCAACAGTAAATGTCAAATTCAATCGATTATAGTAGAATACACAAATAATCATATGAAATACACCCGAGCCTTGATGACACCCCACATTAGGGCTACACATAAATCATGAAGAGGAGTAGAGGGATGGTGAGATGGATTTTTTTAGCCTCTAAAATAACCTTATGGAGCATCAAGGTGCACACTACAATAATTATTGAAGGAACAGATGAAATCTCAATTTGATGTAATGGGTCTTGTTGGGTATTCTTTAGGTTGGCAAATTGATTCATTTTAATATGATTAATTTAATTTAAATGAGATCATGGGCGATCTCATGTAAATTGGGTAGAACCATGAATTATAAAATAATGTAATGTTTTTTTTAATAAAGATGTTTATTTAAAAAATAAGAATGAACATAAAGAAACCATGCACACAGTGGATTTATTGGTGGCATGTGTAACCTGTTGAAAAGAAGTGAACATTCTCTTCTTTCAAAATACAAGCATCCCCATTATGGATGGCATGCTTGGCATGAAAAGAATGGAGGCATGTCTGCCATGGCATGGCTTGCCAGCCATGGATGACATGCATGGCTGCCATGGTAAGCTTGTCTTGGCAAGGCTACCATGGACTGGATTGGAGTCGCATGAAACAAATATCTCAGAACAAATTTTAAAAAAAATGCATTCTCGTGTGACTTTCAAAAAGCTAAAAAATAAAATTGAGATCTCACCCAATTTTTGGAGCAGCATCTATAACATTTTGGTTAGAGAGGATTTATTAAGCCCATGCAATAACATTTTTTATATAAAATTGTATAAAACTTTTTTAATTATCTGTGCGAAGTAGAATAAATTAATGAACAACATTTTCTTCAAATTTACTTTTGTGTGTGTGGGATCACAAACACACACACACACACAAATACACACACACACACACACACACACACACACACACATGCACGCATATATATATCTAGAGAGAGAGAGGATTAACAAAGAAAAATCCTACAAACACGAATTCATAACTCCCTAATCTAAAGATATTATTTCTTTAAAATAGTAACTATTGAACATTAATTATCACATAAAAGTAACTAGTTAATCAAATTAAAATTAAATGATTTTGGATTTGATTAGAATACAGAATCTTTCATTGAATGTTTCTAGATCTTTGATGATGACTGTCAATACAATAACATCAATATAAAAATCTTACATAACAAATTGTTGAGTTTGTGTTTGTTGGTACATCGGGATATTTTTTTATTTGTTTTTATTTGAAATTATGAATTGTGGTAGACCAAAAATGTGGGATTAAATCTCATTTTCTATTTTTCCAAAAAGAAATATTTAAAAGTTGTAAAAATGGAAACATTTCCATTTTCACAAACGGTCTTGGATGGAGGAATACCCTCATCCGCATCCATTTAAAATGCAAAAAAAAAAAAAAAAGTTTTGCAAGTTGTGTTTTTCTTCTTCAGTTTGTGGGTTACAAAAGATCAAGAAAAATTTTTTTTGGAAGGTCTTTACTTGTTGATTCTTCTCTTGCCCTTGGATGATTCTAATTTTCGAAATACTTTTGTTTATTTACTCCTTATCACATAAGTATTTTTTGAGAAGACATGTTTGTCTGCACTTAGTGGCTTCTGAATTTTTTTCTATCACTTGCTATGTGTTACATTGAAAATGTTTATTCTTGGAGTCAATTTTCATATTGGTTGCTATTTAATTATTGATTTATACTAAAATATATACTATGCAATTATATGGTTATTTACTTAAATAATGTAGTGTATATTTTTATAGATTTTTAATTTGTGTATTTTATATGTGCATATTATAAACTAATTATTTTAACTATGTAACTTGTATAATATTATTTTCATTGTGTGGGTGCTGTACCGTTTGTTTTGTTTGTGTGCAAGATTGTATGTTGTGAGGAATTAGATGTTGGACAATATTTCAATATTTAAAAATTATGAAAATAATTTCTTCTTGAGTCCAATAATTGTGACGTGAATACATTGTTGTTTTCAAGTCTTGAATCTGATTAACTAATACTATCACCTAAAGAATAACATAGAATGAAATCAAGAGCATTAATCACAAAATCCATTGTTTAAATGTTTGTACTAGATTTTAGATTTCAAGATTTTATATCCTAAAAAATATATTTTCATATAAAATATAATTTTGGGCATTATGTGTCTTACGAACTTCCTCTACATTTAAAAATGTCTTAAGCATATTTATTTGATTTGACTTTGTTGTGTCTTTGATATTTTTTTTAACCATATTCTTTTTTTTATTATTGTTGGATTGTGATTTCTAATTTTTGAAATATTTTAATTTTTGCTACCATTGTTTATATTGTCAAATATATTTTTTAGGAAATAAAATCTTAAAAATCTAAAATCTAGTACTAGCATGTAAATCTTGAATTTTGGGGTGAATGTGAATGCTCTGAATCTCTTCCTACATTATTCTATCGGTAAATAGTGCTGGTTCATTAGATTCATGGCTGAGAAATAACAACATAGTTACACCTTGATTGTTATACCAAAAATAAGATTTTATCTACACAAATAAAACAAAAAATAACACCCACATTATAAAAAACACATTATAGAAGTTGTATTATTAAAATAATAATTTTATAATTTACACACATAAAATGAATGAATTATAAATCAAAGAAAATATATACTATACATTATATATTTTTCTATAAATCAATAATTAAACATCAAATAATACAAGATTGGCTCCAAGAATAAATTATTCCAAAATAACACATAGCCATGATAGAGAAAAAGTCCATTAAAAAAACTCTACATTGATAAGGGCAAATAAAAATGTAAAGTTAAAAAAAAAATGCACCCTTTGCAAAAATGAGAATGTTCTCAATTTTGCAACTTTTAAAATGTATTTTATTTTTTAAAAATAGAATATTGGATTTTATCCCACATTCTTCATCTACTATAGTCCATACTTTCAAAAAAAAAAACAAAAAAAAATACTAGTATGTGCATCTCTCATGTCAAGTTGTTTACTAATTAATTTGGTCACGCGCGCACACACACACACACACACACACACACGTTAGCTCTTGTTGTTTATGTTGAATGAGAAGAAGAGTAGAACTTGTGGGAGAAGAAGATGAAGTTAAAGGTGGATTTTGGAGACAATGAATAAAACACACATTGTGGGTGGAGGCAACTGCTATTGAAAAATCCATTTCTTGGAAGGTTAACCAAGAGTGGAAAAGAAGAATTGAGATTTTAGTTGTTCCTTCTATAGTTACTATCATGGGTAGCTCTATGCCCAAAAGATTTTGTTATAAAAATAGAATCCCAACAATAATTTGAAAATACAAAATTCAACACAAATAATAAAATAAATAAAATAATAAATAAAATACAAAATAAAAGGTTATTGAGATTTGAATTGATTACAATGTAAGAGAAACCTTTTATAGAATAAAAATTTTAAATCTCAAATGGATTTCAATGTGGGAAAAGTGAAGTTTTACTTACCCACTTAAATGTCTATTAATGATATTACAAGTTTCTTCTACCCACTTAAATGCCCATTATATATAATACATTTTCTCACTTAAAATTTATATTCCTCACTTGTCAACTGCAAGTTTGCTTGTGTTTTTGCTAAGCCATATAAGGTTCTATACCATACAAATTTGTTAGTATTAATTAGCTTGGACATAATATCTACCAAGTTCTCAATAGTTTGAATCATTTATACATCCATGCTTCCCTATTCTACTTTTTCTCATACAAAGTGATATGGTACCCTGCTATATTTTATTTTTGAGTTAAATACTTGATTTTTTGTTATGTGTAGAGCACTTAGACTATCAAAAAATAAAGTAATTTTATTTTGTTTGTGTCCAAGTTTTCTAATAGAATTTACAACTAGATTACCTCTTTACTAATTTATATAGTTACAACATAACCCACCTCTGCAATATAATTAGGGATAATAAATTGTTTTATAACCAACTTATAGATTCTCTAGCATGAGTGAAAATATAGCCCATGGTAGACTTATGATTATCAATATCATCAATATTATCTATATCAACATAATATATGACAATAAGGTTTGAACTTCTATACTATAATGTAGTAATTGAGGTTACTCTAATATATCTGAGATTCACAGTTCTCAGATGCTCTCCGCTAGGATTTACCAACAATTGACTAATCATTCCAACTACTTGTGCAATATTTGGTCTTGTACAAATCATAGTGAATATCAAACTTCACTTTGTTGATGAATAAGGCACTAGGGATATCTCTCTCTTCTTGTCTTTTGTGCTAAGACACATACTTAAGGATAATGTGATATTAATAGAATCTTAGATAAAAATTAGCTTACTATTGTGCATATTGAAGTGCCACAAGATCTTGTTAAGATAATTATCTTGAGAGAGTCAATGCTTTTCATTGTTTATATCTCGATAAATCTATATCCTTATAATCTCGTTTGATAGTTTCAAGTCTATATATATATATATCAAACTCTCTAGTCAATTATTTCTTCAATTATTGGATTCGATATCTGTTGATGCCCATTGCTAACATTAACATGTCATCCATATACAATAATAGAATGATTATATCATTATCATCTTCAAACTTTTTATAGTACATATAATGGTATAAAATGAGTCTATTTTACCCAAAGCTAATGGTTGAAGCATATAAAATTCTTCTTCAATTTCTCTAAGAAGAAATATAGTTATGATATGTAATAACTCTAAATATAAATCAATTATAGCATAAACATTATTACTACTCTCATTATTGTAAGATGAACCATGAGAGAAAAACCCTCAATAAAGTTGATGCATTCTTTATGAGTATATCACTTTATTTTCAATTTTGCAAAATCATTCTACTTGATCAATATTATCATATTCGATCTTATAGACTCACTTGTTTCTAATAACTTTTCATCCATGTGATAATGGTAATAGCTTCCAAGTCATAATCTTATATAGAACTTCAAATTCTTTCTGCACTATTGTCATCTATAGAGATGTATCTAAACTACATTTAACTTTATGAAATATTAATGGATCTCACTCTTCTATTAAAAGACAAAGTACTTTATTATTCTTTATTATATATTTGGAGTGCCAAGTTGGTTGCTTTCTCTCTAGAAGTATCAAACAGGCAAGACAGCCTACACTACTAAAATTTACCAAATTACCGACCAATTATTTGGTAGGTAATTAGTTATTTTTTGATCGGTAAACATATTATTGACCATTTACCAACCAAATTATTTAGTCGCAATTTTGCTTGTCTGTAATTTTTTTACTGACAAAAACTAAGTTGGTCGGTAAATTACCGACCATTTACAGACAAAACAAAATTACCGACTATATTCCAACCATTTTCCAACCAAAAGCATTAGGTCGGTAAATAATTTCAAAATGGTCGGTAATAACTAAAAAAATTGAGACTAAAAACCTACAAAAATTTTTTAATATCATTGTTTGGTAATTGATCTCCAAAAGTATTACCGATCATTTGGTGACCTTTTATCAACCATTGATATTAAAGAATTTTGGTTGGTTTTTGGTTTCAATTTGGTCGGTAAATTAATTTTTAAATATTTTTTTTTCATTTTGAGTTTTATATCTTGCTTATATATATATATATATATATAAAGATTACGAAACAAAACAAATGCATAATTAAAACAAGCAAACTAATATATATATACTACATATATATAGTAAATAAGTAAAGAAAAAATAAAAACATGAATTCCAAATTCCAAGTTTAAGACATGAAAAAAATGTGTGTAATACACTTAACTATCCAACCTAGTTTTATAATCGTTATGTTGAAACGTATCTGGTCCGCATGGTGAGATGTCAAGTATTGGGGTATAGTTGTCTACTACTGCTAGTCCTAATACGGTTGCTATAGGTGCTGATGTAGGTGATGGAGTAGATGCTGTAGATGGAGCATTATGCCGAACAATCCGAGGTAGATCATCAGGGTTGAACTGTAGTCCTCCTTCATTAGGTTTGGTCCTAATCCATAATGGAGCATTAACATAAAACAACTAGAAATTCTATCATAAGCATAAAAAAAAAAGGATCAAACACATTAACTAGGGCTACAAAAATCATCATTGTTTGTTCAAAATTACGTTATACATGGAAACACAAGGCACAAGAAATTTGCAACTAAATTTTACAGGATGAAAGTTCAATACATACATACATACATGGATACATACAAACATATATGACATTCATTTTCCTTTCTAATAATTGCAAATTGTAATAGAAAAATAAAATCTTCTTTTATAATTTATTAATCTCAAGAAATTATGCCTAATCTGAATACCAAACAAAGTTTTTCAATCAATTACAAATTATTTTCCCATCCATTGCATCTTAACACATAATGAGAAGTAGCTTAGAAAACTATGAAATTTGTTTGCAAAACTTCTAATTGCATCATAAAAGACTACTAGACCACATACCTATTTTGTATGGAGCTGTTGGGCTTTCTCTCTAGTCCTTAACACATTGTATGGGTTGGTATCATTAAAAGGAAGAGGAGGTTTTAGAATCAACCACACCCCATTACACCAAACACTTAGAAAAATCATCAGTAAGATGAAAATAATTCAAAACACAAATAAATAGCAAGTAGGCAATAGAATCTATAAAAGCAACTCCTATAATTCATCAACCACTTAAACTGTTATTTATGAGTAATGTCAAACATAAAGGCGTCAAAATGGACGTGTTGTGTCGAAATGGCTCATTATAGTGTAACATATATGTATAATTATATGTTATTATACAAATAGAATATATAGTTATAAATAATTTTATATAGTTAAACAATTAGTTATATATAGATATATTTATACATGTAATTATAAGTATTTATCCATAAATGTATACAAAGTTATAAAAAAAATATAGATGTACATATATGTATACATATATGTATAAATAGTTACAAATATAGTTATATTTAATTATATAGATTTTTATTTAGTTATACAAATATTTATATATAGTTATACATATAGTTTAACATAATATTGTATGTTGTTATACATGTAATTATAAAGATAGTTACATGTGGTTATACATATAGTTACACATATAGTTAAACTTATATTTATACAAGAAGGTTTATATATATGTTCATTTAATTTTGTATATTTATACATATATTTATGTATAGGTATAGATATAGTAAAATACTTTTTTATATACTAATATATACAAATATACATTAAATATAAGCTGTAAATTTAATATTTAAATATAATTATGTATAAAACTTTTATAGGTATACATATAGTAAGATACAATTATTTATAGTTATATATTATTATATTTATAATATATATAGTTATAAATTGTTATTTATAATTAAACATATAGTTATATATAGATATATTCATAAAAGTAGTTATAAGTAGTTATACATAAATATATACAATGTTATAAACAAATATTTTGATTTAATTATATGAATACATATATGTATATATAGTTACAACACATATAGTTATAAATATGTATGCATTTAAAGATATAATTATATCCAACATTTATATACTTATACATTTAATAAAATACAATTATATATAGTTATATATTATTATACATATAGTATATTTTTTTTAGAAATATAGTTATATAGAAATATACATATATTTATACATTATTATATAGTTAAAAATTCGATATGTATAGTTATAAATATAGTTATAAAAATAGTTTACTTAATTATAAATATAGTTATAAATACTTTTATATATAATGGCATATTATTATAATTAAACAAGTGTTTAGATATAATATTTTTGATTAACTTATTTTTATAAATGTTACTTAAATATAATTATATATATGTAACACTTTTATAAATAATATATAATATATATATCACATTTATATAAACATTATAAATATTCTATATTTATATAAAAATTAATATGTAATATAAATGTTTACAAAATTGTATAAACATTTAATGTTATACAATTGTTATATAAAAAATTATATAAATGGATAGTTTTATGTAAATATTGTATATATATTTATAACCATTAATACATATGTATAAATATTTATATATAACATTATATGTTAATATAAACATATCAGTATTTATATATAAAGTAATACATTTATATAAATTAAAGTATAGACATTTATATATAATATTATGCAATTATATAAATGTATAAAACTTTATATATACTGTTACATGTTTATAATTTATTTGGCGACAACAAAAATATAAACCAATTAACATTAAGTTTAATTTTTCTTAAGTTACAGAAACATAAAACATCAAGCATTATATATTTTCTTCCGCTACAGAAGGAGAGAACAAAATGCAAACATTTAGTATTCGAAATCAATAAAACCTTAAAAATATAAACAATAGGAGAACAAAGATTACACCGACAATTTATAGTTTCATTAATGTTGTAGAGTCAAAATCATATAGGTGAAATGAAAATAGAAGTAAAAAAAAAAAAAGAAAATTAGGGGAGGATTAAAAAAAGCTAATACCCGATTATTTTGAAAAAATGAAAATCTGATAGCACTAATAAAATTCAGAGAGATGAAGATATGTATATAGCATTGTGAAGGAGAAAAATAATGAAAAAATTACCTGGTAACAGAAGAGATATAATTCCTAGGTTGCTCCCTTGTAGTCGCGTTTCGCCTAGAGGTGTCAAACGGGCCGTGCCGGGTCGGCCCGGCCCTTTTTTCCAGGCCTGACCAGGCTTTCGTGACGGGCCAGGCACGGCACGGTACAGTAACCGTGCCGTGCTTGTCCCGGCATGGTTTTTTGGGGGTTTAGCTTGGCACGGGCCCGCGACACGATTCGCCGAGTTCGGCCTGGTCGGGCCGAACCCTAAATTAAAAAAAAATTAGGGTTTCGGCCCACCCGAAACCCTAAATTAAAAAAAAATAGGATCTCGGCGTGCCCGAAATCCTAATTTTAAAAAAAATTAGGAATTGGGCGCGCCAGAAACCCTAATTCTAAAAAAAATTAGGAATTGGGCGTACACGAAACCCTAATTCTAAAAAAATTAGGAATTGGGCGTGTCCGAAACCCTAATTCTAAAAAAAATTAGGAATTGGGTGCGCCCGAAATCCTAATTTAAAAAAAAATTTGGGTTTCGTCGCCCCAGTAACCTTAATTTAAAAAAAAAATTGGCACGGTACCGTGCCGGGCCAAGCATGGCACGAGGCCCGGTTGGCCTCGGCACGGCACGGCACGAGCCCAGGCACGGAAAATTTCCGTGCCGTGCCTCGTGCCGAGCCGGGCCATCCCGGCCCGGTTGACATCTCTAGTTTCGCCTCTACTTCGAAATATGAAAGAAGAAAATTTTGCTAAGTGTTAATGACATAGCAATTTTTTTTTTAATCTAAAAATTTAAACTAGGAATTATTGACCAAAATTTTGGTTGATAAATGGTCGGTAATTATGGCATTATAAAAATTTTGGAAAGTCACTTTACCAACCATTTTTCATGGTAATATATATTTTTTGTCATTAAATGGTCGGTAATTTGTTGGTACTTTTTATTCACTAATTTCTTCCTAATTTACAGACCAATTTCCAACTAAATATTTTTGGTCGGTAAATTTGGTTGGTATTTGATCCGAAATTTGGTCAAAAATTTTTTTTCTATTCAAAACCCCCTTTTGGTCTCTAAACGGTAGTGATTTGGTCAGTAATTAATGACCTATATTTTAAGTCAGTAATTTTGTCAGTATTTTCATTATTTTTAGTAGTGTCAGGCATAGCCCAAGGCACGACCCGACTGAGCCCTACTTGGCCTAGCATGACATGGTCCAGAACCATGCCTGGACCCAGAACATGCTGGCTAGAGGCAAGATCATGTCGTGTAGGACTAGGCAGTGTTGAGCCTCATGTTGGGCCAGGCATGATCCGGTTGCCTGACCCATAGGCTTGATCCGGTTGTCTGACCCATAGGCATGATCCGGTTGCCTGGCCCATAGGCATGATCCTGTTGCCTTGCCCATAGGCATGATCCAGTGGCACGATTACCAAAATGCTTTACCTGCTAGTACATGAGGTGGGTTTTTTTAATGAACCCTCTACATGATTGCTGAGCATGTCCATGTGGCATGTCCCAAGCACACATGGACGTGCACACCTCCCCTAGGAATTAGCTTAGTTCTGAGCTAATGTCGATGCCCCGAGCCCAAAGCTTATGGACTATCCAAAATCCCTAGTTCCCCATCCCTTATGGTTCCCCTTTCCGCTTAGTTTCTAATGGTACAAAAAAAGTTGAAGATCCAAGCCATTGTATTCACTTCCAATGGCTAGGGCAGAAGACTTGATTACTGTCAGGTTTCTACCCTATTTATTTATGAAAAAAAACATTAATGTGTGTGTGTGTGCGCGTAATACAAATCTATATAAAAAGGATTTGAGATTTTATTGTTTCATTCAAATCAAATCTCTCTTATCTCTCACACACACTCTCTCTCATTCTCACTATCACACACTCTCTCTCTCATATTGGTCTTGGTTTTCTCTCTCTAAAGGTTAAAAGAACATGGACCAAGGATGGTTGACATGGACGGTAGAAAAATTGGGTGTGGTTTGGGCTTTCGCTTTTTCTCTTCTTTTTATAAACCTACCTAATGCTAACCAGGTATTAATTTTTAAATTTTATTTAGTTTTTATTTTTATTAATATCAAATAATTTTAATTTAGAATATAATTAATAAACTAAAAAAAATTAAAATAACAAATAGTGAATTTAATGACAACTAGTTTAACTTTAACATTAGCATAGATGTAGATAATATTAATATTTACAATCCTATGAAAAAGTCCGAAGTTGAAACCATAAAATGCAATGGGTATCATTGAAGAATTAGCACAATACAAGTAAAATAAAAAATATATATACTTATAAGAGTTCATGTGGGACTAGGCTCCAAAAAAGGTACGATGACCATTATACCAAAAAACATTGTGCATTAGATTTTAAGCAAACCCAACGGAGTGACGAAGTGTTTGAGGCTGGACTAGTTCAACTTCTATGTTAACCCCATTCATATACTGCAACAAATTAGGTAGGAATGATATGACCAAATTGATCAAAATGATGGTCTTTAAATTAGTTTTTCCGTGAATCAAAGGATAGTCAATATCATACAGATCTATTTTTAGTCTACATATAATATGAATCATAGGTCTATATATAGGAATGACATAATAAAATATTATGAGTTAAAAAAACAAATAATAGCTAATAAATTTAGTAAATATAGTAGCATGGTATCCATGACATCCGATATCTAGACTAGTCGTGATGATGCATCTTTTGTATGTCTCACTACTCACTATGTAGATTTAAAATTGATACTAAATAAAAAAAATTAAGATTTTCCTAGATTCTTCATCCTCATGATAGCCTGGTCATATATGAGGGTATGATGAGAATCTTTAAAGAATATAATCTTCAAAATAAAATATTTAGTATTATATCTAATAACGAATCTAACAATGGAGTAGCTATTAACATATTTGTTATGCCTATTATAGATAAGTCATTAAGAGAGATTTTGTATGCTATATGCATGTGTCATATCATTAACTTGATAGTACAAGCAGAGATGGAAGATATTTCTTCCTACTTTTGAAAAAATACATAACTAACTATAAATATCATAAATTTGATAGTCTTTCTTTATTTGCGGGTCTAAAGAAGATGAATTTCCAAATGGATATAAAATACCAATGGAATTACGCATACATGATATTTGAGTTATGTGTTGGATATGAACACATGATATCCAACTATGTCAATAGTAAGAGTGACGAACTTATTATTGATGACATAGACTAAGATACAAGAATTTCATTTATGAAATTCTTGAAATTTTTTTATTACATGACAAACATGTATTAGTTTATACGCCCACCACTTTTATTGCACTCAGGTGCATATGCAACGTTAGTGTCATGCTTAGGATGTTTAGAGATAAGCTGATATCTAGTGATATGACTATTGAGATAGAAACTAAGTACTTTATGTATTGATCCACCATTTTATCTCTTTTTTTGCTAGATGCCTGAATGGATCATAGGATTAAGGTGAAAAAGATAGATAAAATTTTAACATACATATCCATGTGCATGAACTAGGAACACCAAATCTAGTTAGACTCGAGCCAAACGGGCCATGATAAGCCAACCATTATTGAGTCGTGTCGTGCTAGGCATGGGCTGCATGGCATGGAAAAACTTATTTGACACCTTTAAATGTCCTATAATTTTCCCATCTTTATTATGTCATAATTATAAGGTATATAGGTAATAAAGAAGTCAATGTGCAAAGTGATATGAAATGTGCAAAGTCAATAAGCCAATCACTCTTCTTAGATACTATATTAGTAGTATTATCACCACTAACTAGTATCAAGTCACCTTTTAAGGTGATGTTGGCCTCTACGTTGAGTCTCTTTTTTATGTGCTACTGATGTAGTCTTTCCAAGGATAATAGTCTTTTTTTCATGTGTTATATCTTGTTATAGTAGTAATACTTGATTTTTTTTCTATTTTATGATGTCTCTTTTGAAGAATGAGTTATTTTGCCAGGCCGTATGTATCTTGTGGTGCTCCAATCATCTCTCAAAAATGAAAAAACCATGTGAAGCTACTCTCTTCTCATTTCTTCTTGCTTATTCAAACAATAATTTTTTTGAGTGAATATTCATTGATATAACACCTTCAGTTGGTGACATGTTCAAGTAAAACACAAAGATTTCCTAATTATTTGTAAGTGAGCACACCATTAGATAAACAAAAAGCTCATCTTCCACATTTTTTTCATAGATTAAAACTTAATCACAATCCCTTGAAAGATATTGGTGTGTGCCAACATTAAACAATAATTTTTGAACTTCTAGACATCTAATAATTAACATTTTATTTCTAAATATATTATTTTTGAACATAGACTCTAGCTTCTCGCATAATTTATTTATCTTCATTTCATTGGCAACATGTTAATAAGTATTGCTACTTATCCATTACTGAACCGTGAAGGTAGATCCCTATAGTGTAGGTCTTCTCATTCTTCTTCTCTTATCCCCCCTCAGGTTTTTTCTTTATCACATGGTCATATAATTATTTGAATATAAGCTAGTCTTGCATTCAATTTTTCTAAATAGAATAATTAGTCATAATTAATTTTATTATCATAGAATAATCCTCAATGATAATGAAGAACACTATGGGCGTGGGTGATCAAAACAAACAAAAATATCATAAAATTGGATCTGAAATCATTGTATTGATATTAGAATAATTAGATATCCATATAATGATAACTAATAGACTAGATACTGTCTCTGTATAAATGAAGAACATCCTGCTCCATAGAAGTTTAGAACTAGTTTTTGAGTAGTATCAAGAACCTCTCTCAGATACTAGTTATTAGTGGTAGGTTTTTTATACCATTGTTTATTCAAAACCACGAAATAATATGACTAATGTTCAAATATATAAACAACGGAAGTAAAAATTAAAATAACCCAAAAAAGAGAAATCATAATCTAATAATTCTGGAAAAAAAACTAATATAATGAAAAAAATATCTAAGATAAAACAATGTCAAATCGAATATTAAGTGCTAAATACTTTTGTACACATATTGGAAGTCCCTAAGGCATACAATGCCTTAGAAATTGTGCCTTACATCTCTTTATATTTTATTCATTAGGTGATAGCATCGATTCATCAAATTTATGGCCCAAAATGAATTATGTATTTGAGTCTCAATTGTTGGATGGAATATGATATTATTTCCAAATTTTTTTGAATATTCAAGTATTATGCGAGCTCTAATATCTTAGATCATACAATCTTGCACACAAACAAGATAAACACTACAGCACTCACACTATGAAAACTGCATTATACAAGCTGCATAATTAAAATTATTATTTCATAATATACACATATAAAATGCATAAATTATAAATTAAGGAAAATATACACTACATGAATTAAGTAAATAAACCATAATTATACAGTATATATATTTATATTAAATAATAACTAAACAGCAAGCAATATGAAAATTGACTATGAATAAACTCTCTTGAACTAACACAAAATTTAGAGAGAGAAGAAAATTAAGTAGTCATAAAGTGTAGACAAAAATTACTGCTCAAAAAGACATTAATTTATGTGATAAGGAGAGAATAAACACAAGAGAATCAACGAGTAAAGATCTTCCAAAAAAAAAACATCTCTCTTAAGAATATGTAACATTTATTTTTGCATTTTAAATGGATTCGGATGGGGGCACTACCCCATCCTAGATACTTTGTGTAATTGAAAATGTTATCATTTTCACAACTTTCTAGTTTTGTTTTGGAAAAATAGAACATGAGACTTAGGGGGCGTTTGTTTTTTTTTTTTACTTAATACTTAATAGAACTTTTTTTTAGTTTAAAGTTGAATGGTACTTAATAGCATTAAGTATTAATAAGTTGTTTGTTTTTTTAATATTTTATTTTTATTAAGGATTTCATTTTCGAACAAGAAGTCGAAAAATGTTGGATCGAGCATTTTTCAATCCTGTGTTTTTTGAATGATTTTTTCTAAATAGAAAAAGATAAAAAATTTTGCTTGATGATTTAAGCATTTTTTAAAAAATTTTAAGTGAAAAATCTTGAAAAAAAAATACATTGCGGCTTAACGCTGAAAATGATTTGATTTCGGTGTTAAGCTGAAAAAAAACATGGTGTTAATCTCACATTCTTAGTCTACCATAATCCAAACTTTCAAATAAAAACAAATAAAAAAATCAATCTACCTAAATAAGTCAGATGCAACAATTTGTTATGTTAGATTTTTATATTAATGTTAGCATCTTAAAAATCACCTTAAATGATCTTCTAGAAACATTCAATGAAAGACTACCTACCTTAATCAAATCCAGAATCATTTAATTTTAGTTTACTTTTATATATATATATATATATATTCGTGATATTAATGTTTAATAGTTATTATTTTGAAGAAGGAAAGTCTTTAGATTTTGGAGTTTAATCCCTGTTATACCCTGACTTGGTTAATTCTATCTCTTATCTCTATCTCTATCTCTTCCTCACCAACTCCTTATATATATATATATATATATTTGTTCTTCTTACAATGCTTCAGACATTGGAAATTTGTTCCATTTCCACATATTGGACGTGATTAATATTCTTTCGGAGTGAAACTAAATACATTTTCATACAATGTCAAATTAATGATTGCCGATAAAAGGATTTTTTTTAAAAAAAAAAAACTTAGGGTTAGGGTTAAAATAACTAATTAGGGTTATGGTCACATAAAAAATATTCATTCAGTGCACAACTAGATACATTTCCAGATATTATGAGTGGCCCTGATTTTCTTTTAAAATATGGTTTAAGGTTAAAATAGTTTGAACTATTATGAATTTTAAATCATATTAGAAAAAACTAATTTCTTTTAAAAATGTTTGATTCTAGATTTCACTATTAATCCATCAACTAATTTGCTTTTACTCTAGATCCTTCAACTAATTTGATTTTACTGTTAAATCTATTTCTATTTCTTGATCCCTAGTATTTTGAACAAAAAAAAGACTTATGTCAATAATTTAAGGTGTTTTCCATTTTCAAACAAATAAAAGTAAAAAAATCGATATTGTTTTTATAAAATAATCAATCCAATGTCATTTGTGATGTCATCATTGTAGATAATAATGTGTCAACTTTATGTATTATAAAAAGATAGAATTGTGTTTTAGTACACTACCCAAAAAATATTTGAAACATATTAATTAAAGTTATAATATTTGAAAATAATTACACTAAACTCTTAAATAATTGATTTTTAGTGCACTATAAAAAAATACCTTTAATCCATCGACACTCGACAAGATACATGCACACTTGATTGACGAGCTACATTGGACATCTGACGAGCTACGTGCAGAGCCGATGGACGAGCTACATGCACAGCCGACGGAAGAGCTACATGCACAGAAGACGGAAGAGCTACATGCACATCCGACGGATGAGCTACATGCACAGCCGACGGACTAGCTACATGCACAGCTGATGGACGAGCTACTTAGAGCTCGACTAGAAGGTTGTGGTCAAGCTCCATGAGATTGTGGTCGAGCTCAACGAGTTGATGGGAGTCTGTCGAGCTCCACGAGCTCGTGGTCAAGCTCCAGGTTCCGATCGGAGCCCGTCGAACTCCATTTAGCTTGTCAAGTGTCCAATGTACCTGGTCCATTGGGTGTGCATGTAGCTCATCGAGTGTCGATGGATTAAAGGTATTTATAGTTTATTATATTAGAGTGCAACAAAAATAAATTATTTAAGAGTTTGGTGCACTAATTTTCAAATATTAAAACTTTAATTCAATTTTCAAATATTTTTTGGATAGTGTACTAAAATATAAATTCCTTATATAAAAACTATTATATCATTATTTTAAATAGAGACTTTACAAAGTATTTTTGTGGAAGGAACATATAATGGATTTCTAAAATTAGCTATGTGATGAATTGCATATTTTTTTCATCTTCATATTTTGCCAAGTCTATTATTAATTTTGTTTATTATATAAATATTATTATATTATCATTTACATACCAAATTATTTTTTACATTGTCATGCAAGTATGTTTATTGTTTATTTTCATGTTATTAATTTTGCCATTATTGTCATATTTTATTTTTAGGCAATAAAATTGCAAAAAAATTAAAAATCATACGTAGATTATTTGTATACAATAATAATAATAATAATAATAATAATAATTATTATTATTATTATTATTATAATACTAATGTTGGCATTATAAATAATTTTCTTAATTCTATTTTTTAATAGGCAACTAATTTTATATTCCATAATTCTTCAAATTAAAATAAACTTATTATGAAATTTTATTTGATCACATTCTCATGCACATAAAACTATTTTAGAGTTAGTCATGTTTCTACTATTATAAGTGATTGAATTTAGGAATACATTTTAGATTGCAATTCGTATAAATAATTGTTTCTACTATTATAAATGCTTGAATTTGACATTTCATGTTGAAGAAGAAGAACAAGCATGGATGATGGATGTTCTTCAAAAAAAAAAAAAAAAAAAAAAAGAGTGCTAGCTATCACATGAAATGTTGTGCGATGCCTTAGGTATTTTCAGGAATACATTTTTCAAATTATAACAATTGCATAAATGAAAGAAACAGATCTTCTATAGCGATAATGAGAATAAAAACTCTAGAACAATGTTATGAGATACATAAATTTTTTCCTAAATTTAATACAAGTATGAGAATGTTTCTATAATTATTCATATAATAAATTTTCTCAAACAACCAATCCCGATCTTGTCTTTCTCAATGAGGAGGGACAGATCTTCAGGAGGAGAGTCGAACTCATGGGAAAGGCCCTCTTTTTCATTACATAACGACTCATTCGCGAGACGATCTGCTGCTTTGTTTCCTTCGCGATAAACGTGCTGCACTCTGACTTCCCATTCTTCGTTCAGAATGCTCTTGCATGCGTTGAGAGTATCGTCGTCCGTCACGTCGTGCAAATGGTTACGATCAAGCAGTTTCACGACTGTGGCACAGTCCACTTCCAAGATAAGTTTTTTGAAACCCAGCTTTCGCGCCATCTTTAACCCTGCTAATGCCGCGTGGAGTTCGGCCTGCAGGGCGGTGAAGCATCGTCCAATATAAACGTTGAATCCGGCGATCCAGTTCCCTCTGGCATCGCGAAACAGGCCTCCTCCACCAGCTTTTCCTGGATTTCCCTTAGAGCACCCATCGGTGTTCAGTTTGACCCAGTCCGCAGGCGGTCTCACCCATTTCACGCATTTGAACACGAAATGCTCATGCTCATAATTGATGCGAGGCGGACCGAGCGGCTTCTTCTCTGTTATGCAGAGGCTTTGGAAATGATGGACGAGGAATGCCGGAGGCGGGGGAGGAATGACAGTGGGGTGTGTTGGATAGTAAGCAAAATACCATGGCCGTGCTTCCATGTCACATGGTATAATCCATTTTGGAGTGCTTAGAGACATTGTGGAAGGGAATGGCAAAAGGAATTATGGGAAAATTTGGAAGGAGCTCGAACCAAATAAATAGAGCCACAGGCCACTGCTGTGACTGGCCTGATGCCATCTGGCTCGGGGCTTGTTGAAGACCGCACGGTGGAGGGTAAGCGGTTGGCACCTGTGTTCATCATATCTTGAAGAGATGGTCTCGATCCTGATCACCATGTACCAAACTAAGTAACAAACCGTGCGGGAGCAAGTCCAACACTGCAAGTGCTGATGGATTTTTTTATTATTTGAATCTCGACCGCGTTTCTGTTTTTTTTTTTTTTTTTTTTTTTTTTTGACTTTTTCTCTTTCTCAACTTTCCCTCCATTTATTTGTTATATGAAGTTTAAAACCAACTCTGGTATAAAAGCCGGGAATTTTATATCTTTTATGTTTTGCAAGTTTGTTTACTTAAAAAATAATAAGAATTGAAAATTCTTAGCTATATTTGTTTGAGGAATCTCTTCTAATAATTATTTTTTTTGTAGTATTCTAAATAATTTTTTTAATTACACTTTTCAAATATGTTCTAATTTTTTGCACATTTGGATGCTACAATATAGTGCCAAAATATCGTAATTATATAGGTAAAGATCCATGCACTCATGTAAATATAAAAAGTTGTTGTTTTTAGGTCGTTTATTATGTAGAAATCTTACAATAAGGTGACCACTATTTCATTGTGTATTTCATTCAACAATGTGTTCATCTCAACCACATTTATGCATGATTGATTTAATATACATAATCTTGATATATAAAATGTATCATATACATTTTTTTTACCAAGTTGGACACTCTGACCCCACTATTTGGCCTTAGGCAAACCACTTGGATCTCAAGGAAAAGCATGGCAACCTTGTCTCAATGGTAGAGAATAGCTAGCAGGGATCAAATTCGCAACCTAAAAGGTTGGACATTCTGTATCCCAACCATCAGCTACCATACTTGTTCATATAAGTCTCTCACATTTAGGCATGATAGAAGGTCATGGCACCAGCACTAATTGTTGCATAAGTGCATGATGATCATGAGATTTCAAGCCAAGGAACTTCAATTCTTCTATTGACATAAATATTTTTAAAATGTAAACAATGTGCTTAAGGAATGCAATTATGCTTCGAGCAACTCTCAGAGAAAGGTGCATCCTTAAAATCAATTTCAACTAGGTCGAGTCAAGCATCAAGATTTCTTTTAAACTTAGGGTTTAGGTTAAAATTCCTAATTAGGGTTAGGGTTAGGGTTAAGATCACATTACTAATATTCATTTAGATTGCAACCGGATAGTTTCAACTATCTGTTTGAAGTCTGAACTATTATGAAGTCTAAACTATATCTTTCATTCATATTGCAACTAGATAGATTGCAACTATAATATTCCCACATTTTTTGAGTATCATATAAATTTCTTTTAAAATTAGAGTTAAGATAATAATAGTTTGAGCTACAATGAAATTTGAATGATATCATAAAATAAGGTTATATGTTTTTTTTAGAATACAAATTTTGCGGCAGATATAATCTACAAAAACTTAATGAAAATATTATGATTAAAAAAATATACCAAAGAAATCATTAATAAAATTTAATCATACATAAAATTGAGACAAAAATTGAACAAGAAAATAATAACTTAAATATATTAATAATAAAATTGAGACAAAAAGTTAATATTGCTTGATTCTTGATTTTACTATTAATCCCTCTACTTTGATTTACTCTTGATTCATGTTTTCCATTTCTCGATCCCTAGCCTATTGAAAAAAAAAAACAAATCAATAATTTTAATTGTTTTTGATTTTCAAAAAAAATAAAATTATAAAAAAATTGATATTATATAATGTGTCAACTTTATGTATTATAAACCCTATTATATCGTTATTTTAAATGATCCATTACAAATAGTGACTTCTAAACTATTTTTGTAGCAGCAAACATTAGTTGGATTTTTAAAAATAGTTATGTATAATAATATTTTCACATATTTTAAAATATTATCATGTTATTATATTTTGATGAAGTACTTTTTTTTTTCATTTTCATATTTCATTATCTTCATTATAGAATTTGTTTCTTATTTTATGTTATTATATTTTATTTAAATATATAATTATTTTTTACATTTTCATTCCAATATGTTTATTTTTTATTTTCGTGTTAGTCATTTTTTCATTATTGTCATAATTTATTTCTTAAGTATTAAAATTAAAAAAAAAATCTAAAATCAAAAGTAAATTATTTTTATTCAAAAATAATAATAATAGTATTCTAAATAATTTTGTTAATTTTATTTTCGAATAGGCAACTAATTTTATATTTTATAACTCTTCAAATTAAAAGTAAACTTATATTACATAATCTTATTTCATATATTCTCATGTACATAATAATATTGTACTTTTTTATGCTGGGGTTAGACATTCGGACCTTTATTTATTCAAAACCACAAAATAACAGGAATAATTTTTGGTTATATAAATAATGGAAATAAAAATTAAAATAACCCAAAAATAAGAAATCAAAATCTAATAATTCTAAAAAAATCTAATATATCAAAAAATAATGTCCAAGATACATTAATGTCGCATCAAATTATGTTTCGAACTAAAATATATTTTATATAATATTAAACCATAGAAATCTAAAATTCAGTACAAACACATAAATTTAAGATTTTGCAGTAAATATTCTGAATCTCTTTCTGCGTTATTTTTAGGTGATAATATCAATTCGTATGATTCATGGCTTAGATCAACACGGTGGTCGACTCTTGATTACTAGACCGAAAAAGATGTTATGTCCATAGTTTTTTTGAATATCCAAATGTTATCAAACCTTCAATTCTTCATATCACACAATCCTGCATGCAAACAAACCAAACACAACAACACCCATACTATGAATTATGTATTATATAAGCTACATAACTAAATACTAATTTTATAATATGCACATATAACATACACAAATTATAAATCAATAAAAATACTTTCTACACAGTTTAAGCAAACAAACTATTTTTTGTATAAAATATAAATATTTCTATAAATCAACAATTAAATAGCAAATAACATAAAAATTGGTTCCAAGAATATCCAAGATATAGAAGAAAATTTGGGAGTCACAAAGGGCTGAAAAAAATATTTGCCCAAAAAATGCTTATATGATAATGAGAGAATAAACATTTGTATTTCTAATATAAAAAATACTTGAGAGCAAAGAAAGAATCAATGCAGATAGACCTTTTAAAAAAACTTCTTCGTTGAACTTTTGTAACCCACAATATGGAAGAAATACACACACACACACACACACACCGTAACAACTATTTTTTTTTTGTTTAAAATGGGTTCAAATAGGTGCAATTCCCCATCGCAGAGGGCACTATGCATTCCAATTATGAAAAAGAGAAATTCTTGATAGATATGAGAGACCTAATCAATTTCTTAATGGTATTATTGGGTAATTCCATTTCCAACGTTCATAATTTCACAAATTAGAAGAAGAAGAAAAAAGAAGAAGAAGAAGAAGGAGAAGAGAACAGTAAACGATATATCCACAATCACAGTATATCAAACTACAATCAAACAAACCACGACAGAAAACAAATCATGGTAGAAATATAGAAAATAACGTGGTTCACTAGTTATTCAGCACGACTAGTTACATCCATCAGAAAAATACTTATGTGTTTATAGATTATAACTAAAATAAATAAAGTCTTACAGATGCAAACAATCACGAAGAAAAATCGTGCGGAGCAGAGAGACGAAAATGAACAGTTCCACGAAAGATTGACAACATTGAAAAACATAAATAAAAATTAATTTATATTAAATAGTTTTTTGATATCAATAGCGGAATTGGTCATATCACTTGGATGGACCGGGTTGTGCTCCAAAATTTTCTTCGGCTCATTGACCAGGTAGCGGGACTCCCGTTATTATGCTGTTGTTGTATTCCCAACCTTTCAATAATTTATTTCCTGCACTAACAAAATATTGAAACATAAAATAATTTGGTAATACAAAATAGTTTATTAAAACAAACTATATACAATAGGTATTCTCCTAGTAATCAGAATATGTTGAGATTATTTTCAACTAGTATATATCTCAACTCAAGTATGAAAATCCTAAAAGTTAAGACAGACTCAATATTTTATTTTCAGTTTAAATATCCATACCTTCAAAGCGGGAACATCATTGAATATGAAAAAATAAAGAACCCTAATATGTGTTTGACTTTATATGAAACAGACATCAATATAAATATGATTTATAATATTTGATCTCTTTAATGGTGGACAAGAGTAAAAAGATGCTCTATGACTTTTTCTAGTAATTCTCTCCATATACTCATCAAGAGAAGATCTCTGATCAATTAAAAATATATTCATTGTAGCAAGAAGCTGAGGGTCCTCTCACTTACATGACTAACTCTCATGTGTTAGAGACAAATATTTCTTTATTGATGAACAAAATTTACTTGATCTCCATTCACTCTTGCCTCAGTATCAAATAGAGTGCTCTCCTTCTTACCCCCTAACAATGACTAATGTACCCTTGATTAGTTTCTACTAGTCATCACCAAAATAACTAACATATTTCATGTCATCCAAGTTGCCAATAGACTTCAAGTTCATATGAATATCTAGTTTGTACGTGACATCTTTAAGCATTAGCTAATGTCTTATTTGTATTTACAGGCAAATGTATATAATATATAAAATCTATGATATTCTATTTGTGCTCATCTTAACTAGGTAATAATGACTAGGTGTGTCGGCATTAAAGTTATATATGTTTGGGGTGATATGAAATGATGCCCTTGAGTCAATAAACTAATCACTCATGTGAAATACTATGTCTTAATCCATTATGTCCTATTTCTAATTACCATCAAGTCACCTTATAAGGTGATGTTTTTCTCTCTTGTTGGAACTCGTTCATACTAAATCACTTATGTATGTTTTTTTTTGATTCACAACTTTTTGTAACAAAAAAGATTTTGTAATGACCTAAAATGTTAAAAAACTTTTGTCTTTTATTTTGACATTGAATTAATCTTCTATTCTTATTCACAAAAGATCAAATCGTAGGTACTCATCAAATAAAAGTTTGTTCATAATCTAGATAGAATTAGACACTCTATAAGTAAGATTATAACACTTGTTTTCATTGAGTTTGTCTTGACTGTGATGAATAGAAATGTTCTGGTTTCTAGTGCTCATTTGATTGTATTGAACAAAAAAATGATGTATTTATTTTGTATTGACTTGTAAAATAAAATGCACCATGATCATTTTAATCATCATTACTCTTATTCTTGAGGTAATTTATTATTTACATATGATTGTTAATAATTATTTTGATTCATAACTAGTAGATTCTAGAAATAGAAATAAATTTTAGAACTCAATGAATTAAACAACCTTATCAATCATGCATTGAATATAAATTACTAATAAAATTCACATCCTATCAAAATAATTGATGATACCTCTTTGAGAAAGCTTATAATTTTTGATATTAATAAACCTAATAGGTAAATGTTGATCTAGTAATTCAAATAAATTAATTAGAAAATCTAAAAGAAATAATTAGATGTTGATTGAATTAAATTGATAATAATTTAATTAAATCAATTAGCATCGGTAATCATTACATTGGGAGTTTTATTTATGATAAATAACAATGGTATGATATATTTATAGTAATTGAGAGAGTGTAATTATAATTGTATAGTGCTTTAAATTAAGATTAATATAAATTATTTTCCGAAATAGTTCACATTGAAGCCCAAGCACTTATTTGAACTAGGGTCACTTTCGTAGCCTTATCCAAATGCTATAAAAGAAGTCTTTTATTTTATTTATTTATTTCAAATATATGTATATACATAATAAGAATAATTAATTTAGTTGTTTTCTAATTAATTTGATTTGATAAATGAATCAAATTAATTTTATATGCATTAAATTAATTATAATTATATATATTTATATTTTAAATAAATAGATTCTATTTTTATTTATTAAAATAAACCAAATGGATCTAATTAATATATCTTAATGTTTGACTATGATTTTGAGTAATATAAAAACAAAGACTTTGATTTGATGATGCATACCCCAATGTAGCATCATCATCTTTGTAAAGAATAATGGAGTAGAGGATGATTTGTGAGAAGTTCTTCTGGCTCAGTTAGTTTAAGGTAAGTTTCTTACACATTACTTACAATTGAAACTAAAATAAAACAATAACAATCCTCAAGCAAATCTTGAAGAAATCTTTGAGTTCCCAAATCCCAAAAATTAGTATCGAATGGAGTTATCATGATATTTATGTGTGGATGGATTGGAAATTAAATGTACTTTAAGAATATCTAGTTAGATAACCTAAATAACATCAATTTGGTCTCTCTTGGCCAAGCAGAATAACTCGGATTTTTTTGTGTATATTGTGGTAGATTTCTTTTAGTTTGTGATGTATTTTGCAATGATTTTGCACACGAAGTCAATGTGTTATTAATTTTCTATAATGATGGTGGCTGAGATGATTGTGGACACACTAGTTAAGCTAGTTGTCATGGCCAATGGATGTGTTAGTGACATTTGAAATTCTAGTGGTGCTACTATGCAGGCTATCCAACCATTCACTATAACAAAAGTTATTCAAAGCTGGTAATGACATATATGATGGTTGATGTATCCAATGGTGGAAGAATCAATAGTGGTTCCAACTAATCGATAAAAGATGGTGCATCTCACGATGGTAATAACTAATGATGGTGGAACTCTTTGTGGAAGGCACCATCAAAGATGGAGCACACAGCCAAATTCCTAAATCCTTCAAAAAATTTGGTTAAGATTCCATTCCTTGATATTTAGGATACTACCCCAATCACATGCAACTAAATCAGGTAGATTTGCCCGATTTAAGACATTGCCTATGAGTGAGGTGCTCTATGGTCTGCATAGCTACTTATTTTGATAGATGGATATCTATGATGGTAATATATGGGGCTTGGTCATATATGTAGCATGATGGTATATATGGCATAGTAACATATGTGGCATAGTGGGATATGTGGAAAGGTCTTATGTATAATTATAGGTAAAAATACATTTAATTATTTTTAAATTAAAAACCCTTGGATTTGTTTTTTTAAAAACAATATCTAAGTGATGGACAAAGTTCATTAATTAAATCACGTGGTCTCCATCACTAGTTTGAATGTTATGTATGTTAGATAAAGCATTAGTCTTGGTGCCTTCTCTCTATCAAACTAATAGATTTGTAGATATGCTAAGGTCAAACCAATATAAAGCTATATCTATGGATTAATTAAATGAGTCATTTCTCAATTTAAAGGTTTTATGACTCAATCAATTTAGAACTACGTGATAGTTTACACTTAGTTATAAATAATAGTATTTTCTCTATCCGAGTCACTATTATTATTTATAGGAACAAAAATAAGATATCAATTTAATGTTATTTGGCACAATCACTGCCTAGACAATAAGATTAATAGGAATCTGTCAACATAAACAAATAATGAACAATAGACATCCTCGCAATGAGCATACTATTTATAGTGTATTTGACTGATGACAAATTCATTGGAGAATTGTTTGAGGTAATCAATTATTGTAATAGAATTCAAACTAATATTTCTCATTAAAATCATTTTCAAGAAAAAGTCTTTCAACCCACTTAGCACCATTCTCAAAGAGAATAAAGTAGATAGGACCAATTATATATATTATAAGACAAGTTATGACATTGTAATAACTACTAAGAACTATAAATTTGTATTCATATATCTTATGTCCAGATAAGCCACAAAAAGGGGAAATAGTTGAAGAATGTGAGCCTTTTGAGAAATGGATGAAAGATGATGAGATATCTAGATATTATATTTTGGCTTCCATGTACTCCATCAACAATATCATTCCATGACTACTACCTATGACATAATATCTTAACCTCAAAGAAAAGTTCGGGAATCATACTTGTTCTATTTGGTAGCAAGCCATGAGAGATTTGATGAAGATTACAATGATAGAAAATACTTTTGTGAAAGATCATGTTTGCAAGATAATTAATATTCTGAATAAACTAGAGATCCTTGGAGCCTAGATTGATGTGGACTCTCAAATTGATACTATTCTTCAACTGCTACCAAACTTTTATATGCAATTCTAGTTTAATTTCAATATGAATAGACCTAGTTGGAATAGTGTGAAATTGCTTTAGGAATTAGCATCAGCTAAAAGTATTATTAGAAAAATATCTAGAGTATTTGTAGTAGAAATAAATTCTTCTAAACCAAGAGGAAAGAAGAATAAATTTCAGAAACATGTCCAAATCTCATTAATAGATCATAAGACATATGTGGGAGTTAAAATGGCAATAGAAAAATACTTTCACTATAAACTATTAGGATACTAGAAGAATTAGTGTCTGATTTATCTCAACAAAGCAAATAATAACGATAATCTCAATTACTAGTGGTTTAAACATGTTTAGTGTGGTGGTATCTATGCATATCTAGTGTGTATATATGAGAGCCACTAATCAGTCTACAATTCTTTGTCGTAGTTCTTTGAAACAGATCATTAAGTAATTTTTAGAATGATCTTCACATAGAAAATTATACTAAGGTGGTAGTTATTCTAGTGGGACTTTGTATACTTCAGTTTGAAAATAATAATGTTTAAATTTTAAAAGATTATCTTTATGAAACTTCAATAAGGAGAAATTTAATTTCACTTTCTAGTTTATTAAGAGATGGATATTCTTTTATTTAATGATTTGGTAACAATTTTCTTGAATAAAAGAATTATATGTTTTAGTACATTGAAAGACAATCTTTATATTATTAAAATAATTTCTATTTTACTATAACAAAGTGAGTTGAATAGAATTATTACTTGCTACATAATAGAAAACATCTCTTTGAAATTGCTGTATATGTAATTTGTTTTTTTATAATCTGTTTGTATAATCAAATATTTCTATTTCTATTTTAATATTTTCATGTAAATGCAGGAAAGGAAATATTAAGAGGCTGATAATGCAGTTCGAGCACAATAACAGAGGTCCCACTATCCTGTCAGTGGGGCGAAATTTTTGGAGCAGAGCCTGACCCGTCCCATGATCCAACCCGCTCCGGTTAAATGAACCGAAAGAATTTGTTGTTATAAAATGTTTTGTAATTTTTTAATTTTAGGTTGTTGTTTTTGGGCCCATGGAACTGTTCATCGTCTTCTTCTCTCTCTCTCTCTCTGCATAATTTATCGTGACTGCTCTATGTTGCATATTGTAAGATAATTTTGTTGGTTTAATCTGTAACACATAAGCATTTTCTGATGGATGTAGCTAAAGGTGTCACATGGGCCGGGCCGGCCCGGGCCGGCACGGCCATGCTTTCGTGTCGGGCAAGGCACAATTACTGTACTGGGCCGCGCCTGGCCCGACACGGTTTATAAAAGGCAGACCCAGTCAGGACAAACCTGGCCGTACGTGCCAGGTTAAATTTTTTTTTATTTTTATAGTTTTATATTTTAGTTTAATTAAAAAATATATTAAATTATATATATAATTATAGATAATGTATAATATAATAAATTTATAAAATAAGAATTGTTAAAATTTTATTAAATTACAAAGTTTACATTTTTTTTATAATTTAAAATAAAATTAGTTTATAATTTATTACAATTAAATTATAGAGTTATAAATTTTTAAATGAAAATTAAAACAAAAAAAATAAATAAATCAAAACATTTTGTTAAAAAAATTTAAAAAGTAAAAAAAAAGCAAACCAAATGGAAAATGACCAATCAGCCAATAAATACCGAATGTCCGAACCAAACAAATTAGAGTTTCAACGTAACGTATAAATAAAGCATACAATCAATAAAAAATAAAACATCGAAATCAAAAAGCAGTGGATCATCATCAATCGTCAATCGACATATCATGAGCATCATCAGCCGCAACATCTAGATCAGTATCATATGGGTCATCATCATCGGCAATCAACTCCTCTGCTTTTGTAGTGGATGCGGCTGCAGTCACTGTCCCAGTCTCAACTCAAGCACGATCATGGATGCTAAACCTCAAATCCTCCCAATCCTTCAAACAAGTCATGACCTCAATAATATCTGGACATAATCTTGATCTCCTATCTGAAATCACGTTCACTGCAACAGAAAAAGCAGACTCCGATGCTACGCTCGACACTGGAGGAGTCAGTAGATCCCGTGTCATCTTAGATAGCACAGAAAAGGTAGACTCATTTGCTTTCCACCATTGTAATATATCAAGATTCTTAGTATCAGAATGTGATAGGATTGAGCAGTAATCGGTATCTAAGTAGTGAGAAAGCTCGCTCCTATGTGATTGTCCACCCTGACGTTTCCCCCTCGCTAGCTGAATAAAAAAATCGTCATCTTTGAATAAGGTATCCATGTCCGTAATCTCAGTCTCGCTATTCCCACCACCATACCTAGTATTGTAGTATGTGAACAGGTCAGTCAACTTCTCGTGAATGAACCCTTCAGGTGGCTCTTCCAGGTTCATGCACGAGCAAATGTAAGTCATGGTATTTTCTACCCCTTCCACCTTAACCCTAGGGTCCATGCATGCATCAAGGCAATAAAGAGATAGAACGGTGGACCACTACTTCGAGTACTTGGTTTCCATCTCTACAACCATATCACCAAGTGTCAGGTCAGCTCAATACTTCATAAACATACACTAATGTTGCATATGCATCTGAGTGCAATGCAAGTCGTGGGAGTATAAACCGAGGAACACATGTTCGTCGTTTCATAAAAAATCATCAGGAATTTCATAAATGAAATTACTGAAGCCCAGTCAATGTTGTCAATAATAAGTTTGTCACTCTTACTATTGACGTAGTCGGATATCACGTGTTCGTATTCAACACATGATTCCAACATCAGGTACATGTAATTCCAACGATGTCTCACATTCGATTGGAATTTCTTCTTCTTAAGATTCACAGACAAACAGAGACTACCAAACTATTGTTGTCTGCGAGGAGTGCGAATATATTTTAGTGCATTACGTATATTATCCAACTCAGTGGAATACACCTTTATACCCGCTTGAACAATCAGTTTAATCACGTGACACATGCATCTGACATAAAAAATCTTTTCTAATGGCACGTCTCTAATATTCCTAACAAACATGTTAATCGCTACTCCATTATTAGATACGTTATCAAATGTAATACTAAAAATTTTATTTTGAATTTTATATCCCCTAAAGATTTTCATCATACACTCAAAAATGGTCGGGTCATCATGAGGATGGAGAATCCCAGAGAATCCTAAAATTTTTTTATTCATAGTTCAGTTAGAATCTACATAGTGGTTGGTGATACATGCATAAGATGATTCATCGTGACTTGTCCATATATCGGACGTCACGGACACCACTCCACTATATGCCATAAATTTATTATTTATTTTTTTATTTTTCTAACATATACAATTTTAGTATGTCATTCCTAGATGTGGACCTAGGAATCCTATGATAAGCAGGCTGAAAATATGTCTGCATTATGCGCACTACCCTTGGATCTTCCAAAATTCTAATCGGAAGACCCATCAATGTGATAAGTTTGGTCATGTCGTCCCTACCCAACTCGCTGGAGTAAATAAAGGTAAACTTTGAGACTGAACTCGATCCAATCTCAAAAAACACAGTGTCAAGTTGGGTTTGCCTAAGATCTAATGGACCATGTTTTTTGGTGCATAATTCGGCATGCCTCTTAAGGTGCCCAGTCCAAAACGAACTGTTATATGTTAAAATTATCATACAATATTTGTACTGTGTCATTTCTTTTTCCTCACTCCTACGATTTTTTTGTTTTATTATATTAAACACATTTTTTTTAATTAGTATTATTTATATAAACTCATACATAATATATTTTATACAATAATATAATTTATGTAAACTCATACATAATATTTTCTAAAAATATTTTATACAATAATTTCATATCGAACAATGTTTGTCAAAGACTTCTTCACACATACAAAAACTTTATAAAACACATAATGTCCTAAATTACATTTTGGACTAAGATATATTTTATAGGAAATAAAATCTTAGAAATTTTAAATCTTCTACAAATACATAAACTTGGGATTTTGGGATGAATGCTCTTAATCTATTTCTATGTTATTATATGTGTGATTTCATCGGTTCATCAGATTCATGGCTCAGAATTAATAACATAGTTGAGTCTCAATAGTTAAACCCAAGAAAAGATTTTTTCAATAACTTTTTTATTATTCAAATATCATCCAAACTTCAATTCCTCATGATACATAATCCTGCACACAAACAAAATAAAAATAACATCAACGACTCTATAAAAAACATATCAAACAATCTGAATTATTAAAATAATAATTTTATAATATGCATATATAAAATGCATAAATTATAAATCACAAAAACACATACTTTACAATTAAGTAAACAAATCATATTTGCATAGTATATTTATTTTAAAAAATCAATAATTAAACATCAAACAATAAGAAAATAGCTCCAAGAATAGATTCTCATGGCCTAACACACATACTCTAACAATAAGAAAATTTGGGAGCCAAAGGGAATCCAAAATTGTTTGTCCGAGAAAAACTTTTCATTGTAAGGATAGATAAAAATGCAGATTTCAAAAAATAGTGTCGGTTCAAAAAAAAGCATTTTTTGCAAAAATGAGAATGTTCCTATTATTACAACTTTTAAAATATATATTATTTTTTTTTAATAGAGTATGATATTTTATTTCATGTTCAAGGACTATCATACTTCATAATTACTAAAAAAACAACTAAAAATTACTAGTTTGTGTATCTCTCATGTCATGCGGTAAACTTGTTAATCTAGCCATATTCTCTCTCTCTATATCATTGCTTTATCTCTCTCTTTAACTCTTGTTTTCCATACTGAATAAGAAGTGTAGAACATATGCGTGAAGAATTAAAAAATAATGATGAATTTTGAAGATGAGAAGTAAAATATGTATTGTGGAGGTAATTGTTGTTGAAAACCCCATCAAATTGAATGCTAATGAAACATGGAAAGGAAGAATTGAGATTTCAAATTTTCATTCCATAGTTACTATTGTGGGCAGCTCGATGCCGGAAAGGTCCCATTATAAAAATAGAATCCCAACAATAAATTTAAATAGAAAATTTAATACTAAAAAAATAAAATTAATAAGTCAATAAATGACATACTCATTTACATAGAAGAAAATTCTCATTAATGACAATCAAAGAATTGAGAATGGAATGGATTACAATCGAAAAAAATTCTCTTTTCATAGAAGAAAAACTCGAAATCCCATATGGATTTCCAATGTGAGCAAGGTGAAGTTTCACATACCCATTTACATTCCCATTAATGGCATTTCAAGTATCATCTACTTGCTTAAATGCCCATAATAAATATAATATTATGTTACTAGAAATACATCTTCATCATTTGTCAACTACAAGCTTCTTATGTTTTTAGTAATATAGTGAAAAAATGAAACTGAAATTCATCTCCTGAAATGGAACCAAAATTACTATATTGATATTAGAATAATCAAATATCAATAATAGATAAGATATCATCTCATTATTAATAAAGAACATTCTCCCCCATCAAAGTTCAGATACTACTTTTTGCGAGGTATAAAGAACCTTCTTTCGATTTGCAGTTATTAGGGATAGGATGTTTAGACCATGATTTATTTGAAGCCACAAAATAATGGGAATAATGTTTGATTATAGAAATAATGGAAACAAAAATTAAAATAACTCAAAAAATCGAAATAACAATTCAACAATTCTAAAAGAAACTTTAATATTGAAAAAAATGTCTAAGATACTTACAACTCTAAGTTGAATATAGTATGTTAAAGCCTTTTTACATGTACATGAAGTCAGTGAGGTACACAATTTTCAAAATTATATTTTAGACTAGAATATATTTTTTATGATATAAAACCCTTAAAAAAAAATTAGAGTATAAAGAAATAAACCTTTGAATTTATGGTGAATGCTCCGGAAATCTTTATATTTTAATTATTAGAAGATATTCTTGGTTCATCATATATATGACTTGAAATTAATAATATATTTCAGTCTCAAATGCTGCACCAAAGAGGAGATGTTTTCGCCAACTTTTCAAATATTCATATATTATCAAATCTCTAATTTCTCACATCATATAATCATTCACACAAACAAATTAACCACTACATCACCCGCACTATGAATAATAAATAATAGATGTTGCATAATTAAAATAGTTACTTTCTAATATATACACATAAAATGCACAAATTATAAATAAATGAAAATACATACTATATCATTTCAAGTAAATAAATCACAATTATATAGTATATATATTTATATAAATCAATAATTAAACATCAAATAATATTAAAAAGTGACTTCATGAATAAATTGTCCCCACCCAATAGAAGACCTAGTGAGAGAAAAAATATGGGTGCCATTAAGTATAGACAAAAATATCTCTTTAAAAAGAAAACAATTATATGATAATGAAATAATAAACACACGAGAATCAACATGTAAAGACCTTGAAAAAAAAAATTTCTCCCTTGAGCATCTATAACCTACAAACCAGAGAAGAAAAACACACCATGTCACTTGTTTTTTTTTTATTTTAAAAGAGTTTTGATGGGGGCACTGATCCTGTGACCCATCGCGACCCTTTGTGAAAATGGAATCTTCCCATTTTCACAACTTTTAAATATTTTTTAAATAGAACATGAGACTTAATTCCATGTTCTTGGTCTACAATTCTTCAAGCTTTCAAATAAAAACAAATAAAAAAAATTCTAGTCTACCAAACACAGGGAGACCCAACAATTTGTTATGTAAGATTTTTATATTATTTTTAGCATCTTCACAAATACCACCAACGATCTAAAACATTCATTGAAAGATTTTGTACTTTAATCAAATCGAAAAACATTTAATTTTAATTTGATTAAGTATATATATTTTTTGTGATAATAATGTCGTTTAGTTATTATTTTGAAGAAGGAAAGTCTTGAGATTTTGAAGTTATGAATTTGTGTGTGGCCCTTACTTGATTAATCTGATCACAGACACACACACAGACACACACACACACAATATGTGTGTGTGTGTGTGTGTGCGTGCGTGCGTTTGACAAGTACAAACACATTCTGTGGATGGAGGCAATTGCTATTGAAAAATCTATTGGGGTCTAACTGAGACATATCGTGAAACCAAGAATTGTTTTAGAACTATTTATCAGTTCAACAATTAGGTTAGATAGTTTTCTCTCTACAAACACAAAAAATTTTTTATATTTTCAACTTTTAAAAATTAAATTACTTTTGTTAGATTAAAATTATGCCCAATTTTAATTTAAAGATCTGTGATAAATTTTTAATTCAATACAATAAAATACATATTTATTTTAAAATTTTAACAGACAACTTTTAAATCAATCCAATTTAATTCCTTAAATTATCCAAAACACACAAATTAATAAAGTCCACCTATATACACACACAACTTCAAGAACAAAGTATAAGTTATAATAAAAATACTTGATAATAATCTGAGTTATGATTTGAAAATCTGCTATTCTTTTAAAAGATTTTGGAGCACCCATGATTACACTATGAACAATATTTTTTCTTTCCACGTGCACCTTACGAATCATTTTTTCTGCACATACACTACAAACTGTTAATGTACAAAAGTAAATTAAAATAAAAATGCTCACCTTTAATTTACTCCACTTCCCACAAATAGTTACACAGGGTTTATAAAACCTTTTATAAAAAAAAAAATATTGCATGGGCTTATTAAACCTTATATAACAAAAATGATATAGATGGGCTTATTAAACCTTATTAAACCTTATATAACAAGTGGAATGAGCATGTACAAAAATACTCTTTATTTTTTCGTCTATTTTCTTCTTCTAAGATGACAGAGACAATATTATTATAAATTAAACTATCAGTCAATGCATCATTCGTTAAATTGATGACGAGTTGATCATACGAATCAGGTAAACTCTGAAGTAAAATCTCAGCATGTTAAACTTCTTCTATTTTATGACCCAACATAGTAAGTTGTGAAAATAAAATATTCAGAGTGTTGATATGATCAGTTAGCAAAACAAACTTCATCATTCGTAAAGTGTACAATCTTCTTCTTAAGAAGATTTTGTTGTGAAGTGACTTTGCCTCGTTTAACCTTGTGAGAGTATCCCAAAATTTTTGTCATATTATTTTCTGTCACACTCAACAATACTCCATCATCAAGTGCCAAATATAGGTCATCTATTGCATTAATATCCATCTCATTCCATTTGTCTTCAGGAATTCCGGTGAGCCTTTTTCCAATTGCATCTAAGTAATTATCCTTACTCAAAATTTCCTTAATTTTCATGTTCCACAATGAAAAATTACTTCAATTGAATTTTTCTATTTCAAATTTTGCTGTCATATTTCACATTTATAGTGAACGTTACCCAAGAGTAATAATAACTATTTGTGTTATTATACTAAAAAATTTCCAATGTAAGTGAAGGAGTGCATTTACCCTCTTAAAAATCACAAATCTTGAGGCTTTTATCACTCTTCTGACAGAACTTTTCTAAAATGCATTAACTACAAAAGTTACTAGCTAACATCCTCTGATACCACTGTTATAAAATAAAAAAAAAAACTCGTAATAATTTGAAAGATAAAAAAATTCAAAACTAAACCAATAAATTTAATCATGAAATAAAATACAATCAAAATAAAATGAGAAATTGAAAATACATAGGAATAAATCTAAAACTACTTTTATATTAAAAAATTTGAAAATACCCAAAAAAAATTTCGATGTGGACTAGGTAATTTTAACCTAACCCCAATAAAATAATAATCTTGATCAAGTCCGCTAGTGGTTTCACCCATTTCACACATTTAAATAGGAACAGATCAGGCTCATCATCGAAGTCAAGTGGACCACATAGATTATTTCGGAGATGCATAAACTGTTGAATTGGTTGATGATGAATACTGCAAGCGACAGAATGACAGCAGTGTGAATTGAATAGGAAGCATAATACCATGGCCGAAACTCCATGGCATATGGATTCAAGTTGAGTGTTCTTCGAGACATGGTGGAGAGGGAGCCAAATCGCTAATTGATACTTAACTTTTTTTAGTATCTCGAACCAAATAAATAATCAATTGATGACTAGCACTTCTCAATGCGAAGTCGACTTGAGCCTTGTTTTGGGCCGCACGATGGGGTAAGGGCGGTCATCATCACGTGGGCATTATTTGTGTGAATATTTTATTTTTATTTGAAACCTAGCGCGTGTTTTTGTTTTTTGAATTTTTATATTCTCTCCTCTTTCCCTCTACTTAATATCTCTCATACATTTAAAACCAGATCCATGGTCAAGATATATAATAAATATACCTATGTAAGTAAGTGATTATCAAAGAAAATATTTTTTATATTGCACATGAAGGTTGCATTGTAAGAATATGAAATTTTCTCACTTATGGGTGTGCTCAATGCTGCATTATATTTACAATTCAAGTTTATAGTTTTCGTGTATATATGTATATTTGTATAATGTGTATTTAATTTTGATGTATAATATAAATTTTAGAAAAATAGATTATTAAATTTAAGATAAAATTTAGAATCATTTTGATTCATCCAACTGAATTTGAAATCGAGTTAAGGTTTAACACTAAGTTATTTTTTTAAAAAAATTTTTCCATCCTCCCTCCAATCCCCCCATACAAACCCCCGCACATATGTATATGACAAACATCCACACTGGGCAATCATCTCAATAGTGATCACGACCACGAATATTTAACTTTTTAGTCCTTATGAGATCCAATGCATTAGTAATAGTTTAAACCCATCTTACATTAATTTATAGGTATTGAAGCTTTTGGCTATCTATAAAAAAATTATACAATTGACTCATCTTATCTATGAAGTAAAAAATATTAATCTTGAAGTTGAATTCTAATCTGAGCACTCACAAAGTTCACCTAATTTTGTACTTCAAACATTTACTAATAATTAAAATAACAAATTAAGAAAAAAATTGGAATATAGGTTGTCATGTTATTATTGCAACAATAAAATGAGCAATTAAGTGGGTAGGTGAAATTTTAACTTGTGCACACCAAAATTTATTAGAGATTTTTGATTTTTCTTCTATAAATATAAGTATCTCTTCTTATATGATTCATCTCAATGCTAAAATTCTTTTAACATATTTTTTTTTTTACTTTATTGTCTAGTTTATTTTAATATTTTGAGGTCAAATTTTGTAATTCAAATTATTATTATGTGTTTTATTTTGATATGTATAATGGTTTAAAA
Organism: Sapria himalayana; assembly: GCA_029783825.1. Classification (NCBI taxonomy): domain Eukaryota; kingdom Viridiplantae; phylum Streptophyta; class Magnoliopsida; order Malpighiales; family Rafflesiaceae; genus Sapria; species Sapria himalayana. The sequence goes on from JAREIK010002991.1 coordinate 2,393,125, forward strand.
TTATTTTTTAAATTATTTAATGTAAACTAACATGCAAAACATAGGCATTGGATTATTTTGAAAGTTGTGTTTTAGTTTTAAGTGGTGAAATATTGCATATGAGTTTTTAGAAAATATTATTTAGTGTTGATTTTTACATGTTTATCAAAAAACAAAATTTTAAATGTTAATCATCTTTAAAGATTAGTAAGAACTTATATATATATATATTGTGTGTATCTGTTGTGTGTGTGTGTGTGTGTGTGTGTAAGAAATTATATGTGTGTGTATCTGTGTGTGTATATATATACATATATATATATATTTATTTATTTATTTATTTATGTGTGTGTGTGTGTGTGTGTGTGTGTATTGCTCACATTGTTATTTTGACATATATATAATATAATAATGCACAAAATTTCAATTTTGGCTCACATTGAAGATTAAAAGTATTAGGGAGCAACTAAGATTTTTCCTCAAAACCAAGAATGATTTCGAAATAATTTATATTAATATAACAATAATAAATAATTTGATATTTTGTTAAATCAATTAATTTTATAATTAGAGGTGTATCCAAACATGCACAGAAAATTTCAAGTGACTTTCAATTACATTGAATTTCTATCTGATATATATATATAATCAAGAATATGTGTGTGTGTGTGTGTGTGTGTGTGTGTTGAAAAATTATAACCACAAACACATAATTCACGAAGAAATATTTATCCCAAAAATGAATGAATTTTCACAAACCTAAAATATACAATTTAAAAAAGTCTCAATGTCCATAATAGAATTCAAGAATGAAATGTATGGTAATTGAAAACATCTTAAAATCTTAAATTTTTATATCTTTCGTATTCTTTTGAAGATTTCCAAACACCAAATTTCATAACAATCACTACACAAATAATCTTCACATGAGTACTTCATTAATCTCGCACAAATAATATTCACACGAGCACAGCATTAACCTCGCACGAATAATCTTTAAAAAACTCCATGCAAACACAACACAAACCTTGCACGAACATCATACATCCACAACTAACAACACACATAAACAAAAATAAAATGAGAGTAAACCACTTCCTCTAAATTGATAAAAATGCATATGGTTATAAAAAAAACACAAAGAAAATAAGTTATATTTCTTTAGAAAAATCCAAATAACACATTCACACAAAGCTTTGATTTTGTTTTAGTTTACGAAAAGTCACAATGCATGTGACGTCCCAAAAAAAAAAAAAAGAATTACACATGATTCATCCTTCATATCATTTCTTTTTGTTTAGCATGTGTTTTTCATGTTAACATATTTTTCTTGTTAGCATGTTTTTCATATTAGAATCTTGCATGTCATTTTGAAAGCAAACTAAAACTATAAAATTTAAACCAAAAAAAAATAAAATATTTTGGTTTTCTCAAACCCAGATAGATCAAACAATTTGCTAATCTTTTCTATTTGTGAATATCAAGATAGGTCCTTGATTTAAATTGAATCCAAGTCATAGAAAATTTATTTTATCTCCTATACTATCAAATAATTTCTCATTTTTCATACGAGAAAAAATTTCTAGAAAGTAAAAGCATTCACATAATCTAGAGGAAACATGATGGGATCTAGTTGATACTCTTAGTTCATGCTGAGATGCATCATCATGAACATATGGTTCTTGCCTAGTTATAGTGAGAATATTGTATCTCAACTCATTAATAGCTATAATCTAGGGATCAAAAATAATATATATATATATATATATATTCTATGAGTCAAAAATTATAGATATATATTAAGACTTAGAATTATCAAGTGCTACTCAATATGATTATTCATTTAATTAGACTGATCCCAAGAAAGAAATGAAACTAAATCTAAATAAATTGAAAGTTTTATGGAATCACTCGCATGTCTACTCGAAAGACTACTTTCTATATATTAGCCCTCCTAAAAAATAACATTTTTAATTCAAACAAGCTTCTTAGTAAATACCACAAAAGTCTATATCAAAACTCCTAATATTTATAACCAATGAATAATCATGGATGGGTAGTTTTGTGTAGTTTAGATGGTTAATCTTTTGTAAATGAACATAATCATTGTTACCTAAAACTCATAAGTGATCATATGAGATATTTTACTCGTTAACATTATATTAGGAACATCTATTTCCACGTTGGTGGGTAGCAACATATTGATTACATTGATAACCATATACATAGCTTCTCCCCAAAATTCCTTTGAAAGATATGCATGAGAAAGCATGTACTAAATTCACTTTTTAATGGTCTAGTTCATTCTCTCAATAATGTTATTTAATATGGAACCTTGGCAAGTATCCTTTTATATCTAATATTTTGCAATACAAAATAGCTACCAAATTGACCTCAATATTCTTCCTCATTATCAAAAAATATGGAGATCAATTTTCTACCAGTCTCTTTATCTCTCTCTCTCTCTCTCTCTCTCTCTCAACTCTAGCATAAAAGTCTTGAATGATTTGATCTTTAATTTTTTAGTGTATATACTCACTTTCCTAGAGTAATCAAAAATTAAATATGACAAGATAAAAGGCCTGACCCAATGTTCTACTCGACATATAGAATATATCAGTATGAATAAAATTGAGAAGAATTAATTTACATAATGGTGGATGAGTGTAAAAAGATACTCTATGACTTTTTCCTATCATGTTATCCGTATACATATCAAAAGAATAACATTGGTCAAATTGAAAATTATTTCTTCTTGATAGAAGCTGAAGATACTTCTCACTCATTTGACCAAGTCTCTTATGATTTAGATAAATGTTCCTCTTTTGTTGAATAATATTAACATTATAGCTAGATATTTTTGCTTGAGTGGCATAAAAAATGTTCTCTTTCTTATCTGTCACAATAACTAATACACCCTTGACTAGTTTCCACTAGCTATCATCAGAATATTTGACACATCCCGTGTCATCTAGTATGCCGACATATATCATAATTACATGAATATTCAGTATGTTCCATACATCTCTAACAATTTGTTGATATCCTATTTGAATCTATAGACAAATATTTTTCATGCCTAAATTATATGATATCTCACTATTTTCCATCTTTTAGATACTACATTAGCAGATTTATTACCGTTAACTAGTAAAGAGTGACCTCTCCTTTTAAGGTGATGTTGGTCTATACATCGAGTTTATCTTTTCTCATATCATATTGTTGTAGTCCTTTCTTTGAATATTAGTCTTTTTTTTCTTATTTCCTATGTAAGTATAATGATAAGACTTGATTATTTTTCAATTTTGTGACTTCCTTTTGCAAATGAGTTATTTCGTTCAGTTGTATGTTTTTTATGGTGGTCCTATCATATATCTTAAAAATGAGAATATCATATAATGCTCTTTCCTTCTCATTTCTTCTTGATTCTTAAAAAAAATAAGTTTTTTGAGATAACATGCATTGATATAATACGTTCAGTTGGTGATATGTCAATGGAAACCAAAAGATATCTTAGTTCTTTAGAAGTGAGCACACTATTAGACAATTGTGTAGCTAATCTTCCAAAACCATTTTAATAGATAAAAGCTTATTCATCAGCCCGTGAAAGATATTGATGTGCACCAATATATAAAATCATCTTTGAACTTCAAGTCAACTAGCCATCTTATAATTAATGTTTTATTTCTAAATATTTTTTTTCGAACATAGGCTCTTATTTCTCTCATAGCATTTACTTATCTTCACTTTATCTAAAATATGTTGATAAGTATTCATACTTATCTAGTGTTGAATTATGGAGGGAAAGTCTTATAGTGCAGGTCTTTTCTTTCTTTTTCACTCGCCCCCTCAAGTTTCTTTTTTATAACATAGTCATTAACTTTTTGAATAAAAGATAGTCATGCATTTCATTTTCCAAATATAATGATGCTAATTAATAACAAACAAAAATTATGAATCATAAATAACCAACACAAACAAAAATATCTTGAATGTATTTGAAATTAAAATATTTATAATAGAATAATCAAATATTTATATAATGATAACTAGTTGACTAGATAGCATTTTGGTATCAACCAAGAATAACCACCACCATACAAGTTCTGATTCTACATTTTATGTGGTGACAAGAATTTCTTTTTGATATCAATAATTAGGATAGAGCCTTCAGTTTGTGATTTTTTTGAAACCACAAAATAATAAGAATAATGTATGACTATATAAATAATAGAAACAAAAATTAAAATAAATCAAAAATGAGAAATCACATCTAACAATTATGAAAAAAAAAACCAATGTGGTGATAAAAATATCCAATACATAACAATGTCAAATCAAATAATTAAACTAGATACTTTTTTATATGTATAAGAAGTCCGTAAGATACACAATGTCCAAAATTATATTTTGGACGAAAATATTCTTTCTCGAATATAAAAACTTAAAATCTAAAATCAAGTACAAACATTTAAATATTTGATTTTGTGATGAATACTCTAGATCTCTTTCATTGTTATTCTTTATGTGATAGTATCAGTTAATCAAATTCAAGACTTGAATACATCATTGTATTGGCATTTGAATTATTTTACTCAAAATGAGATTATTTTTATAACTTTTTTGAATATTTAAATATTAGCCAACATCTAATTCCTCACGACATATAATCTTGCACACAAACAAAAATACACTACAGAACACACACAATGAAAAATATATTATCCAAGCTGCATAGGTAAAATAATTATTTTATAATATGCATGCATAAAATACAAAATCATAAATCAATAAATATATAAATTACTTATTTTATGTAAATAAACAACAATTGTATAGTATATATTTTTGTATAAATTAATAATTAAACAGCAACCAATATGAAAATAAACTCCACTAATAAACTCTTTTGAACTAAGACATAGATAGTGAGAGAAAAAAAATTAGGAACCACAAGTAAGAGCATCTCCAAGAGAAGCGCTAAACACCTTCGTTTAGGTATTTTAGTGAGATTTTTTTTCAAAAACTAACTCCAACAGGCTTGCTAATTGCCTAGCTATTTTACATTTCGTTTGATTGACTCGTAAGATGTAGCGATCTAACGTTCCTCACCAGACACCATCATAGTTCATGTGGAAAGTAGAGTACCTCCCAATTTCAAGGAATTTTCGCTTCTAGAATTTTTCGTTTTTGTTTTATTGTTCAAAGGGTTTGGTTATATATATCGTTTCGACATTGTTTCAGTACAAAACAAGTTGTTTCGGAATTTTTTTTTCATTTTGGTATTGTTTTGATTGTCATGATTCATCTTCAATATTTGTTTTTCGTTTCAATTGTCATCAAAGTTTTGATAATGTCATCACATAAACTTCATTCATTGAATGAAAACAAGATTTCATGCAACGAAATCAAGATATATAGTGCAACGAAAACATTTTTTCGTAGTGTATATATGATTTTTTGACTTTTCGTGCAAAAGATTTTGATTATCCAGAAATTTTAAAAATTTTTTAACTATTTTTTTATTCCAATTCAGCTCATATTTTGTTCAATGAAATATGAGTTTTCAATTCAACTCAAATAATTGTACATGTTTTTTTAAAGTTTAAATGATGGAATTATCCTTAAATTTTAATAAGTATACATCAGTAGTGTGTGTTGTGTCTGTGTTTTTTGTGTGTTTGTGTGTGTGCTTGTGTGTGTGATTTTGTGTGTGTGTGTGTGTGCTTGAGTGTGAGTGCATGTGTTGCTTATATAATACTTAGCAAATCCTAATGAATCGTAGTTTAATTGTGCGAGTATTGTTTCATTACACAAAAAAATTGAATTTGTCTATATGATTATTGTTATAAAATAAAACTAAACCCGCAATAATTTAAAAGATAGAAAATTCAATACTAAGGCAATAAATTATATCATAAAATAAAATACAATCAAAAGAAAATGAGAAATTAGAAATACTTGGGAATGAATCTTAAAGGAATGGAAAAATTCCTTTTATAGAAGAAATTTGGAAATCCCCAAAGCGATTTCCGCCGTGGGTTAGAATAGATTTTCACCTAACCCCAATAAAATAAATTTCTCCCACTTGAAAATCACTTTCTTTACTTGTTAATACTTGCTTCCATTCTTGTTAAGTCACATGAATTTCTACACCATTCAAACTTGTCAGTGTTGATCAGTTTGATCAAAACATCCGCTATGTTTTCTTTGGTATGAATCTTTTGCATATACATAGTTCCTTTTCTACTTTTTCTTAAACAAAATGATATTGTACCCTGATGTGTTTTGTCTTTGAGTGAAATACTGGAAATCTTGCAAGTGTAGAGCACTTTGACTATAACAAAATAAAGTAACCTTATTTTGTTTGTATCAAAGCTCTTCCAATAGTATCTGTAACTAGATTGCCTCTTTACTGGCTTTTATTGCTACAACATATTCTGCTTCTTTCGTAGAAGTAGATGCAATAGGTTGTAATGTTGAAACCCAACTTACAGCTCCTCTAGCAAGTGTAAAAATATAACCTATTGTAGACTTGTTATTATCAATATTTTCAGCATAGTCTACATCAACATGACCTCAGACAATAAGGTCTAAATTTCCATAGAATATTGTAGTATTTGAGGTTCCTTTTAGATATCTAAAAATCCTCTTCACAGTACTCCAATGTTTTAAGCCAGGATTTGTCATGAATTGACTAACCACTCCCGCTGCTTGTGCAATATCTGGTCTTGTACAAATCATTACAAACATTAAACTTCTCTCTACTTATGCATATGGTAATTGAGACATCTTCCTCCTCTCTTCTTCTGAGCTATGACACATGCTTGATGCTAATTTTAAATTAACAAAAAGAATGGTAGAAATTGGCTTACTATCTTACATGTTGAATTGCCACAAGATCTTGTTAAAATAATATTGTTGAGAAAGCCAAATCTTCTTATTATTTCTATCTCAGTAAATCTGGATCCCTAGAATTTTTTTTCCTAGTCCCAAGTCATTCATATCAAATTTTCGAGCCAAATATGCCTTCAATTCTTGGATTCGACATTTGGTTGGGCCTGCTACCAATATGTCATCCATATATAATAGTAAAATTATGAAATCATGTTCTTCAAACCTTTTGTAGTATGTACAATGGTCTGAACTGAGTCTATTATACCCAAGGCTCATTATGAAGGAGTCAAATCTTTTATACCAACATCTCGGTGCTTATTTCATACTGTATATAAGTTTGTTCAAATTGCAAATCAAGTTCACCTTATCAATTTTAACAAATCCTTTTAGCTGGAACATATAAATTTCTTCTTTAATTTCTCCATGAAGACAAGTAGTTTTAACATCTAACAGCTATAAATATAAATCAAGTGTAACACATAGAGTCATTACTACTTTAATTGTTATAAGATGAACCACCAAAGAATACAGGTTCAATTGGGTCGGGAGGCACGACACGATTCGGCCGTGCCTGGGCTGACCCGGCATGGAAATTTTTCTGTGCCCGTATCCTTGTCGTGCCTCTCCACGGCACCAATCATGCCATGTTGTGCCGAGGCCAACAGGGCCTTATGCTATGCCTGGCTCGACACAGTTCGTGGATCGTTGGCACGGTATCTCGGCACGACCCACGACATCGACCCACGGTCCCACCCAGCACCAGTGGCACGGCAGCACTGCCTTTCAGAAACCACACAAGCATGAGTCTGGATCCACTCCACCCCTCCCAACTTGACCCATGGGCCCATCCGAATCCTTCCCAATGGTTTGATAAAATAAAATAATTTGAATTTTAGGCGTGGATTTCACCTCCAACGGCTAGGGGGCTGAACCTGACGGCCCTCATTATTCTCCCCCTAATTATCAATAAAAAATTAAAAAAATTCTAATAAAAATTACTTTTTTAAAAAAATCATTCCTTTAAATTATAAACCCCCCCCCCCCATAAATTTTATATTTTTCAATAACATTTATTATCACTCTCTCAAATCTCTCTTGAATCTCTTCTCTCTCTCGGGATTTCATCATTTGGTTCGGCTTGTTGGGACTCGCAACTCGGGCTCGGCTTTGGAAGTTTGAATCTTGGTTTGGACTGTGGTGCATGTGATCTACCTCACTGCTTTACGGGTATTTTTAATTTTTGTTATTATTTAACTAAAACTTTTAACTTAATAATTAATATTTAAAAATAATTACTATTTGTGTTTACTTTCTCTCTTTCTTTTTCTAGTCTCTACTCTCTAGTCTCTAATCTTTAATCTAATTCTATCATCTAGGCTCTACCTCTTGTCTAACAAAAATCAAAAAAAATAACTAATACTAATGAAATATATTAAAATTTAGAAAATAAAAATCTTATACAAAGGTCCAAGGCTGCTGAAACTTTGGTTTCTCTAGTCGTCTCAACCCAAAAATTTAAAAAACAAAAAACTAGGACTTTTATAGTTTGGACTCCTTTTAATATAATAAAATAAAAAAAATATTTGTGGTGAGAAAGAAGAAATGACAGTGCAAATATTGTATGAGAAATTTTAACTTGTAAGAGTTCGTTTGGGATTGGGCACCTTAAGGGTCATGCCAAATTTTGTACCAAAAAATATGGTGCATTCGATCCTAGACTAACCCAACTTAGCAGTGTGTTTTTTGAGATTGGATTGAGTTTAGTCTTAAAGTTTACTCTCTTTATATACCGCAACGAGTTGGGTAGGAAAGGTATGACCAAACTTATCACATTGATGTGTCTTCCGATCTGATTTTAAGAAGATCCAATGTAAGTTAGCATTATGCAGACATATTTTCAATTTCAACATGCTTATCATAGGATTCCTAGGTCCACATCTAGGAATGACATACTAAAATTTTATAAGTTAGAAAAATAATAATAATTAATGAATTTATGTCATATAGTGGAGTGGTGTCCGTGACGTCCGATATCTGGATAAGTCACGATGATTTATCTTATGCATGTCTCACCGCCCATTATGTAGATTCCACAAGAGTAAGAAGGTAATCGACGACAAGGCAAGGTAAGCACATTCGAGAGCAGCTCCTTTTTTACTCCTAATTATCTAAATGGACAATGAATAAAAAAATTTTAGGATTATCTGAGATTCTCTATCCTCATGATGGTCCGGCCATTTTTGAGTGTATGATGAAAATCTTTAGAGAATATACAATTCAAAATAAAATTTTTAGTATCACATTCAATAACACATCTAATAATGAAGTAGTGATTAATATGTTTTTTAGGAATATTAGAGACGTACTATTAGGAGAAATTTTTTATTTCAAATGCATGTGTCACATGATTAACCTGATTGTACAAGCGGGTATGAAGGTGTGTTCCCCCTCATTGGATAATATACGTAATGCACTAAAATACATTCGCATGCCTCGCCGATAATAGGAGTTTGGTAGTCTATGTTTGTCTGCGAATCTTAAAAAGAAGAAATTTCAATCGGATGTGAGACACCATTAGAATTACACGTACCTGATGTTGGAATATTGTGTTGAATACGAACATGTGATATCCAACTATGTCAGTAGTAAAAGTGATGAACTTATTATTGAAGACATTGACTAGGCTACTGAAATTTTATTTATGAAATTCCTGAAGATTTTTTATGACACGACGAACATGTGTTTGTCAGTTTATACTCCCACGACTTGCATTACACTCAGGTGCATATGCAACATTAGTATTATTTTTAAGAAGTATCGAGCTGACCTGACACTTAGCCATATGGCTGCAGAGATGGAAACCAAGTACTTAAAGTACTGGTCTACCACCCCATCTCTTTACTGACTCGCTGCATTCATGTATCATCGGGTTAAGGTAGAAAGGGTAGATGGTGTTTGACCTACATTTCCTCATGCATGAACTTGGAAGTCCAACCTGAAGGATTCATCCACGAGAAGTTGACTTAAATTTTAACATGCTACGATACTATGTATGGTGATAGTAGTAATGAGACTATGAGTACGGATAGATACCATCTTTGGAGATAATGATTTTTCCATTCAATTAGCGAGGCAGAAATGATGGGATAGATCGTCACATAGGAGCAAACTTTCTCAGTACTTAGATACTGATTACTGTTAAATCCTATCACATTCTGATACTAAGAATCTTGATATATTATAGTGGTGGAAATCATATGAGTTCACATTTCTCTTGCTATCTAGAATGACATAAGATTTACTGACTCCTTCGGTGTTGAGCATAGCATCTAAGTCTGCTTTTTAGTTTTCAGTGAATGTGATTCTGGATAAGAGATTGAAATTACGTCCAAATATTATTGAGGCCTTGGCATGCTTGAAGGACTGGAAAGATTCGAGGTTTAGCATCCAAGATCGTGCTGGGATAGGGACTACAGCTGCTACGAAAGTGGAAAAGTTGATTACTAATAATGATGATCTATATGATAGTGATTTTGATATTGTGATTGACGATGATCATGATATATCAATTAATGAGATGTGTTTGCCCATTGCCAATTTCCACGCCATTTCCATTTGATTTTGATGCCTCATAGACTCAGTTGACAATTTGTGTTATTCTTGATTCTAATTTTTGATTGCCACTTGTTTTGTTTTATATGCTTTTTTATTTACGTTACGTTGTATTTATTTTAGTTTGAGATTGACCGATTGGACGTTTGGTTTGCATTTTACTTTGAGACTTTGTAATTTTTATTAAATAAATTTTGTGTTTAATTTATTTTTGTGTTTAAAAATTTCATTAAAAATTTTGTAATTTATTTCTAATAAATTATAATTTAAATTTAGTAAAACATAATAAAAAAAATTAAACTTTATAACTATTCAACAATTTTCGAGTTATAATTTTAAAATTTTTAAACTTTATCTAATATAATATATATTTTATAAATACCTAAATATTAAAAACAAAAAATAAATAAATTTTTTTAAATAGGCCCGTACCGACCTGATTTGCCCCTTAGGGGCCTGTCCCGGGATAGTAAAATTACCAACTGTGTTGAGCCTGGCATGAAGAAATCATGTTGGGCCAGGCACGGTACGGACTAGTAATCATGCCATGCCTAGCCCACCATGGAAGCATGGTCGTGCTCACTAAAAATGGGCCGGGCAGGCTGGACACGACCCATTTGGCACCTCTATCGGAGAAAAAAAATTCATTGAAGTCAATACTTCTTTATTAATATATTCTTTTATTACTAATCTTGCACGATACCATTCTACTTGATCATTGCTATCCCACTTTATCATTTAAACTCATTTGTTGCTAATAGCTTTTCTTCTAATTGGTAATCGTACTAGCTTCCAAGTCTTGTTCTTTTGTAGAGCTTTAATTTCTTCAACCATTACTATCATTCATAGAGATGCATCTGAACAATCTGACGCTTCTTGAAATGTTGAACGTTCTCTATCTTTTATTAGGAGATAATATGTAATGTTGCTCTCAGTAACATACTCCGAGTACCAAGCTGACAGTTTTTTATTATGAGTTGACTGACTAACTTCTTGAGTCTCAGACACAACTTATTCTTGTGTTTCATGCTCTAGTTCTTTCTCAATTGATTTTGAAATCTTGTATCTGGTCATTTTCTACATGCACAATGATAATTTCTGAAACTTCTTTTAATGTTCTATAATTTCCATTTCTTTCTTTAAAAATTACATATTTACTGATAATTACCTTGTGGTTAGTGGGCTCGCACAAGAAATACCCCTTCACTCCTTCAGCATACCCTGAGCATATGTATTTTCTAAATTTTGGATCCAACTTTATTCTTTCTCGGGTGTTGTACATCACATATGCAGAACATCCAAAAAATGTAAAGCATAGTAATCTACTAGCCTACCTGTCCACATCTCCATCGGCGCCTTTGTATCAATTGATGTTGATGGCGATCAATTTATCACATAGCATGTAGTTTTTACTGCTTCCACCCAAAAGGAATTTGGTAGTCTTGTAGTCCCTAATATTGCTCTCATTCTTTCTTCAAAAGTTCTATTTAATCATTCTGCTACTCCATTTTGTTGTGACATGTACGTGATTGTGAACTGTCTTTTGATACCTTCTTGCTTACAAAAAATAAGAAATTCACCAACTGTATACTTCCTTCCATTATATGTCCGCAAATACTTAATTCTTTTCACAATTTTAAGTTACACCCGTGCTTTGAAGTATTTAAAAGTTAAAAACACATCTGGCTTTTTCTTGATTGGATACATCAACATCTCCTTGAATAATCATCATTGAAGAATACAAAATATTTTGCTCCTTCATAAGATATTTCAAGTGATTCCCATACAACAGAATATATCAAGTCTATAGTATTTTACTTCTTATATTTGATCTTCTAAATGCCAATCTATTCTACTTACTTGTAACACATTGCTCACAAAAAGATAAATTTACCATTTTGAACCACAGAAGTAACTCTTTATTAGAGAGAATCTTCAAACCTTGTTCTGACATGTAGCCTAGTTTGAGATGTCATATCATCATTAATTCTTCTTCTTTAGTAATTAATGTAACAAATGCATCTGCTTCCTATATTGTTTCTCCTTTAAGCATGAATAAATATGTCGTGATCTTTTTCACCTTCATTATTATAAGAGAACCTCTCACAATTTTTATCATCTAGTTTTCAATAAGAGTTTTGCAACCAAGACTATCTATTTGTCCCAATGGCAACAGATTTTTCTTTAAGTCAATCACATATCACACCTATTGAATGGCATGAATCATACTGTCAAACATTTTAATTATGATAGTGCCCATACCAACAATTTTTAAAGTATGGTCATCACTCATGTGCACAGACCCACCTAAGATTGGTTCATATTTGTGAAACCAATCTCTCCAAAACATCATATGCCATGATGCTCCCGAGTCTAGCAACCATACATCACTAAACTATTTTCTACTTTCAATCAATGTTGTTACCTTGATGTATAAAATGTTGCCTTCAATCTTTTTGAATAATCATTAATGAATGATACAAAATATTTTACTCATTCGTGAGATATTTCAAGTGATTCCCAATCAATAGAATATATCAAGTCTATAGTATTTTTACTTCTGACATTTGATTTTCTAAATGCCAATCTATTCTACTTACCTGTAACACAATGCTCACAAAAAGATAAATTTACCGTCTAAGCCACATAATTAACTTTTTATTAGAAAAAATTTTAAAGCCCCCCCCCCCCCCCCCCCCAACATGTAGCCTAGTTTGAGATGTCATATCATCGTTGATTCTTCTTCTTTAGTAATTGATGTAACATGCATCTGCTTCCTGTACTGTTTCTCCTTTAAGCATGAATAAAATTTCCGTGATCTTTTCCCCCTTCATTACCATAAGTGAACCTCTCATAATTTTTATCATCTCTTTTTAAATAAGAGTTTTGCATCCAAGACTATCTATTTGTCTCAATGGTAACAAATTTTTCTTTAAGTCAATCACATATCATACCTCTTGAATGGTATGAATCATATCGTCAAACATTTCAATTTTGATAGTACCCATACCAAAAATTTTTAAAGTATGATCATCACCCATGTGCACGGACCCACCTAAGATTGGTTCATATTTGTGAAACCAATCTCTCCGAGACATCATATGCTAGGACGCTCCCAAGTTTAGCAACCATACATCACTAAACTATTTTCTACATTCAATCATTGTTGTTACCTTGCTATATAAAATGTTGCCGTCAATCTCCTTGAATAATCATCAATGAAGGATACAAAATATTTTGCTCCTTCGTGAGATATTTCAAGTGATTCCCATACAATAGAATATATCAAGTCTATAATATTTTTACTTCTTACATTTGATCTTCTAGATGTCAATCTATTCTACTTACTTGTAATACAATACTCACAAAATGATAAATTTATCATTTGAGTAACAAAGTAACTTTTTATTAAAAAGAATCTTCAAACCTTGTTATGACATGTAGACTAGTTTAAGATGTCATATCATCGTTGATTCTTCTTCTTTAGTAATTGATGTAACACATGCATCTGCTTCCTGTACTATTTCTCCTTTCAGCATGAATAAATTTGTCGTGATCTTTTCCCCCTTTATTACCATAAGCAACCTCTCATATTTTTTATCATCTCTTTTTCAATAAGAGTTTTGCATCCAAGACTCTATTTATCCCAATGGTAATATATTTTTTTCAAGTCAATCACATATCCTACCTCTTGAATGGTAAGAATCATACCATCAAACATTATAATTTTGATAGCATCCATACCAACAATTTTTAAAGTATGATCATCACCCATATGCACATACCCACCTAAGATTGGTTCATATTTGTGAAACCAATCTCTCCGAGACATCATATGTCATGATACTCTCTAGTCTAGCAACCATACATCACTAAACTATTTTTTACTTTTAATCATTGTTGTTATCTTACTGTATAAAATGTTGCTTTCATTATTGATGCTCGCAATATTCTTTTGAGTATTAGATAACTCATCATTCATATATCTTTTTTTAACCAACAATCTCATTTTAAGTGCCCTTTCTTACCATAGTTATAACATTTAATATTTTTTTTGCTTCTAGATTTTGATTTAATCATAATTCTGACACCTATTGGGACCATGCTATGTTGATCTCCCTCGTATCATTATCAAAGTATCTATTTTTTGTGTATTTACATATATATCCTTTTTATTTTTTTCATCTATTTTCTTCTTCTAAGATGGCAGAGGCAATATTATTAAAAAATAAACTATTAGTCAATGCACTATTCGTTAGATTGATGATGAGTTGATCATACAAATTAGGTAATCTATAAAGTAAAATCTCAGCACGTTCAACTTGTTCTATTTTATGACCCAACATAGTAAGTCATGAATTCTGGATGTTGATATGATTAGTTACCATAACAGAATCCATCATTCGTAGAGTGTAAAGTATTTTTCTAAGAAGATATTGGTGTGAAGTGACTTTACCTCATGCAACCTTGTGAGGGTATCCCAAATTTCTTTTGTCGTATTCTTTTCTGCCACACTCGACAATACTCCATCAGCAAGTGTCATATGTAGGTCAGCTATTATATTACTATCCATCTCGATCCACTTGTGTTCAAGAATTCCGATGAGCCTTTTTCCAATTGCATCTAAGCAATTATCCTTCCTCAAAATTGCATTAATTTTTATTTTCCACCATAAAAAAATTACTTCCATTGAATTTTTCTATTTCAAATTTTCATGTCATATTTCACTTTTAAAGTGAACAGTAAATGAGAATAATAATAACTATTTGTGTTATTAAACTAAGAAATTCTCATGTAAGTGGAGGGGCACAATTACCCTCTTAAAAACCACAAACCTTAATGCCCTTATCACCCATTTGACAGAACTTTTCTAAAATGCATTAATCACAAAAGTTACTAACCTTCTCTGATACCAGTGTTATAAAATAAAACTAAACCCACAATAATTTGAAAAATAAAAAGTTCAATGCTAAGGTAATAAATTACATCATAAAATAAAATACAAACAAAAGAAAATGAAAAATTAACATACATTGGAATGAATCTTAAAGGAATGGAAAAACTCATTTTATAGAAAAAATTTGAAAATCCCCAAAGAGATTTCAGATGTGGGCTAGAATAAATACTTAATCTCACATTCTTGGTCAGCCATAATGCATACTTTCAAATAAAACCAAATAAACATCCCCCCCCCCCCCCCCCCCGTCAACTAACATTAACAAACTCAACAATTTGTTATGTAAAATTTTTATACCATTGTTATCATCTTCACATTCACCGCCAAAGATCTAGAACCATTCAATGAAAGATATTGTATCTTAATGAAATCCAAATTTATTTAATTCCAATTCGATTAACTAGTAACTTTTTTGTGATAATTAATGTTCAATAGTTACTATTTTGAAGAAAGAGAATCTTTAGACTTTGGAGTTATGAATTCATGTCAAGCTCTTACATAGGTAATTTATTCTTTCTATCTCTCTTTCTCTCTCTATCTGTGTGTGTGTGTGTGTGTGTGTCATGCATATATAGTGTGGAACCCCATTAGAGAAGAAGGTGAAGGCAATTATTAATATTGGAACATACGTACAAAAATATATGTTGTGGGTCGAGGCAGCTGCTCTTGAAAATGTTATTGGGGTCTGACTGGAGCATAGCCCAAAAAATATGATGGTGTCAAAACTATTTATATATTCAACAATTTGGTTAATTAGCTTTTATCGTACCAACACAACAAAATTCTATTAAAAATATAAATTATGTTTTATTAAATTAAAATTATGATCAATTTAAATTTAAAGATCCATGATTCATTTTAAATTTAATATAATTTAAGTTCAGATTTATTTTAAAATTACAAATAACCAAACTTTAAAAACAATCCAAATTAATTCATTAAATTATCTATCACCCCAAAATTATATTTTGTTCCAAAAAACATAAACACACATAATCAAATATTCTACCAGAACAAGGCAGAATATTGAAATAAAATAAAACAAACACAAATTAATAAGTTCATATCCAGACAAACACAAATTAATAAGTTCATATCCAGACAAACACAAATTCTAGAATGATGTATAAAATATAATAATTATTTGAATAATAACTTGAATTTTGGTTTCAAGATATGGTATTTTTTTCGAAGGATTTCCAATCACCCACAAGCATGCCATGAATACATGAACAGTATCTTATAAAATAATTCCTCATTTTTCATACTGAAAAATGTTTTTAAGAAAGTAAAAGCAGTCACATAATCTAGAGGAAACATGATGGGATATAGATGATCCTCTCAGTTCATGCTGAGATGCATCATCATGAACAAATGGTTCCTACCTAGTTATAGTGAGAATATTGTCATCGACTCCTTAATAGCTATAATTTAGTGTTCAAAAATATCATGTATATTCAATGAGTAAAAAATATTAGAAGTATAATGAGACTCAGAATTATCAGCTGCTACTGAATATGAATAGTCCTTTGATCTTAATGATCCTTAGACACAAATGAAACTAAATCTATATAAATTGGAATCTCTATGGAATCACTCGCTTGTCTACTCAAAATACAAATATCAACATATTGACCCTCCTAAATAATTATATCTTTAATTCAAATAAGCTTCTTAGTAATTAGGTCAATAGTATATATCGAAACTACTCATGTCCATAACCAATGAATATGCATAGTTGGGTAGTATTATTTAATTAATTTATATGGATAATCTTTTGGGATATGAACTTAATCATTATAACCAAAAACTCATAAGTGATCAAATAAGATATTTTTCTAGTTAAGATTTTATTAGGAACATTTATATCCATGTTGGTGGGTAACAAAAAATTAATTAATCAATATATATATGCATAGCTTCCCCCCAAAATTCATTTGAAATATATGCAGGAGAAAGAATGTAGCAAATCCTCTTTTCACTAGTCTAGTTAATTCTCTCAATAATGTTATTTAGTATAGAACCTTGGCTGGAGTCTTTCATGTCTAATATATTAGGAAACATAATGCCTTTCAAATTGATTTCAATATTATCCCTCATTATCAGAATATATGCAGATCAATTCCCAAACAATCTCTCTCTCTCTCTCTCAACTCTAAAATAAAAGTCTTGAAAGATTTAATTTTTAATTTTTAGTGTGTATACTCACACTTTCCTAGAGCAAACATAAATAAATATGACAAAATAAATGGACTCGCCCAATTTTCTACTCTACATATAGTATATATCAGAATGAATAAGATTGAGAATAATCAATCTTCTTAAGGGTGGATGAGAGTATAAAATACTGACTTTTTCCTATCATGTTATCCATATATTCATTAAAATAATATCAATGGTCAAATTATAAGATATTCCTTCTAGTTAGAAGCTGAAAGTATTTCGCACTCACTTGACCAAGTCTATTATGATAGAGAACAACGTTACTCTTTTGTTGAATAATATTTATCAGATCTCTAGATATTTTATCTTGAGTGACATAGAAAATACTCTTTCTTATTTGTCATAATAACTAATACACCCTTGACTATTTACCACAAGTTATCACCAAAATGTTTGACAAATCCCATATCATCTAGTATGCCGACAGATATCAGAATTACATGAATATTTGGTATGTATCATACATCTCTAACAATTTGTTGATATCTTATTTGAATCTATAGACAAATATTTTTAATGCCTAAAATCTATTATATCCCACTATTTCCAATCTTTTATATACTACATTAGCAGAATTATCACCGCTAACTACCAACAAGTCACCTCATCTTTTAAGGTGATGTTGGTCTCTACATTGAGTTTATCTAATCTCATGTCATATCATTGTAGTCTTATATATGAATATTAGCCTTTTTTTTATTGAATCATATGTTTGTATAATGATAACACTTAATTATTTTTCCATTTTGAGACTTGCTTTTGAAAAATGAGTTCTTCTATAATGTTGTATGTGTCTTATGGTGGTATTATCATATCTCTCATAAATTAGAATATCATGTAATGCTCCTTCTCATTTCTTCTTACTTTTTCAAAAAATAAGTTTTTTGAGACAAAATGCATTGATATAACATCTTCAGTTGGTGATAAGTCAATGAAATTACAAAGATATCTTAGTTCTTTAGAATTAAGCACAGCATTAGACAATTTTGTCGCTAATTTTCCAGAATAATTTTTATAGATAAAAGCAAATTCACCAACCTTTGAATGATATTGATGTGCACAAATATTAAACTATAATCTTTGAACTTCAAGTTAAATTGGACATCATATAATTAATGTTTTATTTCTTAATGTGTTTTATCAAAAATAGACTCAAATTTCTTTCATAACTTGTCTACCTTCACTTTATCAAAATTATGTTGATAAGTATTCCTACATATCTATTGTCGAATTATGGAGGGAACGCCTTATAGTGCAGGTCTTTTCATTCTTTTTCATTCATCCCTTAAGGTTTATTTTTTATAACATGGTCATATAACTTTTTGAATAAAAGATAGTCATGCATTTCATTTTCCAAATATAATGTTGCTATTTAATTAACAAACAAAAATATGAATCATAAATAACCAACACAAACAAAAATATCTTAAATGTATCAAAAATTAATATATTAATATTAGAATAATCAGATATTAATATAATGCTAACTAGTAGACTAGATAGTATCTCTGCATCAAGGAATAATATTCATCTCCAGAAGTTCAGATTCTTTTTTTATGTGGTGTTGAGAATCTCTCACTGATATCAATTATCAGGATAGGGCAATTAGACTGTGATTTTTTTCTGAAACAACAAAAATAGTGTTTATAATTTTTACTATATAAACAATGGAAGTAAAAATTAAATTATATCAAAAATGAGAAATCAAAATACAACAAAAATGAAAAAAACCAATATAGTAAAAAAAATATCCAATACACAACATGTCAAATTGAATAATTATGCTAAATCTTTTTTTACATGTATAAGAACATACAAAATTATCCAATGCACAACAAAAATGTTCGTAAGAAAACGATGCCCAAAATTATATTTTGAACGAAAATATATTTTCTATTATATAAAACCTTGAAATCTAAAATCCAGTAGAAACATTTAAACATTGGATTTTGTGATGAATGCTCTAGACCTCTTTCTATGTAATTTTTTATGTGATAATATCAGTTAATCAGATTCAATACTTGAAAACAACAATGTATTCGCGTAATTATTGGACTCAAGGGGAAATTATTTTCGTAATTTTTTAATATTGATATATTGTCTAAAATCTAATTTCTAACAACATACAAATCTTGCACACAAACAAACAAAACACTACCGCACCCATACTATGAAAAAATATATAACACACCTTGCAAAACATATTTTTTTTTTTTTTTTTTGCATTTTAAATCAGTTTAGATGGGCGTATTCCACCATATGAGATCCTTTGCAAAAATGGAAATGTCTCCATTTTCCAAACATTATAATTTAAAAAAAAAATAGAAAATGAGGCTTAATCCCACATTCTTGTTATACCATAATTCATACTTTTAAAGAAACAATTAAAAAATATCCCAATCTACCAACATAGACAAATTCAACAATTTGTTATGTAAGATATTTATATTAATATTATTATCTTCACAATCATTGCCAAAGATGTAGAAACATTCTATGAAAGATTCTTTCTCTTAATCAAATCCAAAATCATGTAATTTATATTTGATTAACTAGTTACTTTTTGTGATAATTAAGGTTCACTCGTTATGATTTTGAAAAAGGAATATCTTTAGGTTTGGGAGTTAGAAATTCATTCATGGCTCTAACTTTTTAATACAAATCTCTCTCTCTCTCAATCTCTTACTCACACAAAAGTAAATTAGAAGAAAAATACAATTCTTTAATTTAATCTACTTTCCACAAATAATTACAAGAGTTTTATTAAATTTTATGTAAAAAATGTTTTGCATGGGTTAATTTATTAAACCCTCTATAACAAAATGTTATAGATGCTGCCCCAAAAACAAAAATGGGTACGTTCCCAATTTTATTTTTGGTTTAGTTAGCAAGCACACAAACGACTTACAACGTTATTCGACATTTTTAGATCTTTCAAAGTCACACAAGGATGCTTGATTTTTCCACCCATGCCTCCATTGTATTCATATGTGTAGCCCTAATGTGGGTTTCCTCTTCAAGGCCTGGGTGCATTTCTCATGATCATTTGTTTATTCTACTATAAGTGATTGAATTTGACATTTACTGCTGAAGAAGGAAGATCAGAGAGGTATGGATGATAATCTTCCATAAAAAAAAAACTGAAAGCTCTTATATGATGAAATACGCACGTACAAAGACACACAAAAAACACACACGAATACACGATGCATGAAATGTAGTGCGATGGTTTCTGTATTTTTTTGAATACATTTTCAAATTAAAATTCTAACATAAATGAATGAGACAGCTTTTCTCTCTAGCGATTATATCATAAACACGCCTAGCGCTATTCGTGAGATAAATAAATCTTTCCGATAAGTATGAGAATGTTTATGCTATCGTTCATAGGATGATTCTTCTCAGACAACCAATCCCAATCTTGTCTTTCTCGATGATGAGCGTCAGATCTTGGGGAGGAGAGTCGAACTCATGCAAAAGAAGTGCTTTTTCATTACATAACGCTTTGTTAGCGAGACGATCTGCTGCCCTGTTTCCTTCGCGATATACGTGCTGCACCCTGACATCCCATTCTTCGTTCAGAATGATCTTGCACCTGTTGAGAGTATCGTTGGCCGACACTTCGTACAAATAGTCACGATCAAGCAGTTCCACGACCGTGGCACAGTCTACTTCCAAGATAATTTTTTTGAAACCCATCCTTCGCGCTATAACTAACCCTACTAATGCCGCATCGAGTTCAGCTTGCAGGGCGGTGATACATCGTCCCATATAAACGTTGAATCCGGTAATCCAATTCCCTCTGGAATCACGTAGCAAGCCTCCGCCTCCTGCTTTTCCCGGATTTCCCTTGGAACACCCATCTGTGTTCAGCTTGATCCAGTCCGCTGGTGGTTTCACCCATTTCACGCACTTAAACAGGAACTGCTCAGGCTCCTCATCGACGTCAAGCGGACCACGCTGATTATTTTCGGAGATGCATAAGCTGTTGAACTGGTGGATGACGAACACTGGAGGCGGCAGAATGACAGCAGCGTGAGTTGAATAGGAAGCGCAATACCATGGCCGAAACTCCATGGCATTTGGATTCAAGTTGAGAGTTCTTCGAGACATGGCGGAGGGAGAGCCAAATCGCTAATTGATACTGAAATTTTCCGAGGATCTCGAACCATATAAATAGTCATTTGACGACTGGCATTTACTCGATGCGAAGTCGAGTTGAGCCTTGTTCTGGGCCGCACGATGGAGTAAGGGCGGTCCTCATCACGTGGGCATGATTTGAGTGACCATGTAGAAAGTACGCGAACAAGCAACGATTTTGAAAGTTTTATTTAATTTGAAACCTTGCGCGCCTTTTTGTTTTTTTTTGTTTTTTGAATTTTTTTATTCTCCTTTCCCCTTATTTATTCTCTCTCATTAATTTAAAACCTACCAATAGATAATAGATATACCTATGTAAGTAAGTGATTATCAAAGATTATATTTGTTTATATTGTACATGAAGGTCGCATTGTAAGAATATGAAATTTTCTATCACTTATGCGTGTGCTCAATGCATTATCTTTAAAATTCAAGTTTATAGATTTTGTTTATAATATATACTTGTATAATGTTTATTTAATTTCGATGTTTTATATGAATTTTAAAAAAATAGATAAATAATTTTAAGATAAAATTTGGAATCATTATGATTCATCCAATTGAATTTGAGATCGAATTGAGTTTTGACACAGATATTTTTTTTTTATTTTTTTCCACCCTCCCCCCAATTTGTTATTGACTATTTAAATAAATAAGTCTCTCAATCATACATTAGAAATATGTAGAATTTGTAGGCTTTAAGAGATTATAAAAGAAAGTCTCCACTTTAGGTTAAAATCCACTTATCTTACGATTAATATTTTTACTATAAGATTAACTTGTAAATCTTTCTTCTCTCTCTTTTGATTTTATTATTTTAGTATCGGATAAAGTAGACATGATTGACTAATCTTTTTAATTATGGTGTTTTTCTTTATTATCTATTTTATAGTAATTATCGGGTATTTTATTTAAGTATTTAATTGTTCTGTGGAAATAAACCTGATTTCAACAACAAATGATATCGGAGGGGGTTAATATCTATGCTTTGTGGTTGCGGCTTTGTATGATCTTCCACATCAAAACTATTTCCTTGGATGTTTTTTATTTGCAAGATATTAAATAGACATTATAGAAAAAATGATTGATAACAAATTCAGTAAAAGTTCAGACAACAAGTTCTTCATCAGTTATGATGAGAACTGCGATGTCAAAAACCAAAATTCTTGTGGATATTTTTGATAGTACCGGCCATTTTGGTATGTGGCAAGGTGAAGTTTTAGATGTCTTATTCCAACAAGGTCTAGATATTGCCGTTAAAGGAGACAAACCAGATGATGTTGAAGAGAAGGAATGGAAAGTGATTCACCGATTAGCATGTTGTACTGTCCGATCGTGCCTGTCAAGAGAACAAAAGTATATATTATGTAAAGAAATACTTGCAAGAAAATTATGAAATGTGTTGTTGGAAAAGTTTCTGAAAAAAAATAGTCAAAATAAGCTTCATATGAAGAAAAGACTGCCCAGATTCACATATATTTTTGGTACCATGATAAATGAGCACATCACAAATTTTAATCAGTTTGTTGCATATCTATTAAATTTGGATGTAACTTTTGAATATCAAGATATTGCCTTGATGTTGTTAGGGTGTCTTCCTGAGGAGTTTGAGTTCCTTGAAACTACTCTACTCCATGGAAAGGCTCAAGTGTCTTTTATTGAAGTTTGTGCTGCTTTATATAGTTATGAATTGTGAAGAAAAGACAAGAAGAAAAGTACCAATGATGCAGTAGAAGTTTTGATAGTATGAGGTCATTAACAAAATAAAAGCAAAGGAAAGAAAGAAAGATCGATGTCCATAGTAGGAAAAGTTGGGGTTGCCTTTTGTCGGGAAAAAGGACACTGGAAAAAAGATTATCCAAAGTTGAAGAAAAAAAATTTGACAATGGAAAGGCCGTTGAAGATTCAAATGTAGCTACATATGATAATGATGATTCAGATATTTCATAAACATCAGAGTCATCAACAAGCAATGCACTAAGTTGGATCCTTGATTCAGGATGAAACCAACATGAGTCCAAATCGAGAATGGTTTTTTTACTTTAAAGAAATAGATGGTGGAGTTGTTTACCCAACAAATAGCAGCCCTTGCAATACAACTGGAATTGGTTAAATTCAGTTGAGGAATCATGACGGCTCACTAGAACTCTGACAAATGTCAGATATGTATCAAATTTGAAGAAAAATCTTATTTCTATTGGATTCTTTACAGCAAAGGGCTTTACTATAGTTATCAAAGATAAATCGTTGAAGGGTTATCTTTGAAACATAGGTGGTGATGAAATGTATTCAACTAAGCAACAACTTATATTAATATGATGGTAATACAGCCACTAGAACAACAACAATAGTTTCTAATGATGATAAGGAGCTAGAAATAGAGGTGTCAAACGGGCCGGCCCAGCACGGCCCGGCCCGTTTTTAACCAGCACGATCGTGCTATCGTGCCCGGCACGGCACGGTTTAAATATAGGCGGGCCCGTCACTGCCCGTAGGCACGGCGGGCCGTGCCGGGCCCGCTCGGGCCCGGCCTGGCCATACCGGCCAGGGCATAGGCTGACCCGAGCGGCCGAGCTGCCCGAGTCCTGATACTGAGAGTGAGAGAGAGGCCGGGCCGGGCAGGCGGGAGGCCACACGGACAAGCAGAAATCAGAATATTGTTTTTTTTTTTAATTTATATATTGTAAATTTTATTACTTAAGGTTAAGTGTAGAGTATTAATTATTAAATATAATTTTTTTTTTAAAAATTGTTAAAAATTAAAATTAAAAAAAAAACAAGACAAGCAGAAATCAGAATATTGTTTTTTTTTAAAATTTATATATTGTAAATTTTATTACTTAAGGTTAAGTGTAGAGTATTAATTATTAAATATAATTTTTTTTTTTAAATTGTTAAAAATTAAAATTAAAAAAAAAACAAATTTTATAAAATTATTTTTTTTATCAAATTCAAATTAGTTTAGCTTTTTTTATATTTATAATTTATTAATTATATATTAAAGTTATTAATTTTTAAAATAAAATTTAAATCGTAAAAAAAATAAATCAATACATTATATTAGTAAAAATTAAAATTAAAAAAAAATTAAACTACACAAATGAAAAATTACCAATCATGCTTTTGAAACCGATGGTCCGAACAAAATAAGTATAAGTTTCAAAACAACGTATGGTACAAACAAAGCGTTTAAATACAATGAATAAAAAAACATCGAAAAAAAACAGCATATCAGCATAAATCGTCAAGCGGCATATCATGAGAATCATCAGCCGCAACATCAAGATCAGTATCATATGGATCATCATCATCGGCAATCAGCTCCTCCGCCATCGTAGTGGATGTGGATGCGACTGTAGTGTCTGTCCCAGTCCCAGCTTCAGCACGATCATTGATGCTAAACCTCGATTCCTCCCAATCCTTCAAACATGCCAAGGCTTCAACCATATCTGGACGTAATCTCGATCTTCTATCCGAAATCATGTTCACTACAACAAAAAAATCAGACTCTGATGCTACGCTCGACACCGGAGGAGTCAGTAGATCCCGTGCCATCCTAGATAGCACGGGATAGATGGACTCATATGATTTCCACCACTGTAATAAATCAAGATTTTTAGTATCAAAATGTAATAGGATTGAGGAATAATTGGTATCTAAGTACCGAGACAGCTCACTCCTATGTGATGGTCCACCCCTACGTTTCCCCATCGCTAGGTTAATGGAATAATCATCATCTCCGAACAAGGTATCAATGTCTGTAATCACTCACAGTCTCACCACCACCACCACCATACCTAGTATCGTAGTATGTGAACAGGTCTGTCAACTTCTTGTAAATGAACCCTTCAGGTGGCTCTTCCAGGTTCATGCACGAGGAAATGAAAGTCAGGGTGTTTTCTACCCCTTCCACCTTAGCCCTAGGGTCCATGCATGCAGCGCGGCAATAAAGAGATGGAACGGTAGACCAGTACTTCAAGTACTTGGTCTCCATCTCTGCAACCATATGGCTAAGCGTCGGGTCAGATCGATACTTCCTAAACATGCTACTAATATTGCATATGCACCGGAGTGCAATGCAAGTGGTGGGCGTATAAACCGACGAACACATGTTCGTCGTGTCATAAAATATCTTCAGGAATTTCATTTATGAAATTCCTGAAGCCCAGTCAGTGTCATTAATAATAAGTTCGTCACTCTTACTATTGACGTAGTCGGATATCACGTGTTCGTATCCAACACATGATTCCAACATCAGGTACGTGTAATTCCAACGATGTCTCACATCCGATTGAAATTTCTTCTTCTTAAGATTCGCAGACAAACAGAGTGTACCAAACTCTTGTTGTCTGTGAGGAGTGCGAATATACTTGAGTGCGCGTATATTTTCCAACGCGGGGGAACACACCTTCATACCCGCTTGAACTATCAGGTTAATCACATGACACATGCATCTGACATGAAAGATCTCTCCTAATGGTGCGTCTCTAATATTCCTAACAAACATATTGATCGCTACTCCATTATTAGAAGCATTTTCGAAAGTGACACTAAAAATTTTATTTTGAATTTTATATTCCCTATATATTTTCATCATACACTCAAAAATGGCCTGGCCATCATGAGGATGAAGAATCTCAGTGAATCCTAAATTTTTTTTATTGATTGTCCAGTTAGAATCTACATAGTGACTCGTGAGACATGCATAAGAAGAATCATCATGACATGTCCATATATCGGACGTCACGGACACCACTCCACTATATGCCATAAATTCCTTAATTATTTTTTGTTTTTCTAACTTATATATCTTTAGTATGTCACTCCTAGATGTGGACCTAGGAATCCTACGATAAGAAGGCTGAAAATAAGTCTGCATGATGCACACTACCCTCGGATCTTCCGAAAATCTGATCGAAAGACCCAACAATGTGATGAGTCTGGCCATTCCGTCCCTACCCAACTCGTTGGAGTATATGAAGGGAGTAAACTTTGAGACTGAACTCGATCCAGTCTCAAAAAATGTAGTGCCAAGTTGGGTTTGCCTAGGATCTAAGGGTCTATGTTTTTTGGTGCATAATTCAGCATACCTCTTAAGGTGCCCTGTCCCACATGAACTCTTGCATATTAAAAGTCTCATACAATATTTGCACTGTGTCATTTCAAGTTCCTCACCCCTAACATTTATTTGTGTTATGATTTTAAAATGAGTCCAAACTACAGAAGTCCTCCTAGTTTTTTGTTTTTTAGAACTTTGGGTTGAGACGACTGGAGAAACCAAAGTTTCAGCAACCGCAGATGTTTGTGTAACACTAACATTTTCATTTTCCAAATTTAAATACGTGTCAGGTGTATTTGTCATTTTTTATGTTTTTTTTTCCTATATTTTTCTAGAGAGAGAAGCTTTAGAGAGAGAAAGTAAATAACAACGTAAAATAAATTACCCGGTAAAAGCAATGAGGTCAATCACTTGCAAGGTGCACCGCAGGGAGCTCTGATGTTCAAAACTCAATTAGAGTTTCACGAAAATCCAAGCCGAAATCAAAATCCCGAGGCTCGAGAGAGAGATACACGGTTTATGTGAGAGAGAGAAAGTTTTGAGAGGATATATGTTTTTGAAAAACATAAATGTTATAGGGAGGGGGGTAGAATTTATAGACTAAAGAAATTATTTTTTTATAAAAAAAGATATTTTTTTATTATTTTTTTGAATTTTTAATATAATTTTAAGGGGCAGAATCACGAGGACCGTTGGATTCTGCCCCCTAGCCGTTGGAGGCGAATCCAACGGCTGAAAATCTTTAAAGTTTGAATTTTTTTTTTGGCCGTTGGGATTGGTCGGGTCTAAGCCCGTCAGGGCTCGGCAGTCAGGACCGCGGGTCGGGTCCAATCAGACCCGACCCACGGTCTTTTTACCGGGGGGCCGGGGGCCGGGTCATGCCCACGCGTGCCCGTGTGAACCAGCACGGGACGAACCCGTGCCGGGCCAGGCACGGCACGAGCAGTTCCTAACCCGGGCACGACACGGCCCCGGGCACGGTTTAAAAACGTGTCGGGCTGGCCCAGGCACGGCCGAACCGTGCCGGGCTGGGACAGCCCGGCCCGTTTGACACCTCTAGCTAGAAACAACCAGATTGTAGCATATGTACTAAGGGCATGCAGGTAATAAATCCTTGGAACTTCTCGAAAATCAAGCATTATTGAAGGGTCTAAACATCTACAAATTGGATATCTGTGAGCATTACATCAAAGGGAAACAAACAAGAGTAAAATTTGGTATTATAATCCAAATACTAATGGTGTTTTGGACTATGTTCATTCTGATATATGGGGGCCTTCCAAATCAGTTTCAATGGGAGATAAAAATTAGTATGTTTCATTTGTTGATGATTTTTCCCAAAGAGTATGGGTGTACATACTAAAGTCAAAGGATAAAGTATTAGGAGCTTTTCTCCTCTTGAAAAAGATGGTGGAGACTCATACGGGCAAAAAAATCAAATATTTTTGAACAGAAAATGATGAGAATATATGAGTAATCCCTTCATAAAAGTTTCTCAAGATGAATGAATTATTTGTCACTTCACAGTTAGACATACACCATAGCAGAATGGAGTGGCTGAATGAAAGAATCAAACTCTACTAGAGAAAGTTTGATGTATGTTGTACAATGCTGGGTTGGGCAAAAAGTCTTGGGCTGAAGCTATAACATATGCATGTCATCTCATTAATCATTTTCCATCAACTACTATTAATGGAAAAACACCTTTGAAAGTGTGGAATGGAAAATCTACTACAGATTATAATTCCTTACATGTGTTTAGTTCCATTGCATATTACCATGTAAAGGAATCAAAGTTAGATCCGAGGGCAAAGAAAAACTATCTTTATGGGGATATCATCTGGTATGAAAGGGTATCGCTTATTATGCTTGAAGACTGAAAAGATAATCTTCAGTAGAGATGTTACCTTTAATAAATCTAATATGTGGAAGGAAGTAATAGAGGAGCAGATAGATAATTATCTACAACAAGCAGAAAATAATTCCAAGCTGGTAGAGTTTGAAGATAGAAGAATCATTGGACCAGTAAAGAATGAGTCAGATGATGAACCAGACAAAAAAATTCCATCACAAGGTCCTCAACAGCAATATGAATCAATTGCATTGAGAAGACCAGAAAGGAGTAGAAGGAAACCTAGTTGGCTTGAAGAAACGACTACTTATACATCTTTCTTAGATGATGAGATTTTTACCACCCATAGTGAAGCTGTTCAAAGTTTAGTAGAAGAAGAATGAAGGAAAGATATGGTAGAAGAGATGCGGTCCCTTAATAAGAATCAGACTTGGAGGCTTGTATACCTGCCTAAAGAAAAAAAAAGCAATTGGATGTAAATAGATTTATGCAAAGAAGAAGGGATTTCCAAACAAGAAAGATGTCGGCTACAAGGCAAGATTGGTTGCAAAAGAATATGCTTAGAAGTAGAGAATTGATTAAAATGAAGTGTTTTATCTAGTTGTGAAATATTCCTCCATTAGAATATTGTTGGCTTTGGTAGCATATTTTGATTTGGAACTAGTTCAAATGGATTTGAAAATTGCATTTTTACATGGAATCTTAGAAGAGGAAATCTACATTGCTCAGCCTAAAGGGTTTAAAGTTGCTGGAAAAGAAAATATAGTGTGCAAGCTGAACAAATCATTGTGTAAATTGAAGCAATCTCTATTGCAGTGGAACAAATAATTTTGATAAGTTTATGATAAGACAAAAGTACACAAGAAGCAAATATGATCATTATATATATTTTTGCAAGCTACAAGATGAATCATTTATATGTCTTTCTTCTTTATGTTGATGATATATTGATTGCTTCAAAGAATAAAGAAGAAATTGATAAGTTAAAATCTCAACTAAATTGTGAATTCGAAATGAAAGTTTTAGGTGAGGCCATGAAGATTCTTGGCGTGAAGATAAAAAGCGACAAAAAATTGGGAAAACTTTATTTGACTTAGAAACACTATCTGAGAAAGGTACTAAAGTATTTTTGGGATCGACGAGAATGCAAAACAAAGTAGTACTCCACTAGCTACTCATTTTAATCTCAGTGCATCTTTATCACCAAAGAATGACAAAAAAAATGAAATATATGTCAAAGATTCCATATGAAAATGTCATTGATAGCTTAATGTATGCTATGGTATGTACAAGGCTTGACATTTCACAATTTAGTATTGTGAGTAGATACATGCATGATCTTAGCTAAGGACATTGACAAGTTGTGAAATGGATTCTTAGATACATTCAGAATACTGTGGAAGTTGTTTGATGTTTGAGCAGGATGAAAAAATAGGTAAATGTGTAGTTGGATATTGTGTTTATGACTATGCAGGTGATTTGGATAAATGTTGATCTACTACTGGTTATGTATTTAATCTTTCTAAGGCACCGGTCATTTGGAAGTCAAAGTGCATTGTGATAGTTAGAGTGCTATATGTTTAGCAAATAACTAAGTCTATCATGCAAGGACAAAGCATATCGACGTTCTTTATCATTTTGTGAAAGAGATTCTTGAAAAAAATGAAATATTACATCATAAGATTTTGATAGTTGAAAATCTCATAGACATGAATTTAATAAATATTATCATAATATGAAGGCAGACACTTTATAGCATATTTGAAGACACTAAAAATTATTTGAAAGAGAAGATAGAGAATGTTTGTTTGAAATAGTCAAGGTGGAGATTTATTCGTGACTTTTTAAATAAATAAGTCTCTCAATCTCACATGGAAAATATGTGCAATTGGGAGGCTTTAAGGAATTATAAAAGAAAGTCTCCCCTTAAGGTTAAAATCTACTTCTTTTATAATTAATATTTTTACTATAATATTAACTTGTAAATCTTTCTTCTCTCTCTTTTGATATTATTATTTTATTATTGGAGAATGTAGACATAATTGGCCAATCTTTGTAATTCTAATGTTTTTCTTTATTATCTATTTTATAGGTATTGTTGGGTATTTTATTAAAGTATTTAATTGTCCCAACACCAATCACCCCTTACCTAAACCGTAAATCCTAAACAATAAACCCTAAACCCTTACCAACCCCCATATATATGCATATTTAAAATTTTCACAGTAGTCAATCGTCTCAATAGTGATCATGATCAATGACATTTAACATTTGAGTCCTTATGAGATCTTATGCATTAGTAATAGTTTAAATACATCTTACACTGAGAGTTATTGGTATTGAAGCTTTAGGCTTGCCTATCAAAAAATTATACAATTGACTCATCTTGTCTATGAAGTAAAAAAAATATTATTCTTGAAGTTGAATTCTAATTTGAGCACCCATAAAGCTACATGTGTCAACCGGGCCGGCCCGGCACAGAAAAATTTTGTGCCCGGGTTAGGCACGAGCCATGCCGTGCCATGCCTGACCCGGCACGATTCGGCTCGCGGCACGGCACACCGGCACGGGTTTGTCCCGTGCCGGGTGTCCCGTGAGCCCGACCCCACGATGGCCCCTCCCGCAAAAAAGACCGTAGGTCGGGTCTGATTCGACCCGACCCGCGGTCCCCCCCGAATCCCGAATCGTACGGACATGCAAGCCCGAGCGGGCCAGGCAAGGCACTGCCCGCCATGCCTGCGTGTCGTGCCGGGCCCGGCTATTTTAAACCGTGTCGGGCCAGGCACGGCACGGTATAGTAACCGTGCCTGGCCTGGCACTGCGGCACGCTCGTGCTCAAAAAATTCGGGTCGGGCCGGCTTGACACCTTTACATAAAGCTCACCAAATTTTATACTTCAAATATTTATAAATAATAAAATAACAAATTAATAAAAAATTTGAAATATTGTTTCTCATATTATTACTGTAATGTTAAAATGAGCATTTAAGTGGGAAGGTTATATTTTTTTTTTGCATAGCAAAAATTTATTTTGGATTTTTGAGTTTTCGTTAATAAAAAGAAGTTTCTCCTCTTATGTAATTCATCTCAATCCCAAAATTCTTTTAACATATTTTTTTTTATTTATTGTCTAGTTTATTTTAATATTTTGAAGTCAAATTTTATATTTCAAATTATTATTATTATGCATTTTATTTTTATATATATTTTAATCTTTTAGAATTTTTTTTAATTATTTAATGTAAACTAACAAGCAAAACATAGGGATTGGATAATTTTGAAAGTTTTGTTTTAGTTTTAAGTGGTGAAATACTACATATGAGTTTTTTAAAATATTATTTAGTGCTGATTTTTACATGTTTATCTGAAAAAAAAAATTAAATGTTAATCACCTTTAGCGAGTAGTAAGAACTTATACAATGAACAAACATTAAACAATGTGAGCCATATATACATATACATATATATAATCAATAATATATATGTATATAAATTAAAATTGTAAAATTATCACCATAAACACATAATTCACAAAGTAATATCCTATCCCAAAAATGGATGAATTTTAACAAACCTAAAATATACCTTTTCAAAAAAGTCCCAATGTCGATAACACAATTCAAGAATGAAAGTTAAGGTAATTCAAAGCATCTT
This sequence comes from Sapria himalayana, assembly GCA_029783825.1. Lineage (NCBI taxonomy): Eukaryota > Viridiplantae > Streptophyta > Magnoliopsida > Malpighiales > Rafflesiaceae > Sapria > Sapria himalayana. The sequence goes on from JAREIK010002991.1 coordinate 2,425,498, forward strand.
AAAATCATAAATTTTAATATTTTTCTTATTCTTCTGAAGATTTACAAACATCATAATTTCTTAACAATCATCACACAAGTAATCTTCACATGAGCACTATATTAACCTCGAATGTATAACCCCCACATGAACACTACATTAATCTTGCATGAATAATCTTCAACAAACACCATGCAAAAACAACACAAACATCGCATGAACATTATAAATCCACAACTAACAACACTCATAAACAAAAGAAGATGAGCGTAAACACTTCCTCTAAATTATTACAAAATCCATATGGTTATAGAAAACCCCTAAAGAAAAAGAAAATAAGTTCTTTTTCATTAGAAAAATCCAAAAATTCGAATACCACGTGAGCACAGAACTTTGACTTTGTTTTAGTTTATGAAAAGTCAAAATGGATGCAACTTTTCAAAAAAGTGAATTACAGATGATTCATACTTCTTCGTATCATTTTTTTTGTTTAGCATGTGTTTTTCATGTTAGCATGTTTTTCATATTAGCATCTTGCATGTCATTTTGAAAGCAAACCAAAACCAAAAAAGTTAAACTAAAACAAAATAAAATATCTAGGTCTCCTCAAACCCAGACAGATCCAACAATCTGCTAAACTACCCTATTTGGGAAGATCAAGATAGGTCCTTGATTTATATTTAATACAAGTCATAAAGAATGTATTTTATCTCATATAATATAAAATAAATTCTCATTTTTCATATGAGAAATAGTTTTTTAGAATGTAAAAGCAGTCACATAATTTAAATGAAACATGATGATATCTAGATGATCCTCTTAGTTCGTGTTGAGATGCATCATTAAGAACAATTAGTTACTATCTATTTATAGCGAGAATATGATCTCTCACCTCATTAATAGCTATATTCTAGGGTTCAAAAATATCATGTATATCATATGGGTCAAAAATATTAAATATAAATGAGACTCAAAATTATCAGCAGCTACTCAATTTGATTAGTCCTTTGATCAGACTGATCTCTAGAAGGAAACAAAACTAAATCTATGTAATTTGCTGAAAGACTACTATCAACAAATCAGCCCTACTAAAAAAAATCATATCTTTACTTCAAATTGAGCTTCTTATTAATTAGGTCAATAGTCTATATCAAAACTCCTCGTGTCCATAACCAATGAAAATGTAATTATGCATGGATATTTAGTATTATTGTGTTTAGTTAGTTAATCTTTTAGGAAATGAGCATAATCATTGTAGTCAAAAACTTATAAGTGATCATATAAGATATTTTTACAGTTTAGTGTTTATTAGGAACATCTATATCAATGTTTGTCGGTAGCACAATAGCAATTTGCATAGTTTCTCCCCATAATTTCTTTGAAAGATATGCATGAGAAAACATGTACTAAATTATCATTTTTATGGTTTAGTTCATTTACTCAGGTGGTGTTTGTTTTTTTTTTACTTAATATTGAATAGAGTTTTTTTTAGTTTAATGTTGAATTGTACTTATTAGCATTAAGTAATAAGTTGTTTGTTTTTTAATATTGGGTAATGAGTATGGATAGTAAGGAGGTGAAATTAAAAAAAAAATAAATATGTCGAGTCAAGATGAGGTAGTCCCGTACCAAATCCCCCTTTGTCATCCATAATAGTTAGTGTCATTAGTTCTCCTCCTTATTAGGTAATGATGAATTTTTCTTATTTTGGTAGAAAATGATTTTCTGAATAGAAATAGCTAAATATTTTAACTTTTTCTATTCAAAACTTTTTTTAAAAATTAAGCATTAAGTTATAAATTTTTTGAAAAATAAACAACTAAAAACTAAACGCAAATTACTTTAAGCGTTCAACCCAAAAAATAAACAGACCCTCAGTAATATTATTTAGTATGGAAATTTGTTTGGTGTCCTTTATTGTCTAATATCATGGGATACATAATAGCTATCAAACTAACCTCTATATTCTTTCTCATTTTCAGAATATATAGAAATTAATTTTCTACTAGTCTCTCTCTCATTCTCGACACTAGCAAGAAAGTCTTGAAAAATTTTAAAATTTTGATCTTTTATTTTTGTGTATTTACTCACACATCCTTAGGGTAATCATAAATGAATTTGACAAAATAAAAGGTATGATCAAATATTCTACTCTACTTATAGCATATATCAGAATGAATAAGATTGAGAATATTCAATCTTTTTAAGGGTGGACGAGAGTAAAAAGATACTCTATGACTTTTTCTTATCATGTTATTAATATACTTATCAAAGGATTATCGTTGGTCAAATTGCAAGATATTTTTTTCTAGCTAGATGTTGTAGGCACTTCTCACTCACTTGACCAAGTTTCTTATGCTAGAGATCAATGTTACTTTTTTGTTGAATAATATTTACCTAATCTCTAGATATTTTTGCTTGAGTGGCATAGAAAATGCTCTCTTTCTTACCTATAACAATAACTAATATACCCTTGACTAGTTTCTAATGTTATCACCAAAATGTTTCACATATTCCATGTCATCCAGTATGCCTACAGATATTAAATTTACATGAATATTCGGTATGTACCAGACATCTCTAACAATTTGTTGATTTATTATTTGAATCTATAGACAATGCATGAATATCATACATCCACAACTGACAACATTCTAAAATAAAAGATGATGAGAGTAAATCACTTCTTCTCAATTGTTACAAAATGCATATGATTATATAAAAAACCAAAAGAAAATAAGTTCTATTTCATTAGAAAAAGTCAAAAATCCAAATACCCCATGCACACAAAGCTTCGGCTTTGTTTTAGTTAATGAAAAATCACAATGCACATGACTTTCCAAAAAAGAGAATCACACATCCTTCTTTGTATCATTTTTTTTATTTAGCATGTGTTTTTCATGTTAGAATATTTTTTTGTTAGCATGTTTTTCATATTATCATCATAGATGTCATTTTGAAAGCAAACCAAAACCAAAAATTTTAAACCAAAACAAAATAAAATATTTTGGTCTCCTCGAACCCAAACAGATCCAACATTCTTCAAATCTACCATATTTGGGAAGATCAAGATAGGCCCTTGAATTAAATTTAATCCAAGCCATAGAAAATTTTTTTATCTCATATACTATAAAATAATTTTTTATTTTTCATATGAGAAATTTTTTTTTAGAAATTAAAAGCAGCCACATAATCTAAATGGAACATGATGGGATCTAGATGATCCTCTCATTTCATGCTGAGATGTATCATCAACAACAATTGGTTCCTGCCTAGTTATAGTGAGAATCTGGTCTCTCACCTTAATTAATAGCTATATTCTAGGGTTCAAAAATATCATGTATATTCTATGGGTCAAAAATATTAAAAATATATTGGAACTTAGAATTATTACCAGCTACTCAGTCTGATTAATCTTTTGATCAGACTGATCCCTAGAAGGAAACGAAACTAAATCTATGTCAATTAGAATCTCAATGGAATAACTCGATTGTTTACTCAAAAGATAACTATCAACAAATAATCCCTCCTAAAAAATAACTTTACTTTAAATGAGCTTCTTAGTAATTATAAAATAATTTATATCGAAACTTCTCATATCTATAACCAATGAACATAATCATTGTAGCCAAAAACTCATAATTGATCATATAAGCTATTTTTATAGTTAAGATTTTATTAGGAACATCTATATCCAAGCTTGTCAGTGTCAACATATAAATTACAACAATAACCATATGCAGATCGTTTCTCGAATATTCTTTTGAAAGATATGTATGAGAAAGCATGTACTAAATTCTCTTTTCAATTGTCTAGTTCATTTTTTCAATAATGTTATTTAGTATGGAATCTTGTTGGTGTCCTTTCTTATCTAAAATTATGAGATACATAATAGATATCAAACTGACCAGCGTATTCTCTCTCATTATAAAAATATATGGTGATCAATTTCATACTTGTCTCTCTCTCTCTCTCAACTCTAGAATTAATGTCTTGAAAGATTTGATCTTTTATTTATAGTTTATATATTCAAACTTTCGTAGAATAATCATAAATGAATATGACAAAATAAAAGGTCTCACCCATTGTTCTACACTACCTATAGTATATATCGATATGAATAAGATTTAGAATAATCAATCTTCTTAAGTGTGAACGAAAGTAAAAAAAAATACTTTGACTTTTTCCTATCATGTTATCCATATACTCATTAAAAGAATATCATTGGTCAATTTGCAAGATATTCCTCCTAGCTTAAAGTTGAAGGTACTTCCCACATACGTGACCAGGTCTTTGATACTAGAGATCAATATTACTCTTTTGTTGAATAATATTTATCTGATCTCTAGATATTTTTGCTTGAGTGGCATAGAAAATGCTCTCTTTCTTACATATCAAAATCACTAATATACCCTTGATTAGTTTCCACTAGCTATCAACAAAATGTTTGAAATATCCCATGTCATCTAGTGTGCCGACAGATATCAGATTTACATGAATATTTGGTATGTACCATAAATCTCTAACAATTTGTTGATATCCTATTTGAATCTACAGACAAATAATTTTCATGCCTAAATCTATTATGTTCTTCTATTTCTCATCTTTTAGATACTACATTAATAGAATTATCATAGCTATCTAGCAAGAAGTCACCTCAACTTTTAAGGTGGTGTTGGCATTGACATCGAGTTTATCTCTTCTCATGCCATATTGTTGTAGTCTTTTCTATGAAGATTTTTCTTTTTTTCTTGTTTTCATTGTTTGTATAATGGAAACACTTAATTATTTTTATGTTTTGTGACTTCTTTTTGAAGAATGTGTTCTTCCGTCAGGTTGTATGTGTCTTGTGGTGGTCTTAACTTATCTCTCAGAAATGAGAATATCATGGAATTCTCATTCCTTCTCATATATTTTCTTGCTTCTTCAAAAGATATCTTTTTTAAGACAACATGCATTGATATAATACCTTCGGTTGGTGATATGCTCATGGAAACCATAATGATATCTCAGTTCTTTAGAAGTGAGCACAACATTAGACAATTTTGTGTCTCATCTTCCAAAAGCATTTTGACAGATAAAAGCTAATTCACCAGCCCTTAAAAGATATTGATGTATACCAATATTAAACTATCATCTTTGAACTTCAAGTTAACTAGACATCATATATTTAATGTTTTATTTCTAAATTTATTTTTTTGTACATAGACTTTAGTTTCTTTCATAACTTGTCAACCTTCATTTTATCGAAAATATGTTAATAAATATTGCTACTTATTCATTATCGAATTGTGGAAGCAGAGCCTTATAGTGTAGGTCTTTTCATTTTTTTCATTCATCCCCTCAGGTTTCTTTTTTATAACATGGTCATATAATTGTTTGAATACAAGATTGTCACGCATTTCAATTTCCAAATATAATGATGCTACTTAATTGCAAAAAAAAAATATGAATCATAATTAAACAACACAAACAAAAATATCCTGAAATGAATCAGAAATTACTATATTGATATTAGAATAATCAGATATTAATATACTGATAACTAATAGGAGCCTATAACATCTCGGTATCAATGAATAATATCCATCTCCATAGATGTTTAGATTTACTTTTTTATGTGGTATCGCGAATCTATCTCTAATATTAATTATTGGGATAGGGCATTCAGACTGTGAAGTTCTCAATACCAACAAAAAAGTGGTTTCCAAATTTAAGTGGATGAGAATATTCTTCATTGATATTTGAAATGGTACTTATTCTATTCTTTATTATTATATTGATATCAGATTATTCTCGATACCCACAAAAATGAGAATATTTTTCATTAATATTGGATACATTGTGAGATATTTTTGTTCTTGTTGGGTATTTGTATTTCATATTTTTTTTATTATTCTAGAAAGTCACCCTATGACATTAAAGTTAAATGAGACTCATTATTTTATTTGGAAAAAAAATGATTGACTACCTTATAGTCCAAGAAGTGTATGAAAATTTGAAGAAGAAGAAGAAGAAACCTAAAAAAATAAGTAAAGAAAAATGAGAAGACATGTACTATAGGGCTGCCTCTACAATTTGACAAAGAATATGTAGTAATACTTATCAACTTGTTACCAATGAAATAAAGATAGACAAGTTATTAGAGAGACTAGAGTCTATATTAAAAACGAACATATTGAGAAATAAATGATTAATTATTAGATTTCTAGTTAACTTGAAGTTCAAGAATGATAATTTAATGGCATGAACATCAATATCTTTCAATGGCTGGTCAATTAGCTTTCATCTTTGAAAAACATCATAGAAGATGAGCTACTAGCTTGTCTAATGATGAGCTCATTTTCAAACAGTAAGTATAACTTTATGGTTACCTAAACATGTCATAATTTAGAGGTGTTATGTCAATACATGTTATCTTAGAAAATTTATTGTCCGAATAAGCAAGGAAAAATGAGAAGGGAGAAGCTCCTCATGGTATTCTCATTTCTTATAGACATGGTATGAGCACCATGAGGCACACATAGCCTGATGAAAAAACTCATTTTTTCAAAAGCAATTCGAAAAGCATAAAAACAATCAAGTGTTACTGCTATAATAAGATCTAACACATGAAAAAAGAATTATATTCTTAGAAAAGATTGGAGCAACAACACCGGACATAAGATAGACCAAAGAGAGGCCAACATCACTTTAGAAGGTGACTTGATAGCTAATTAGCAATGATAATTCTACTAATATAGTATTTTAGGAGAGTGATTTATTTATTGACTATGAAGAATCTTTTTATATCACCTCGTGCATTTAACTTATTTATTACCAACACACTTAATGACTATTACATAGTAAAGATGAGTATTAATAGGAAATCATAGATTGTATGCTTAAGAGACATTTTTCTGTAGATGCAGACATGATATCAATTGATGTTTAGAGATGTCGAGTACAAACTAGATATTCATGTGAATCTGATATCTATTAGCACACTGATTAACATGAACTATGTCAATTAGTTTGGTGATGGTTGGTGGAAAATAGTCTGAGGTGCACTATCATTGTGAAAGAGTAACAAGAAATGTTCTCTTTATGTCATTCAGGCAAGAGTGTCTAGAGATTAGGTAAATACTATTCATCAAATGAGTAATATTGGTCTCTTGCAAATGAGACTTGGTCATATGTGTGAGAAGGACCATCAACTTTTAGATAGAAGAAATATCTTATCATTTGACCATGGATCCTTTCTTGATCTACATGGCTAGAAAAAAGTCATAGAGCTTCTTTTTACTATTGTCCTCCCTCGAAGAGATCAACTATTTTCAATTTCATTTATATCAATGTCTACTACATGTAGAGCAGAACATTTAGTGTGGTGATTTATTTTGTCATATTCATTGATGCTATCTCTATGAAAGTGTGAACATATATACTAAAAACAATGATCGAGTATTTCCTATCTTTTGGGATTTTCATTCTAGAGTTGAGAGACAGACAAGTAAGAAATTGATCTTTATACATTTTAATAATGATAAAAAACTAATAGAAAATTGATTAGGTCTTTCCTATTTTTGCAATGGGCACATGTGGTACCCTCTAAGATGGGGAAATTCCTCCATTTGAACCCATATAAACCCCAAAAAATACATGTTACAAGTGTATTTTTTTTTTCTTTGGTTTTATAGGTTATAGAGACTCAAGAAGAATTTTTTTTTTTTTGAAAGGCATTTATGTGTAGATTCTTCCTTTGCTCTCAAGTGATATTTATTTTAGAAATACTATTATATATTCTCACCTTATAACATAAGTATTTGTTTGGCAGACATTTTTGTCTGCCCTTTGTGGCTCCCAAATTTTCTTCTCTCTCTCTCTCTCTATGTTATTCTTGAAGCCAATTATCATATTGATTGCTATTTAATTATTGATTTATTGAAATATATATATTATATAATTATGGTTTGTGTACTTAAAATGTATAGTATGTATTATTATTGATTTATAATTTGTGTATCTTATATGTGCATATTATAAAATAATTATTTTAATCATGTAGCCTGTATAATATGTTTTTCATAATATGGGTGTTGATGTGTTTTTTTTATTTGTGTGCATGATTGTGTACTATGAGGAATTGGAGCATGGGAGCAACATTTAAATATTCAAAAAGCTTTGGACATAATATCATCTTCAATCTAGTAATCTAGATGCAATCACATTGTTAATTTCGAGCCAAGAATCTAACGAGCTGATGCTATATCTTTAGAATAATGCAGAAAGAGATACGAAATATTTACTCCAAAATCTCAAGTTTACATGTTTGTACTAAATTTTAGATTTCTAGGCTATTATATCCTAGAAAATATAATTTATTCTAAAATATAATTTTAGATATTATGTCCTTTACAGACTTCTTGTATGTGTGAAAAAGTTTTTAGAAAATAATATTTGATTTAGCTTTGTTGTATCTTGGACATTATTTTTCATTGTATTTGATTTTTTTCAGAATTATTTTTTGTATTATTTTTGTGTAATTTATTTTTTTTCTATTTCTTATATATCTAAATATTATTCCTGATATTTTGTAATTTTGAATAAATCATGGTCAAAATGTTCTACTCTAACACAAATGAAGTAAAATAATATATTGTACATGAGAATATGATCAAATAAGATTTTGTAATAAATTTACTTTTAGTTTGAAGACCTATGGAATATAAAATCAGTTGCCTATTCGAAAATAGAATTAACAAAATTATTCAAAATACTATTATTATTAATGTATAAAAATAATTTACTTATGCTTTTTAATTTTTTTGCAATTTCATAACATAAAAAATAAAATATGACAATAATGATGAAATGACTAACATGAAAATAAAAAAAAATAGATATATTGGTATGAAAATGTAAAAAATAATTCTACATGTAATGATGATATAATAACAATAAATATGAAACAAAATTCATAACAAAATAAGTAAAATATGAAGAATAAAAATATATATATACAATTCATTATATGTTAAAAGCATAATAATATTTTTAAAGTATGTTAAAAGACAAATAATTATATATAGCTAATTTTTGAAATCCAGTTGAAGTTATTGCTACAAAAATACTATGTAAAGTCACTATTTGTTATGTCGCTTTAAAAAAAAGATATAATAAGGTTTACAATGCATAATATTGACATATTATAATCTACAATGATGACATCACAAATTACTTAGTTTAATTATTTTTAAAAAATTATATTAGTTTTTTTACTTTTATTTATTTGAAAATGGAAGACAATTAATATTATTGAGAATGTGTTTTTTTAAAGGAAATTATGATTCATGGGTAAAATCAAAGTAGATGCATTAAGAGTAAAATCTAGAATCACATAAAAGGACTTGTTTTCTCTCTTTATTGTTATTATTTTATTTATGTTAATATTTTCTTGTTCATGTTTATTTGAATGCTTGTCATATTTATGTATGGTTAAATTTTATTGATGCTTTTTCTTGGTATATCATGCTAATCATAATATTTTCATTAAGTTTTTGGAGATTATATCTCTGAAAATTTTTTATTATAAAAAATTCTTATAATGCTATTTTCTAATATGATTTAAACTTCATAATAATTCAAACTTTTTTAACCTTAACACTAATTATAAAAGAAATTTTTGTGCTACTCATAATATGTGAAAATGTAACTACTTGCACTCCGAATTAATATTAGTTATGTGACCCTAACCCTTATCCCAACCCTCATTAGTTATTTTAATTCTAACCATAAGCTTTTAAAAAATTCTTTTTATGTGCAATCATTAATTTCACTCATATGGAAATGTATCTGGTTGCATTTTAGATGAATATTATATATGTCCAATATATGGACAGGGGACAAATTTCAAATGTTTGAAGCATTGTAAGAAGAATTCATATATGGGTCGTTAATGATATCTTCCATGTAATCATCCATTGAATAAAAATTTAGGATGCCTCATAAAACAACTGGTGGAGATGAAATACTTAAAGATATTGTTGATATTTTTATATCCTACGTAAAAAAGTAGGTGAAATCTATTCAATATAATAATACTTCAAAACATCAGACAAAGAAATTCGTATGTTTCAATATAGAACATTAGAAATTTCTTCATGTCTGTCAAAGCTTAATTATTATACACTTTGATAAAAATATTTACGAGAGTATAATTGATACTTTCTCAATGCCTCTCAAAAGAAAGATGACTTACTTTTTGCTTGACTTGACCTAGTTGAAATTGATTTAAGGACTCAACTTTCTCCAAGAGTTGACTCGAAGCACAATTACATTCCATAAGGACTTGTTCACATTTTTAAAATCTTTATGTACATAGAAGAATTGAAGTTACTTGGCTTGAAATATCATGATTATCATGCACTTATGCAACAATTAGTGCCTGTGACATGACCTTCTATTATACTTGGGTATGTAAGATATTTAAGAACAGGTATGGTAGCTGATGGTTGGTATGTTGAACGCACAACCTTTGAGTTGCAAGTTTGATTCCCACTAGCTACGCTCTACCATTGGGATGAAGTTGCCATGCTTTTCCTTGGGATCGCGAACAGGCTGGCCTAAGGCCCAATGATGGAGCTAGATTGTCCCACTTTGTAAAAAAAAGTATGTGAGACATTTTATGAAGATTTTGTATCTTATTTAATCAATCAATAATAAATGTGGTTGATGTATAAATTTTTGAATGAAGTGCACAATGAAATAGTGATCACATTATTATAAAATGTCTACATAATCAATGACCTAAAAACAACGTCATGTTTTATTTACATGAGTGCATGGAACTATGCCTATATATTTTAAATAATTAACCTATATATCTAAGATGGAACTTCACCCATATTAGATCACATATGTCTACAAATGCAAACAAGACTTCAATAGACAATAGAGATGCCTAGTATATTTGTTGGGTAATTGCGCTTCCACGGGTAGTGAGATTAAGAAATAGAAAACAACAGAAAACACAGAAAAACAAGCAATATATATCCCAATCCACCAGCATCCACGACAGAATCAAAAACGAGAAATCAACACAGGAAATAACGTGGTTCGCTAGTCGCTCAGTACGACTAGCTACCTCCACCAGAAAAATGCTTATGCGTTACAAATTAAAACCAAAACAGAACGTCTTACAGTATGCAGCACGCAGCAGTCACGAAATCACACAGAGAGGGGAGAGGGGTGATGAATAGTTCAAAAAAATGAGTCAAAAAACAGCCACCCGAAAAATAAATACAAATCATTTTATATGAAAAATAAACATCCGGTTCATTTAACCGAAGCAGGTCGGATCATGAAACGGGCCAGGGTCTGCTCCAAAAATTTAGGCCCGCTGATCGGACAGCGGGACCTCCATTATTGTGCTACTGCTGCATCCCCGTGCTTTTAATATTTCCTTTCCTGTACTTACATGAAAATATTAAAACAAATTATTAAGTAAAAAACAAATTACATATACAGCAATCTCCACCTTAATTTGTTTTGCATACAGATAGAGAGACACTCTTTATAAACAGTTAGTCCAAAAAAACTACATCTGATTTGATATGTTCAGTAAGTCAAGACAATGTCTTAACTTATTCAGAGTAACAGGTTTGGTAAACATGTCAGCTGGATTATCAGAAGTTGCAATCTTCTTTACTTGTACCCTCTTCTCAGATCGAATGAAATGATATCGTACATCAATGTGTTTTGTCCTCTCATGATGCACTTGGTCTTTTGCTAAACAAATAGCACTGAGGTTGTCACATAAGACTGTTGCAACCTCTTCATAAAGACCAAGGTCCTTGAGAAAACCTTTCAGCCATATCCCTTCCTTCGCAGCTTCAGTCAGAGCCATATACTCTACTTCAGTAGAAGATAAAGTAACAGAAGATTGCAGTGTGGCTTTCCAGTTAACTACTGAACCACATACAGTGAAGACATAACCAGTCATAGACCGTCTACTGTCAACATCTCCTGCATAGTCAGAATCAGAATATCCTGCCAGCAAGAGTTCAGATTCATTACCAAATATCATATCAACATCAGAAATCCCCTTGAGGTACCTAAGTATCATCTTAACAGCTTTCCAGTGCTCTTGACCAGGGTTTATCATAAACCTACTCACTACACTTACTGCATGAGCAATATCAGGTCGGGTACACACCATAAGATACATGAGGCTCCCGACAACACTAGAATAAGGATCCTTAGACATTTGTTCCTTATCAGATTCAGATTGAGGACAATATTCTAATGTCAGATGGAGGTTAGAAGCAAATAGTGTGGATAGAGGCTTACAAGAAGTCATTCCAAATCTAGATAGAAGTTTCTGAATATATTGTTTCTGTGAAAGAAACAATTTTCTTTTAATTCTATCTCTGATACTTAAAATTTGTTTTGCTCCTCCAAGATCTTTCATATCAAATTCAGAACTGAGGAGATCTTTCAGTTCCTGAATATCAAATTTATTTCTGGCAGCAATAAGTATATCATCTATATACAATAGCAAGTTGATATATGACTCATACTTGTGGCTTTTGAAATAAACACAGCAGTTATGGTCACACCTATTGTATTCATGACTAGTCATGAAATAGTCAAATCTCATGTACCACTGACGGGGAAACTGCTTAAGTCCATAAAGGGACTTCAGAAGCTTGCACACATGGGTTTCCTTGCCTGATACCTCAAAACCCTTAGGCTGGCTCATGAAGATCTCTTCATCGAGATCTCCATGAAGAAAAGCAGTTTTGACATCTAATTGTTCAAGTTCAAGATTCTAATGTGCTACTAATGCTAGAAGCACTCTTATTGAGGTATGTCTAACTACAGGAGAGAATATCTCGTTGTAGTTAACACCCTCTTTTTGACTGAACTAACTTGCAACTAGACATGCCTTAAACTTTAAACCACCAGTAATTGAGGCATCTTCTTTCTTCTTGAAAATCCATTTGCAATACACTATTTTTCTTCCCTTTGGTTTAAGTACAATGATCCAGGTACCATTCTTATGAAGAGATTCAATTTCTTCATTCATGGAAACCAACAATGACTCAGACTCAGGACAATTAACAGCATTCCTGAAGGAGGATGGTTCAGGAATGTCAATTTCTTTGGCAACTTGTAGGACAAATCCTATAAACTCATCAAAGCCGAATCTCAGAGGAGGACGTGCGTTCACCCTCCTTTGTCTATCCCTTGCAATACATTAGGGAATAGACTCTTCAGGTGCAGTTTCAGGATCATGTTCAATAATAGATTTAGCATCATTTTCATGATTAGCTATCATTTGTCTAGAAACAACATGCATCCTTTCTGGAGCTACAGATTCAGATTTTAGCTTCACCTTAAGTTCAGCTTGAGTAACATCAGGTAACTGAATAGGACTAGGTACTTGTTTCAGAATGACACTCTCGTCGAAGGTAACACTCCTAGAGAGTATAACTTTCTTTTCAGATGGTGACCATATACGGAATCCTTTGACTCCATCACCATAACCAAAAAATATTCCCTTGCGTGCTCGAGGTTCAAGCTTACCATCATTTACATGATAGTAGGCAATACACCCGAATACCTTCAGATTGGAATAATCTGCAGGTTTACCAGTCCACACTTCAAATGGAATTTTAAAGTTAATTCCACTATGTGGCGATCTATTTATCAGATGGCATGCTGTATTAACAGCTTCAGCCCAAAACTCTTTGCCTAAGCCTGATTGAGAGAGCATACATCTAGTTCTCTCCAGAAGAGTTTGGTTTATTCTTTCAGCAATGTCATTCTGCTGAGGAGTGTCCCTAACAGTTCTGTGTCTCGCAATACCTTTGTCCTTACAGAATTCCTCAAATTCAGACAAACAGAATTCTAGACCATTATCTGTTCGTAACAGTTTAACCTTCTTTTGTGTTTGATTTTCTACTAAGCTAAGCCACTGCTTAAACTTTATAAAAGTCTCGGATTTATGTTTCATCATGAATACCCAGGACATCCTGGAGTAATCATCAACTAAACATAAATAAAAACGAGCACTCCCAAGAGATGTGACTCTAGAAGGGCCCCAATAGTCAGCATGGATATAATCCAAAATACTATTTGTGCAGTGTATGGCTTTACCAAACTTAATTCTATGTTTCTTACCAAAAACATAATGATCACAGAAATTTAATTTACTGACTCTATGACCAACAAGAAGATTAAGATCAGAAAGAATTTTCATACCATTCTCTCCCAAATGTGCGAGCCGCATATGCCACATTCTGATAAGTTCAGCTTTGTCTTCAGATTCTAGCTCTCCGGATATGACAGCAATAGCCCCTATCACTGTGGAACCTATCAGTGTGTATAGCATTCCAGTTTTTTACCCCTTCAGTACAGCATCATCTTCTCGGTGAACATTCAGTGTTCCCTCTCTACCATTGAATGAATATCCCTGATCGTCCAAAACACCAAGAGAAATAAGATTCATTGTCATCTCAGGGACATATCTCACATTTGAAAGTGAGACAATTCGGTCATCCCAAGTTCTCAGTCTGATTGTGCTGATTCCAACCACCTTACATGGTTGGTTGTTCCCCACCACAGCATGACCAGCTTCCTTCTTGTCATATTTGCTGAACCACTCCAAGTGAGTGCTTATATGGAAGGAAGTACCAGTATCCAGGATTCAAGAATCTGATCTTGCGATCATTGTGGAGATTACCAACACAAGGTCTTGTCCATCATCCAGATCATCAAAAGTCACAGCAGCAGCAGGTGGGGGGTTAAGTTGACCTTGTTGTTCCGACCTTGCTCTTTTCTTCGGGCACTCAGTTTTCCAATGCCCTTTCTGTTTATAGTAGTGACAAATGTCACCCTCCTTTGACCTCTTCTGAATCTTATTTCCCTTCTTCTTGAATGGAACAGGTTGTGGCCTCCTGTTTGTCACCACCAATCTAGCAGGATGTTGTTCAAGTCTTTCAATCGCAGCCTTCTGCCTCATCTCTCTGGAGTGTAGGGCAGCCCGAACATCCTCTAGTGTGATCTCCTCTTTTCCCACAATGAAAGATTCAACAAAATTTTCATAGGAAGGAGGAAGAGAAACCAAGAGTAGAAGTGCAGCATCCTCATCATTCACCTTAGCATCCACATGTTTAAGGTCCATGAGGATGCTGTTCAAGTCATCCATATGCTTCTTCAAAGAGGTTCCCTCTTGCATCCTCAGTGTGAACAGCCTTCTCTTCAACAGAAGCTTGTTCGTCAATGATTTAGTCATGTACAGAGACTCAAGCTTGAGCCACAGTCCTGCAGCAGATTCCTCATCTGCTGCCTCAGCAATGACTTCATCCAACAAGCTCAACAGAATGGTGGAGTGTGCTTTCTCTTCACGTCTCCAAACCTCAGCCTTGGTTATTCCAAGAGCAGCAGTAGTGTGTGGACCGAAGCCTTGAACCAGAGGACTCCAAATATCGAAGTTTTTCAAATGGGCTCGCATTTTAATCTGTCACATACTAAACCCATTTCTGCCATTGAATTTCTCAATCGTGGTGTTTAGTGTTCCAGCCATTTCAATAGAATATTGCTTGTACAGAAAAATCGAAAACCCTAAATGCACAATTGCTCGAAAAATCCCAAACCAAGCTCTGATACCAATTGTTGGGTAATTGCGCTTCCACGGGTAGTGAGATTAAGAAACAGAAAACAACAGAAATCACAGAAAAACAATTAATATATATCCCAATCCACAAGCATCCACGACATAATCAAAAATGAGAAATCAACACAGGAAATAACGTGGTTCGTTAGTCGCTCAGTACGACTAGCTACCTCCACTAGAAAAATGCTTGTGCGTTACAGATTAAAACCAAAACAGAACGTCTTATAGTATGCAGCACGCAGCAGTCGCAAAATCACGCAGAGAGAGGAGAGGGGTGATGAACAGTTCAAAAAAATGGGTCAAAAAACAGCCACCCGAAAAATAAATACAAATCATTTTATATGAAAAATAAATATCCGGTTCATTTAACCGAAGCGGGTCGGATCATGGAACGGGTCAGGCTTTGCTCCAAAAATTTAGGCCTGCTGACCGGACAGCGGGACCTCCATTATTGTGCTACTGCTGCATCCCCGGGCTTTTAATATTTCTTTTCCTGCACTTACATGAAAATATTAAAACAGATTATTAAGTAAAAAACAAATTACATATACAGCAATATTAATATGCCAAATGACATGAAATATGTTAGTGAATTTGGCAATAGTTAGTGAAAATTATATAAGGGTACATTAGTCATTGCAAGGGGGTAAAAAAAAGAACACTTTGTATGCCACTCAAGTAATAGTGTTTGGAGATCAGGTAAATAATATTCATCAACAGAGTGTCTAGAGATCAGGTAAATAATATCATCAAAAGAGCAATATTAGTCTCTCGTACATGAGACTTGATCACGTGAGTGAGAATAACCTTCAGCTTTTAGCTAAAAAAATATATTGATATTTAACTAGTAAACTTCTTTTGATGAGTGTATGGATTGTATGGCTGGAAAGAGTTATAGAGTATGTTTTCACTCTCATCCTCATTCGATGAGACCGAATATCCTTGATATTATTCAAATCGACGTCTACTTCATACAGAGTAGAACACTATGTGGGCCCCTTTTTTTATCATATTTATTGATGATTAATTTAGGAAAGTGTGAACATATACACTAAAAACAAAAGATCTTGTTTTGATTGTCTTTTAGAATCTTCATGCTAGAGTTGAAAGAAAAAGTAGTAAAAAATTAATCTCCTTATATTTTGATAACAAGGAGAATATCGAGGTTAGTTTGAAAGCTATTATATATCTCATGGAATTAAACATAAAAAAATACTAACTTAGATATCATAATTAAATAGCATTGCAAAGAGAATAAACTAGACTATTGAAGAGAAAGTTAAGTGAATGCTTTCTCATACACATATTCCAATAAAATTCAAGGGAGAAGCTATGTGTACAACTATTAATATAATCAACAAGTAACTAGATGTGTCAACCGGGCCGAGCCAGCCTAGTTAGAGGTGTCAAACGGGCCGGCCCAGCACGGCACGGCCCGTTTTTCCCGTGCCCCGCCGTGCTACCGTGCCCTGCACGGCACGGTATTTTAAAGTCGGGCACGGCACGGCTCGTGGGCACGGTTCGGCCGTGCCGTGCCGTGCCCGGCCCGCTCGGGCACGTTTGCTCAACCGGGGTCCGGGTCCCGGGAGCCAAGAGGCAACACGCAACCGGCAACACCAACAGCCAAGCACGGGCACGGGCGCACGGCCCGTGCTTGGCACTTGGCACTTTGACTTGGCAGAATAAAAAAAAATTTTTTTTTTTTTAAATTTTTTTTTTAATTTTCTGTTTATCTTTATTTAAGTTTATGTAATAAATAAAAAATAAAATTTTTTGTAAAAAATATTACATTTAAAATTAAATGTAAGTATGTAAAAAAAAAATTAGAAAATTTATTTATTTTTTCAATTAAGTTTAGCATTTTTTAATATTATAATGTATTAATTAAATATTAAGATTTAAAGTTAATAAATTTTAAAATAATATTTAAATCTTAAATTAATAATTAAATACATTAAGTTAGTAAAAATTTTAATTAAAAAAAATTTAAACTACGCAAATAAAAATTACCATTCATGCTTTTGAAACCAATACTCCGAAAAAAAAAGTATAAGTTTCAACTTCAACACAACGTATAATACAAAGTACAAACAAAGCGTATAAATAAAAAAAAAATATCGAAAAAAAAGAGCAGATGAGCATCAATCGTCAAGCGGCATATAATGAGAATCATCAGCCGCAACATCAAGATCAGTATCATATGGGTCATCATCATCGGCAATCAGCTCCTCCGCCATCGTAGTGGATGTGGATGCGACTGCAGTGTCTGTCATAGTCCCAGCTTCAGCACGATCACTGATGCTAAATCTCGATTCCTCCCAATCCTTCAAACATGCCAAAGCCTCAACCATATCTGGACGTAATCTCGATCTCCTATCCGAAATCACGTTCACTGCAACAGAAAAAGCAGACTCCGATGCTACGCTCGACACCGGAGGAGTCAGTAGATCCCGTGCCATCCTAGATAGCACGGGATAGGCGGACTCATATGATTTCCACCACTGTAATAAATCAAGATTCTTATTGTCAGAAGGTGATAGGATTGAGCAGTAATCGGTATCTAAGTACCGAGACAGCTCGCTCCTATGTGAAGGTCCACCCCTACGTTTCCCCCTCGCTAGGTTAATGGAATAAGCGTCATCTCCGAACAAGGTATCAGTGTCCGTACTCACAGTCTCAACACCACCACCACCATACCTAGTATCGTAGTATGTATATAGGTCTGTCAACTTCTCGTAAATGAACCCTTCAGGTGGCTCTTCCAGGTTCATGCACGAGGAAATGAAAGTCAGGGTGTTTTCAACCCCTTCCACCTTAGCCCTAGGGTCCATGCATGCTGCGAGGCAATAAAGAGATGGAATGGTGGACCAGTACTTCAGGTACTTGGTCTCCATCTCTGCAACCATATGGGTGAGCGTCGGGTCCGCTCGATACATCCTAAACATGCTACTAATGTTGCATATGCAACGGAGTGCAATGCAAGTGGTGGGCGTATAAACCGACGAACACATATTCGTCGTGTCATAAAATATCTTCAGGAATTTCATAAATGAAATTCCTGAATCCCAGTCAGTGTCGTCAACAATAAGTTCGCCACTCTTACTATTGACGTAGTCGGATATCACGTGTTCGTATCCAACACATGATTCCAACATCAGGTACGTGTAATTCCAACGATGTCTCACATCAGATTGGAATTTCTTCTTCTTAAGATTCGCAGACAAACAGAGATTACCAAACTCTTGTAGTCTGCGAGGAGTGCGAATATACTTGAGTGCATTGCGTATATTTTCCAACGCGGGGGAACACACCTTCATACCCGCTTGAACTATCAGGTTAATAACATGACACATGCATCTGACATGAAATATCTCTCCTAATGGTGCGTCTCTAATATTCCTAACAAACATATTGATCGCTACTCCATTATTCGCAGCATTATCGAAAGTGACACTAAAAATTTTATTTTGAATTTTATATTCCCTAAATATTTTCATCATACACTCAAAAATGGCCGGGCCATCATGAGGATGAAGAATCTCTGTGAATCCTAATATTTTTTTATTTATTGTCCAGTTTGAATCGACATAATGACTAGTGATACATGCATAAGAAGAATCATCGTGACATGTTCATATATCGGACGTCACGGACACCACTCCACTAAATGCCAAAAATTCCTTAATTATTTTTTGTTTTTCTAACTTATATATCTTTAGTATGTCACTCCTAGATGTGGACCTAGGAATCCTACGATAGGATGGCTGAAAATAAGTCTGCATGATGCGCACTACCCTCGGATCTTCCGAAAATCTGATCGGAAGACCCATCAATGTGATGAGCCTGGCCATGCCGTCCCTACCCAACTCGCTGGAGTATACGAAGGGAGTAAACTTTGAGACTGAACTCGATCCAGTCTCAAAAAATGTAGTGCCAAGTTGGGTTTGCCTAGGATCTAACGGTCCATGTTTTTTGGAGCATATTTCAGCATGCCTCTTTAGGTGCCCAGTCCCACATGTACTCTTGCATGTTAAAAGTCGCATACAATATTTGCATTGTGCCATTTCATGTTCCTCACCCCTAACATCTAATTGTGTTATTATTTTAAAATGTGTCCAAACTAAAGAAGTCCTCCTAGTTTTTTGTTTTTTAGAACTTTGGGCTGAGATGACAGGAGAAACCAAAGTTTCAGGAGCCACAGACGTTTGTGTAACACTAACATTTTCATTTTCAAAATTTAAATTTGTGTTAGGTGAATTTGTCATTTTTTATTTTTCGTACTTTTTTCTAGAGAGAGAAGCTTTAGAGATAGAAAATAAAAAAAAAGCAAATTATATTACCCGGTAAAAGCAATGAGGTCACTCACGTGCAAGATGCACCGCAGCCCGCAGGAAGCTTTGATGTTCAAAACTCAAGTTGAGTTTCACGAAAATCCAAGCCGAAATCAAAAACACGAGGGCCGAGAGAGAGAAGCACGGATTATGTGAGAGAGAGAAAATATAGAGAGGATTAATGTTTTTGAAAAACATAAATTTTATAGGGAGGGGGGTAGAATTTATAGGCTGATTAAAGTTTTTTTTTAAAAAAAAATTATTTTTTTATTATTTTTTTATTATTTTTTTGAATTTTTTTATTATTTTTAAGGGGCAGAATCACGAGAACCGTCGGATTCTGCCCCCTAGCCGTTGGAGTCGAATCCAAGGGCTGAAAATCGCTCAAATTTTGAAAATTTTTTTTTTCCCGTTAGATATATCGATTTTCTCGGTTTTCGGCAGAAAATACCGCGGGTCGGGTCTGTTTGGACCCGACCCGCGGTCTTTTTACCGGGGGGGGGGGCCCTGAGCCTGATGTGTCGAGTGACTCGAGTCACGACTCAGTGAGTCGTGTCGAGTGACTCGAGTCACGACTCAGTGAGTCGTGACTCGTGACCGTGAGTCGCGACTCACGCCACGACACGCGTGGCACGCCGCCAGTGCCACGCGTGCCTGCGGGACCGGCACGGGATGGACCCGTGCCGGCGTGCCGTGCCTAGGCACGAGCCGTGCCGGGCCAGCACGACACGATTTGGCCGTGCCTGGACCGGCATGAGGCACCTCTAAGCCTAGTCCGGCATGAGGCACGACACGATTCGGTCGTGCCTGGGCCAGCACGGCATGATTTGGCCGTGCCTGGACCGGCATGGCACGGGAATTTTCCATGCCCATGTCCGTGTCGTGCCTGTCCAAGGCACCAACCATGTCGTGCCGAGGCCAGCCGGGCCTCCTGCTGTGCCTGGCCCGACACGGTACCATGGCCCGTTGGCACGGTATCTCGGCACGAGCCGAGAAACCATAATTTTTTTTAATTAAGGGTTCGGCTGTGTGGCGGCCGACAGCGCGCATCGAAACCATAATTTTTTTTAAATTAGAGGTTCAGCTGCGCGACGGCGCGACAACGCGTACCAAAACCCTAATTTTTTTTTTAAATTAGGAATTCGGCCGGACCTGGCCTAACCTGGTGGATTCGTGCCGTGGGCTAGTGCCGAACTGACCTCCACAGAATCGTATCATGCATGCCCGGCACTAAAGCATGGCCGGGCTGGCTAAAAATGGGTCGGGCCAGTCGGCACGTTCCATTTGACACCTCTACATGTACCCTACCACCTCTATGGATGAAGATAATTTCAATAAAATATTGCTCTGTAAATATATTTTATATGATCACTTATGAATTTTTGGCTATAGAGCCTACATTCATATCCTAAAAGATAAATAATATAAGCTCGATGATATTATACATCAATGCATCTTCATTACCTTTGGACACAAAAGGTTGTTAGAGACTATGTGACCCAATTTCTTAAATTCTTGTCTGGAGTAGATATATGGTTTTTCTAGAGAACTATTTTATGGATAATAGTCATCTAAGTAGAAAGGAAAGTGATTCTATAAAGATTCGTATATCGTAGATTTGGTGCCAATTCTTTGGATACACTCATACACCTACTATTTTTGAGCCATAAGATATATCTAATATTTTTCACCCTCGGGATATACTTATTGAGGAGATGAAAAATCGTATTCTAGATGGAACTAGGCAAGACTTAGCTATTCATGATGATACATCTTAATTTGAACAGAGAATATCATCTAGCATCTAGCGTGTATCCTCTAGATTCCTTGATTGTATATTATTCATTGATATAGATGAGCATGAACTCTTTTAGGAGGCTATAACTTTAGAGAATAAAGAGGGATAACTTTAAGCTATGTAGGAAGAGATGGAGAGTCTTCATGTTAACCATACTTACAATCCAATACCCTTACTGGAAGGGAAGTATGCTTTGAAAAATAGATAACTCTTTAAAATAAAACTCAATGATAATTATTCTCAATCAAGATACAAGGCTTGATTAGTAGTCAAAGAGTTTAGTCAAAAGAAAGGAATTGATTTTGATAATATATTTTCTCTAATAGTTAATATATCTTTTATTTGAGTAATTCTAACTTTAACTACTAGCTTAAACATAGAAATTGATCAAATCAATGGGAAGATTGTATTTTTTTTTCATGGTAGTATTCATGAGACTCTCAATATGGATTTTTCTGATGGATTTATTATAGAAGGGAAGCAAGGTCTTGTTTGCAAACTGAACAAGAGCTTATACTCTGATGAAGGGGCTGCCTACAAGAGTTTGATGAAATGGTTTAAGAACTCTTATATATTCATGTAGTCTCATGACTTTCAGGCTTCAGCACACATTTTGTGAATACTATATTTTTTTCAATAAATAATCAGGTGATTATAGACTTATAGTTTTATTATATATTGATGACATACTGATTATTACCCATAATAGAGTGCAAATTGATAAAATTAAGGGGGAGCAAAGAAAAGTCTTTTCTATGAAGGACCTAGGCCCAATCAAATAGATTATAAGGATGAGTATCATTCATGTTAGGTCTTCTAGGTGTATTTGGTTATCTTAATAATGATATATTGGTAAAATTCTTAATAGCTTTTTTATGAAAGAAGCTAAGCTGTTCTGGTGGGGTACTTAGTTTTTGTGACATAAAATTAATATCATGACCATTTAAATTTTATGAGATAAGTATTAATGTGACTTCATAATAATATCATAACCATAAAAAATATATTGCATGGTAGTATGATTGTACTAATGAGATGGCAGGGTTATATTGTATAAGGATTATCAAAACTAATCATGTAAAATTTTGGCCAAGGATAGATGTTGGGGTTGTGCAACACTACATACTCTACTCATTAGCTAAACAGTACCAAAAACCTATCAATTTCACAACTATGTATCTAACCAATCTAATATTTTTGCTATAATATCAAAAAGTATATCTTGTTTTTATCCAATCAAATTTAGTGCACCTTCAAAGGGTTTCATCACACAATACAAGTCCGTTTAATTTGTATTATATTTTCCTATTTTCTCTATCTACTAGTCCTCTTGATATTTTTTATCATCTTCATTTATATTGTCTCTTTTCTTTATTGCTCTCATCTAATCTGCCGTGATGAACTCGTGTAGTATCCCAAATGATTCAATTCTCCCCATTAATCTAATATCTAACTATTGTATTCTTTTCTCCGAGAGTTTGTAGATTCAGTCATCAAACTTTTCTTGCATTGTCATAAAAGACATGTCTTTTTGATGTAGTTATTTGTTCCATATCACATCATATTTTTTAAGTTCTTTAGTTACTATTGTGCATAGAGAGAGGATCTCATTCTTTAATTCTTTCTTAATTTTTTCGACATTCGGCTGCATTTTTTTCAAAATATACAAAATATCCACAAATATACCTTCATGCACATCTAAGGAAAGCTCAATGTGAGCTAGATTATCTTCTTGCCTTCATTCCCTTCTTTCCATTTTTTGTATGTCAGCTCCGTTAAAGGATGGATCTTCCCAAATTTTTGCTAGTCCTTCCTCTTAAAGTATTGCCTTCTTCCCTTTTCTATATCATATTTTTTTACATCCAACAATATTAAGGGGATATCATTAGATACATTGTATTAACTTGTTCATCTATATAGAATCACTTGGATATACATAACAAAGTGATAAAAAATATTGAAATAGTTGGCTAGAAAATTCGTCCCTAAGAAGTTCAAAAATTAATTTCTTCAAAATTTTATTCATATCAAAATAGTACCCAATAAAGATGATATACAACAGAATTTCTTGATCATAAATGATAAGCGAGACATGAAGAGTCCATAATATAAATAAAAATATGAAATACAACTAAATTTTACTCACCTCCATGAGTCATCCCCTCATCAAATATCCATATGTTCTCTTTGAAGTCACCATTCATACATCATTTCCATCCATCAACAAATTAGTGATAGCTAAAAAATTATATTACCTATGAAAGGATTCAAAATCTATGATATTCTTAGTGCCTAGGAATCTAAGTAGCTTGTAAATTATTTCCTAATCAAAGCACACCCAAATGACTCTCACATAACATATTTTCTCTCATTTATCCTCCAAATTAGCATAAATTTTTTCAACAACCAAAATAATTTTGTTGTTCTCTATGCATACAAAATAATTTTGTTGTTCTCTATGCATACAAAATAATATCTAATTTCTCTTCATGATAATATATCCAAAAGAGTAATGAATTCACTAAATCTAATTTCTCCATTAAAGCCCTTTTTAGACATCACAAAATTTATTTATCATTGCCCAATATTTTATAACAAAAGTTTACATGGGTTTCTTTCTCTCCCTTTCTTCTTATGGCTCATTTTTGCAATATTTTTCTTTGAAGATCTTCTCTCTTCCACCAAGTCTTGTTTAATGAAGGTCATGATTTTATAGACTTGTTTTTTCTTCTATAAATAAAAAGTGATAATATTAAGTCGAGCAATTTTTTCAAAGTCATGGAGCTAGATCTAATTCATGGCTTTTTCCACGCAGTCTTTATAAAATTTTTTTTTAGTAACACAAACACCAAAGTTACAGCTCTGAAAAACTACTACAACTTTTTCATTAAATTTTTGATGGATTTTTTATTTTATAACACCAAAGTTATGGCACTATAAATGGTTGTGGTTTTAAAATAAATGATTGTGGTTTTAAAATAATTTTTTTCAGAATTGCAACTAATTTAAATCTATGGTTCTTATGTGTGAAAGGTTTAAGTGTGATGATGTATATAAAATATTTATTCTCATAATAAAAATACTTTATCAAACAAGCAACATAAAAAAAATTTAGGTTAGCTACCAAATCATACTATGTTTAACTTCCATTGCTAGATAATCAAAATTTTATTTTCTCTATATGAAATCTCAACTATCCAAGGTAACTTCTCAGTATATTATTTTGCCATTTTTTTTCCTATACTTTTAGTATTAATTATGAATGTTAGATAAATAATCATCTTGATAATCTCATCTACGATGATAGTTGGGATGGAGCTCCTTGTCTTGCATGCATTCTTGTCAAATGTTAGGCTAAATTAAGATTTATAGTTAGTATAACATACTTGTGTATGATAAATACATGATTTTATAAGGTTTATGTTTGTGTTAAATTGTGATTAGGATATCGATTGACATAAATGTTAATTAGAACTAAAATTTATGTTTTTCAACACATCATAGGTTTATTTGTATTACTCATGGTAGATAGTGATATGTATATTATGAGATATACTCATGCAGTAAAATAAGAAGGAAGTGATAGTCTTTCTAATCTTACTGTATGACATAAATCTATGTATGAAAACCCAAGATTGAGATAGGTTTAATCATTATAATTAAAATGCTTATGAAGTCAAAAACATGAATATACTTCAACCAATTTATTATGCATATTTTAGAAAAACTAACCTTAAGTGATATGGAGGTCAAGTAGAACATCTAATCTAGGAGTTTCATCATATCATGATAATAATTTATTTGTTGTGGCAATTGGGGTTAGATAATTCATGGGGCACATGGAAGAGGATGTATTACATATGGTGGTGATAGTCTTGTGAGTCAATTCCTCTTGTATGATTTTCATATGTAAGACGCATAGAAAAACATATGTTAAGTCTACATGTATATTGCTTACAAAACCAAAAATACAAATATAATTATTACCACATAATCTCAAATCTTTTAGACATTAGAGGTCAGATAATTGAAGCGCATATTTAAAAAAAGTGTCAAGGATATATGATATATTGTCTAAAATGAATAGTGTGTAAATGACCTATGAATGGAACAGCATGTCGCTTTAATGATGAAATACTGAGATGATAACTATAAGGGGACTATTCTTAGTAGTGATAGTATAAGGATGAATTTTACCTTGTACACAAAAAGGGCACTTGAGTATTTTTTTTTATACTAATATATCTTTCATCTGATAATCAAGCATAATATTGATCAATTACTAAAGAAGTATCATCATGCACAAAGAAGTGAGCCAGTCCTTGAGTCTAAGTATGCTTTTGGAAACTAATGTATATCTACTCAACTCAAGTAGTTGTTAGTTCATTAATGGTTAATCGAACTATCTACACAACTCCTTGGAGATCGATATCTAAACTCATGTCTATTTTATAACTTGTATGACACTTTATATTTGCAAGACTATGTTGAACAATTAACAATTGTCCAACTAGATTTTAGGATCAAATTAATTAACAATGAATTTTTTTGGTACTCTTTCAAAGTCCTAATAATAAAATTATAGATCATAATTAAATCATATTATTGCTAACATTTTATGTTTATAACATTAACAATTTCTATCAAGAAATCTTTTATTGCCCTAATAGTCGTAATATTGTGCTCAACAAAGTCGAACACGCATGAAAGAACATGACCATGATTATTGATATTCAAAGAGAAATCAAGGAAACATTTTTTTTATTCAAAATTATGACCTTTGAAAAAGATTAATGAAAAATATAGACAAAAATCTTGTTGATAAAAAAATATCACATGAATAAATTTATCAACATCCTAAGTGAATTAGTAATCCATGATGTTGATACATAACTTTCAATTGAGACTCAAAAAAAAAAAAACATTTTATTAACTTCAATTATGTTACATAACAAATGAAAAAACTATAAATATGCAATAATACTATTAATATAGGCACTTAAATCTTCACCTTGCTTACTTTTAATAGTCAAAGGCCATGTTATCTACTTTTTTTTTGTTTTTTGTTTCATATAAAACTAAAATGTTAATAGTTTAAACTTGAAATCAAAAACAAAATATATTTTACAAAAAGTTGAAAAAATAAAAACAAAATTGAACATTAGTTAATTACATGTATTCAAAGAATGTTTCATTTATGATTAAATTTGTTGAATATCATCATAATTAGATATATTTTATCTATTTTTTTTCCACACAATTGTGTACTTTCATTTTTCTAATCTTTGTATTATTTGTGAATGACCCACACAACAATGTGAGGGCCTAACCTAAGTTCAAAGTTGTATTTGCCTAACAAAATCATTAATTAAATGAGAATCACAATTGTTATGTTTTCTCTACCATATATTTAGTGGGCGTTTTTAAAATAAATCATTAATTATTTGTTTAGCTTGTTTGGGCAATATTAATGTAGAAGTAAAAGTCTCATTTATTGAGTTAGTTTTGTTTTAATTTTCATTTATTTTGTTATCAAGTCACTATTTGGCAACATAATAAATACCAATAAAAATGATCTTAGAAAATTTTAGGAAAAATTATGCATTTATGCTAAGAAAAATATCCACCTTTTTATAAAATATTAAGAAGAGAAAACCTCTCTCTCTCTCTCTCTACACACACACACACACACACACACACACACACACATTTTGGTGATCTTAAATGGGGAAACTTGAAATTGTTCCTCTCCTCATCCACACGCGCTTAAAAAATGCAACACAAAATGAAAAAAAAATCATTGTTTTTGAAAAACTTCTATTGTATATCTTTTATGAAAACATATTTTGTGAATATACATTTTCGAAGAATACACACACACACTTTATACTATATATATTGTATATTATATATTATGCATACAATATTTTGTGTATATATGTTTTTTCAGATGCATAGTATACTAGCGATAAAAATTTCTGATATATCCACTGGGATATCTCTGAAATATCCGTAAAATTCCAAGTATCAATATTTACATCAAACCTTATATTTTTATATTTGATTGATCCTCATATAAAAATATACACTAATATATCTCTAATATATTTAATATATCCATTAAATCAAAGTACCAATATTTCTATCAAAATTAATATTTTAATCCTTAAGTACACTTAATATACATGTTTTTTCAAAAACATAGATAAGTGCTTACACAAAAATGTGTAAGCACATATGTGCCTTGTTGAAGGTCACAACAAGGTGTGGCATGTGTTCTTGTGCCCTATTGCCTATGCACGCCTAGGGTATGGGTCACATTAGTGGTTGTCGTGTTGGATAAGATATTTATCTTTCAAGGTGTCTTTGGAATGTAAGCATATGTGTTTTCAAAAAAAAATATGTACATCATGTATATATATTGTGTGTGTATGTTTATACAGTCTAACTCACAAATATTTTTTCGAAAAAAATGTACACATACAAAAATATGTGCATATTATATATTTTTTCAAAAACTTATACAATATACTCTGTGTGTGTGTGTGTGTGTGTGTGTGTGTGTGTGTGTGTGTGTGTATTCCAAATATACATATATAGAATACATTTTTTAAAAACATTTAAAGCATTAGTATTTGTTCTTCAAAAATATTGATTTTTTTAAAGTAAGTTGAATCAGGAGAGGTTCAATTTTGTGTTTTCTCATTTTAATGTCCCAAAATATAAATAAATAAATAAATATATATATATATATATATATTGCTCTGAGGCTTATTTTCTTAAAATTTCTTAAGATGAGGTTTCTCTTAAATATAAATAAGTAACAACTGCCCTCTAATAATTAATTATCTAATAACTAATTATGATCTCTTGTAAATTATTTATGACAAATATTTAATAATTATTTTTAATATTTTATGACAATTTCAAAACCCATAATTTGTTGAATATTATGTAGATATTAATATATTATGTATTAATGTTATATATGCATTATTCGAGTCAAATTAAAAATTATTGATTATAATAAAAATACACTATGTTGATTATGACTTATGAGACCTTCATAATATATGGTCAAGAAAAAAAAAATATTTAAAAAATATACCAAAAAATGTTTCCATTTTCCAATTGGCAATCATTTAAATACTTAAGAAACACGTAGAAGTCCACAATGACCTCCCAAAATGGTCCACTCGAGGGCACATGTTGACTTATGTTCCTTCGTGTCCAAATCAAATATGGATATGGTGGTCTTATTTTTTGTTAAAAAAATAAGGAAAAAAAAAAATCTGGAGGGCATAATTCAGCGAAAAGAAAAGACACAGGGGTGCCCTATCCGGGCTGCCGCGTCCTTGGCCCTTGCTCTATATCGTCCGTCATTACCATTTTTGTTGTGCTTTATTTAACCTTGAAATTCATCACGTCCTTCAATGTCCATAACAGAAAGTTGATGGTGTCGCCATTAATGATGTGTACCTGTTGCTAGGAGGTTGCAGTTGCCATTTCGCGTCTTATTTTCCCCATTCGTTTCAATCTCAAACCTCATTTCTCCATCAAATTCTCACTTTCTCTGCTCTGTTAACGTAAAGTCGATTCCGTTCATCGTCACGTTCGTGATCGTCGAAACTCTTATTGATTGGCACTGAAAACAAGGAAACATTTCGTTCGGAGTCATTGTGCATGAGCTGGATTTATCTCGCCCGAGGACGGACTTCCGGCTGCCGGAGTGCTGCTCGGACTGATCACATTGTTGTGAGACGGCGAGGTGTTCGTTTTCCAGGAGGGGTTTTTTGGTGGCTCACATGTGATTAGGTGTCATCTCCGCTCTGTTTTCTCTCTCTTTGGAAATCATATCCCGACAATGTCTCCCTCTATTTTCAACATTTGCCTTCCACAGTCTGTTCTCCGGACATCCTCTGTTTTTATTTCAGGTTTTAGAGCTAGCGATACAGACAGAGAGGGAGAGAGAGAGAGAGAGAGACTATCTTGAAAAATAGATTGCGGAGGTAATGGTTTCTGATAAAAGATCGATGATGCCTTCGAATCTAGATTGTTTCCTCCTCTGCACCACCCCGTCTGTTAAACCCCAATTCCTCTCAAAGGTTTGCTCGTCTCTCTCTTTGTTTTTTCAGCTTTCATTTATGGCCTTCATCTTGCAGATAACCCTGCTTGTTTAGAAAATCTAAATTCCGCATGCAATTGTTCGATGGATTGGTTTGGTTTGGTTTGGTGGTGTTACAGAGTGAGATCAGGAATTTAAACAAGATGTGGAATCCATGGGAGAGAGATACAATGGAGTATTTTCTCCTGGGGGACCTGTGGAATCGGTATGATGAATGGAGCGCATATGGCGCCGGCGTGCCCGTTAGATTAAAGAAAAGCGAAACGTTAATTCAATATTATGTGCCCTATCTCTCTGCAATCCAGATTTTTACGAGCAGTTCGTCCGTCACCACTCTCAGGTACCCCCTTCCATATTTTCTTGCAGAGAGGAACGAACCGATGAGGGCGGGAAATGGGCAAAATCCATTGATCTGATCCATGCCGATTTCACGATAGATCGTGTGAGATGGATCAGAGCCATTGATCTGAACCTCGAAATCTGCTTATTCTATCGAAAAATCCTGCGATGATCCGCGGAGATTTACTTGAGTTCTAACATGAATTTTTCAGGGAAGAAGCTGAGATGGGTGAGAGTGAGACAAGCGATTCGAGCAGCTATGAGAGTGATATTGGGGAAAAGCCATGGAGGTGGGATGGATGTTCTTCAGAGGAAGGAGGGTCTGAACACGACAGTACTCTCTGGCATGTGAACGACAAATTGGGGTACCTATATTTCAGCTACTTCGAGAGCTCACCTCCTTGTGGAAGAATTCCTTTAAAGGATAAGGTGCGAACCGCATCTATCATCCTCCATTGTTGAGCTAAGCTGCACTTATGAATCGTCTTTCTTTTGTTGGTTTTTTAGATCGACGAGCTTTCTCGTCTATATCCTGGTTTGAAGTGTTTGAGGAGCGTCGATCTTTCTCCTGCAAGCTGGATGGCTGTTGCATGGTCTCTTTATCTCTCTCTCTCTCTCTATGGAGTTGGTTCTTCTTCTTCTTCCTTGGTGCTTAGCAATGAATAATTGAAACCAGGTACCCGATTTATCACATTCCAACGGGAAGAACGATAAAGGAGTTATCCACCTGCTTTCTCACCTACCACACTATTTCATCATCATTTCAAGGTAAAATCACAGTGTTGATGCATCCTAGAGTGGCTGTTTGGGGCTGATTTGTTTGTGTTTGTTGTCTTCCTTTGTTCTGACGACCATATAGAAATGGAGATGGATGATGATTCTGAGAGCCCGAATTCGAAAACGAAGCAGAAGGGAGGAGCAAGCATAGGTCTTCCTGCATTCGGGATGGTCACCTACAAGATGCAAGGACATGTTTGGGATTCGGGAAATTCCGGCAAAGATAAGGAGAGGGTGGTGTCCCTCCTGAGCATAGCGGATTCATGGCTAAAACAATTACGAGTTCAACATCACGACTTTGATTACTTCACCGGAGGGCAACGATTCTGAAAATTAACTGTTTCACTCCAAGGCTTTCATCTGCGGAACTGACTCTCAACGATTCAGAGTGGCTACAGAACTTTTTTTTACCCACCCACCCTCTCTCTCTCTCTCTCCCTCCCTCCATCTCTCTGTCACTCTCTCTTTTCTATCTTTGTTTTTTTGGGTTGGTGCTGCTGCTGCTGCTGCTGCTCAAGAGCATGTCTCCTTCCTTGTAGATGGATCTGAATGGGCGAGCAGGATAAGATAAAGAAGAAGGTTATGGAGTTTTGCGTTGCTTTTGTCTGGTGCAGCTCATCTTGCGAATGGCATGGCACGAAGACTTATTTTTCAATAATTATACTGCTTTTCTTTGCATCGTGTCACTGCTCTTCAGTACAATGGCATGAACAAAAAGAAAGAAAGAATTGAAGAACAATTTGTGTGGGAAGTGAAGTTTAACCCGTTGGTGATGAGTTTTGTGAATTTGGGTTATTTGCCTCTCCATTTGAGCTAGTTTTTGAATTTCATACTTATGCTAGAACTCATATCTAGTTGAGAGTCGCCTCCATATGTCCGCTCTAAATTTTCATGCTCAAACAATCAACTCTTGGTGTGAAGGAGAGAGAGAGATAGATAGAAAGATAGAGGGAGATAGAGAGGGAGAGGGAGAGAGTGTGTGGGGGGGTGAGGAAAAGGGAGGAGGTGAGAGGGGAGAGGAGAGATAGAAGAGAGAGGAGAGGAGAGATAGAAGAGAGAGGGGGGAGAGAGAGGGAGGGGGACAGAGAGAGGAAGGGAGAAGAGAGGAGGGAGAGAGAGAGAGAGAGAGAGAAGAGTAGGTGGAGGGGAGAGGGTGAGAGAGAGAGAGAGGAAGGGAGGGGAAAGAGAGATGAAGGGGGAAGAGAGGAGGGAGAGAGAGAGAGGAAAGTAGGTGGAGGGGAGAGGGTGAGAGAGGGAGAGGGGGGAGAGAGAGAGCACGGAGAGGGAGCGAGAGAGAGAGAGAGCACGGAGAGGGTGAGAGAGAGAGAGAGAGAGAGAGCACGGAGAGGGGGAGAGAGAGAGAGAGCACGGAGAGGGAGAGAGAGAGAGAGAGAGCAATGAGAGAGAGATGAGAGGGAGAGGTAGGGGGAGAGAGAGAGAGAGAGAGAGAGATAGAGAGCACGGAGAGAGATGAGAGGGAGAGGGAGGGAGAGAGAGAGACTACAATAATTACATATAAGATTTTAATTATTGTACATTAATTATTTAAATGTAATTTTTTCTGGAGTTTTAATTCGGTCAGACGAAACATGTTATCCATTATTTACTTCAATATAATTTTTGGCATAAATAAAAAGTTTTGTGAATAAAAAATAAATAAAATATAAATTGGAAAGCAGTTAATAATTAAAAATTGTCAGAAATTGTGATTGCTCTTTTGTGGGATGCCAGGAAGAGGAAGGTGCGAGCTGACGAGCAACATGGCCGACAGGTCCCCAATTTGGATTTTTGATTATTCCGTACTGAAACAAGGATGACGTATGCAATGACAGCATATTATTTCTAATTTGGATTCCACCGAAATTAAATATCTTATATGTAAAATTATGATAATTCATCCCAAAATAAAAATATTTACGCTTTGATATTCTTTTTTTTTTAATATTCTAGAAATTCAAATAAAAAATATTTACAATTTAGGTATATTTTGAGCACCAAAAAGTAAAACCCAAATTTGTCCATTTATCATGAAAAAAAAAACAAATAAAATCATTTTATTATCTTCGAAAATAATATATAAGAGAGGTATATTATTTTCAAAAATAATATCCATATTATCTGTTACATGTTTTTTAAAGGTGATTTTATTAATAAAATAAAAAAATATAAGAATTATATAGCTAAGATCATTTTTTTTATTTTATTAATAAAATAAAAAAAAAACAAATAAAATCATTTTTTGAAGGTGTATCCCTCTAATGTGAATTTAAGCATAATAAATACATGTGAATTTACCTAATAATCCTATTTTAGACTTAGAATTCAACTTGAATACACAATATATTGCTTTTGAAAATAGTATATCTCACATATACTCTTTCCCAAAATAATAAACAATTTTATTTGATTTTTTAATGATAAGTGCTAATTTGGGTTTTTGATTTTTTGATGCTCATAAAGGGACCCTATATATATATATATATATATGCGTGCATGTGTGGGTGTGTGTGTGGGTGTGTGTGGGTGTGAGTGTGGGGTGTGGGTGTGTGTGGGTGTGTGTGTGGGGTGTGGGTGTGTGTGTGGGTGTGTGTGGGTGTGTGTGTGGGGTGTGGGTGTGTGTGGGTGTGGGTGTGTGTGTGGGTGTGTGTGGGTGTGTGTGTGGGGTGTGGGTGTGTGTGTGCTCTTGCTTCTCAAAACATTATGAAAATGGGCTCAGAGTATAATTATTTTTTTGTGACTACTTAACATAATTTAACTTGTATTGTATATGTATTTTGTACCTACGAGATAATATTTTTAACTATGTGCTCGGTGTTCCACCTTTATCACTCATATGGAACAATGCAAGATAAAATTGGATTATTAGAATGGGTGGTGGGGGAGGGTGTTGGTTAGCTATTTCATAAATAACTTAAAAAATACTTGCTATTATAATAAGAATTGAGAAAAAAAAAATTAAGATTTTTTTTCTCAAAAAAAAAAAAGAGTAAATATCAACTTTATTTAATTCTATATTTTACAAAATTAGACATTGTATTATTCTTTTATAAAAAGTCATCAAGTATGTATAATTGAAATATTTTAAATTACTCATCAAATTTATATAATTGAATTCTTTTGAAATGCCTTATTAATTTTTTATAAATGATTAAAAAAAAAACTATCTGCATCAACTCACCTTTTAATAGAAAAAGAACTCTCACTTGATATATGCAAAAAAAAATACATATACCACTCTTCATAAAGTCATGAAAATACAAATATTCTTTGACAATTTTATCATTAATCTTTTACAAAATATAAAAAATAATCATATTTCGCCTATCATAGCATGTGTAAGTGCTAATTATTGTTAGAAATATATACTAGTTATTTATTATTTCTAATAAGGGTAGAATAGACTTTGCACATTGTTTACTATATATACCTTTATTTCAATGTAAGAAAGAACACTAGCCACAATTTTATATTTTACAATTCATTCTTCGAATTTTCACATGTTATTAGAGGTACTATGATTTTTATTTTATGTTTAATTCATATGTGCAAAATTTCATGGGAGGAGTTTGCATTCCAACCATGTTCTTCATGGATCATTGATCAAATTTTTTTGAAATTTTGTATATCTAAAAGTTTCGTTTGTAGTAGAATCGCAAGCTCATGCTCATTTTGGAGGTTTGTTCACTTGAAATTTTTGTTTACTTGTTTGATTTGTATCTGGTGGTTCTTTTGTTGGTTGATGATGACTTTTGAAAGGAACGACTTTCTTCAATCTATTAGTGTTAGACTTGTCCTTTAAGCAAACCTACAAATAATAAAGATGAAAAATATATTGAAATGATAGATGATTGGGATTGGGAAGTAAATAATTCAAAAATACTACATTAGATTAATAATTCTATTTATTGAAATACAGTTGACTAAATATGAGACTACAAAACAAGTTTGGGATCATTTGACAAGATTATATATACAATCAAACTTTGCAAAAAAATATAAATTAAAATCTGACATAAAGGTAGTACAACAAAAGGATATGAGTATTCAAGAAATTTATTCCAAGATGGTCAATCTTTCGAATCAATTGGCACTGAAAGAATCTGAGTCACTTCAAAATAATGTTGAGTATATAACTCATAGTGAGAGACAACACATTGTCCAGTTCTTGATGGCACTTTGTGATGACTTTGAGGGGCTTGAGGAAACATTTTGCATTGTTAGCCATATACCTTTGTCGATGTAGTAGTGAGTGAACACTTAGCTAAAGAAACTCACATTAAGACACATGCAGAAAAAGGTTCTTCCTCAACATTTAATTCATATGTTCTTGTTGTTCCTGGTAAGCCTATTTTAAAATATCCATCTAAATGGACAAGTTGGTCGTGATGAATGAAGCTTTTGTAAGAAAAAAAAGACATTAGAATGCTCAATATCCTGAACTATCGTCCAGATCTCCAGCACATCAGTAATCTTCACCAACATAATCACATCCTTAGTGGCGTCCATCACTATCTTCATTGCTTTGGCATTCTTACTGGAACCATTTCCATATGGCAACTTCTATAGAGCAGTATCCACATTTCCTCAATATATAGTCATTATCACAACTATATGTCATATCCACTCCATTTTCAATAGATATGAACACTGCCAGTATATTTTCTTCCTTGTGGGGTCTTAGGTTCTGGTGCTTCTCATCATGTCTCATTCAATTAGCATCCTTTGTATTTATGTCACAATCTATTTCCCCTACCTATGTTATGAGTGATGATTGCACTCGCACACCTTTTGTAGGTCTTGATTCTATATTCATTCCTCATTTATCTCTATCTGATATTTATTACATTCCAAAACTTAATATGAATCTTGTATCTATGAGTCAACTTTGTGATTTTTTATTATTCTATTTATTTCTCTTCCACTTCTTATTATGTGTAGGATCTTCAATTCACGTATTGATACCCCCACAATAAAATGGAGTAGTTGAAAGATAACATAAACATATTGTTGAAATAGTTCACTCCTCTTATCTGCCTGCATCTAAAGTCCTTTTTGGGGTGAATCTAATTTTATAGTTGAGTACTTAATCAACAAAATACATATCATTCATATTTTAAGTTTGTATTCCTATGAAAAATTACATGGACATTCTCCTAACTATTCATCTTTATATATATATATATATTGTTCTATGTTCTAGTATTGAGATAAAAAAGTTGTCATCCCACTCAAACATTTGTGTTTTCCTTTATTATGGTGAAGTTCAAAAGAGATATCATTGTTACGATCTTATTGCTTAGAAATTGTATGTATCTCATCAAGTCTTCTTTCTTGAATATATTCCCTTTTTCTTTACCTCCATCACTTTTCATTATGTATCTATGTTTAATCTCATATGCATTGATAATTTCTTAGATGATTCTTCTACCCATCCACTCTCTACTAGCCCCTCCACCACTGATCTTTTTTATCATATGACTCAAGCAACTATTGATAGTGCAATCGGTGATATTTTTCATGCTCTTCATTTCACAAATGATATTTCTCAGCCTTCTCCTATGGTTATTCCTACTCCTCCTATGATTGTAGATCCTACATCATCATGCTATCCAAAGCACACTCCACCCAATTACCTAATTTTGCTTATTCTTATTTTTCATCATTTTTTTACTTCAATTTTAGTATCTCTTCACAATCTTTATGATCTCATCTCTTATGTAGAAGTCATTCTT
Source organism: Sapria himalayana (assembly GCA_029783825.1). NCBI lineage: Eukaryota > Viridiplantae > Streptophyta > Magnoliopsida > Malpighiales > Rafflesiaceae > Sapria > Sapria himalayana. Next base: position 2,462,240 of record JAREIK010002991.1, read on the forward strand.
GATCTCAATTGGCATCAAGCTATGGCTAAGAGAATTACTACTTTACATTTGAATGCTACTTGGGATTTGATACCATTTTTGCCATGTAAGAGTGCTATTGGTTATCATTGAGTTTATAAGATCAGAACAAAGTCAAATGGATCAATGAAGCATTACAAATCAATATCTGTTGGGAAGTATTTTGCTCATGAGTATCATAAATGTCATTTTAAATTGAGATCTTCAAGAAAAGGATTATATGGTACCTCCTCTTGGCATGTCACATAATTCAAAAAAATTTTGCCGACTTAAAAATGCATTATACGGTCTCAAACAAAATTCTTGTGCTTAGTTTGAGAGATTTTCTATTATGATTAGTTTTCTTAATTTTTTCCTCTATTACTCATGATTTAGTTCTTTTTGTTAAGTTTATATCTACTAGTCATATTCTTCCTTCCCTCTATGTTGATGATATATTATTACTAGTGATAATGTTATTGGTACTGCAAAATTGAAGACTAAGTTGGCTCACCAGGTTGACATGAAGGATTTAGGTCGCTTGCGTTATTTGTTAGGTATTGATGTTGTTTTTTCTTCAAAAGGATTATCTTTTATCCTAGTCAAAGTATATAACATATATCCTTCAATGAGCTCGACTGACGGATACTCAGACTGTTGATGCACCTTTGAAACTTAATGCTCATTATGACCCTGCATTCAGTACTACATTGTTAGATCCCACTTTTTATTAGACATTGGTTAATGACATTATCTATCTCACCATCACTAGGCCAGATATTTCTTATGTTGTCCACAATGTCAGTTAGTTTGTTGCATATCCTACTATAATTCATTGGATTTCTATTATTCGTACATTACGCTATCTACGAAATAATATTTTTCATAGTCTTGTGTTTCCCTCTAATTCTTCTTTGAAGCTTCATATATATTATGATGCTGGTTGGGGTGATGACCCAAATGAGCATAAGTCCACTATTGGCTTTTGTATTTTTTTAGGTCATTTCTTACACCTCCACAGAAGCTAAATACCATGCAATGGCCACTACTACATATGAGATTGTTTGGTTGAGATGGATTTTGACAAATATGTGAGTCTTCATTACTACTCTCACTCAACTTTATTGTGATAAGAAATTTTGTATTCACATTACTCGTAATTCAATCTTTCAAGAGCACACTAAACTCACTGATATTGATTTTCATATTACTCGACATAAGCTATAACGTGGAACAATCACATTGCCTTTTATATCTTTATCCATGTAGTTAGCTAATTTTTTTCACTAAATCTCACATTGTATAGTGGTTTCGCTTCTTTATTGACAAACTCTTGATACTTCTTATAATAGTATCATGAGTTTGAGGGGGGATGTTTGAAATATATATTAATTATTTATTATTTCTAATATGGATAGGATAATTTTGTACATTATTTACAATATATACATTCATCTCAATGTAAAAAGAACCCTAGCTACAATTATATATATTCTTATAATTCTCACAATTAACACTTTTTCTTTGCACAATAACATTCAAATCTCATCTCTTTGTCCATAAGTTTGCAAGCATTTATGTTTACCTACAATTATCTTATTCTCAAAATTTTGCTTGATCTGTGCTTGAATATTTTATACTTCCTTGGTCATGTGAGCCACGACTGTACTTGGTATAGGACTTGAGAGAGTTAATCATGTCGAAAATATATGGAAGATGCTTTACATAAACTTAGTTTGTGATAAAATGATATTTATAAATTAGTATTTTCTCCACATATTTTATGAATATGATTGCCCAATGTCTAATTCATTATTTTAGTTGGATTATAATCATGAGTCACATGAGAGTAGTTTGTGTATTGATTAAATCGAACAATATCAATATCAACAAAAACAATCCATCTCAAGTTCTGAAAGCAATTTTTCATTCATCTCTTCCTTGATTTCCAATCAAATGGTATATGTGTTGAAAGTTAATCTTCAAAAAGACTATAGATTTATCCAACTAATCTAGCATATCATCAAATCAAGAGATTGGAACCTTTTACCCTGTTTGATCTTGTGGATTTCTCTACTATTTACCAACATTTGCCAACTCTACAGTGTTTACCACTCAAGGATAAGCTCAGCATATATATTCATATGCTTTGTGTCTCGAGCATGCCCATGAGCTTATTTCTAATTAATTTGTCATTCCATTTTCTTCATTTTACTTTCTAGGATGATAGCTATTCTTGATTATGGTACTTAATCAATAATGAAAGGATAAAAATCACATCTTTAGTAAGTATGATGAGCTACTGGAGCTCGTGGAATTCGTGGTTGAGCTCCTAGAGCTCGATGATGACCTCATGGAGCTCGATGATAACCTCACGGAGCTCAACGATTACCTCCTGGAGCTCAACGACGAGCTCCTGGAACATAATGATGAGCCCCAAAAGCTCCGGGAGCTAGACGAATAACTCTAGGAGCTTGATAGAGAGGGTGAGGGGCAAGGGGCGAGGGGCGAGGGAGAGGGGAGAGTTTACAATATTATGTTTTAATTTGTAAAAGGTTTTTCCATATTACTCTATTTAAGTGCCCCAAATTTTAATTTGTTAATAGTTTAGTGTATATCTTTACAATTATAAAAAGCTATATTTTATTTTTTAAATACTTTATGAGGAGACAGAAGTGCACCAAACACAATTCTCCCATTATATATTCTCTCACTTGAAAATCATCTTTTTTACTTGTATATGCTTGTTTACATTCTTGCTAAGCCACATAAAGTTTTACACCATTCAAACTTTTTAATATTAATAGTTTGGTCAAAATATCTACTATGTTATCGTTAGTATAGATATTTTGCATATTTATAATTTTTTCTTCAATTTTCTTTTATACAAAATAATATTGTACTTTGATATATTTTATTTTTGAGTAAAACACTACATTTTTTGTTAAGTGTAGGACACTCTCAAAAAATATAGTAATTTTATGTTATTTATGTCTAAGATCATTCAATAGCAACTATAACCAGATTGCCGCTTTACTAGCTTGTATCGCTATAATATACTATGGTTCTATCAAAGAAATAAACGCAATAGATTGTGTAACTTAGAAACTTAACTTACAGCTCCTCCAGGAAGAGTAAAACCATAATCTATGGCATACTTGCTATTATTAATATCCCTAGCATAGTTAATATCTATATAACTTCTAACAATAAGGTTTAAAAATTCATAACATAATGCAGCATTACTTAAAATCCTCTTTATAGTACTCCAATATTTTATGTCATGATTTGTCATGAATTGACTAACCATTCTCACTGCTTGTGCAATGTCTGATCTCGTACAAATCATTGCAAACATTAAACTTCCCACTATTAATGCATACGGTACTCAATACATCTTTCTCCACTCTTCTTCTAAGCTAGGAAACAAAGTGAAGATAACTTGAAATTAACATAAAATAGGATAAAAATTAGCTTACTACCTTGCCTGTTAAAACATCACAACATCTTGTTAAAGTAGTTTTCTTAAGAAAATCAAATCTTCGTGTTATTTTTATCTTAGTAAATTTACATCCCAAGAATTTTGTTTTCTAGTCCCCAATCCTTCATATCAAACTCACTGGCAAACTATGCATTCAATTCTTGGATTCAATATTTATTTGGACATTTATTCTTAACATGTCATCCACATACAATAATAAAATATTAAAATCATTTTTATCTTTAAATCTCTTCTAGTACGTATAATGATCAAAATTAAGTCTATTGTATTCAAAGCTAATAATGAAGGAATCAAATCTTTTATATTAATACTTCGGTGCCTATTTTGGACCATATAAAATTTGTTTAACTTACAAATTAATTTCTAATTAACTATTTTAGCAAATTCTTCTGGTTGGAATATATAAATTTTTTCTTCAATTTTTCTATGAAGAAATATAATTTTGATATCAAACAACTCCAAATATAAATTAAATATAGCACACAAAATAATTACTACTCTAATTGTTATAAGATGAACCACCAAGAAAAATCTCATTAAAATCAATATCTTCTTTTTGAGCATATCAATTTATCACCAATCTTGCAATACATCATTTTACTTAGTCATTGCTATCCCATTTGCTATTGTAACCTTATTTATTACTAATAGTATTTCTTCTTAGTAGTAATTATACTATATTCCAAGTCTTATTCTTGTGTAGAACTTCAATTTCTTCATTTATTGATGTCATTCAAAGAGATACATCTGAACTATTTGAAATTTCATGAAATCTTGAAGATTCCATATCTTTTATTAGAAGATAATATCCAATATGCTCTTCGTAACATACTATGAATGCCAAGCTAGTGGCCTTCAATCATATGTTGGCTGACTAACTTCTATAGCCTCGTGCTAGACTTGCTCTTGCACTTTGTGATGTGATTCTTTTTTTGGTAGATATTAGAATATCTTGTCTCTGATTATTTTCAACTTGCACAATAGTAATTTATGAAACTTATTTCAACATACTATCATTAGCGTCAATTATTTGGATTTTCTACAAAGATTACATCTCTGTTGATAATTACCTTTTGAGTAGTGAGATCCAACAAGTTATACCCTTTTACTCCTTTAGCATATCTAGAACATCCAAAAAATATAAAGTTGAAAAATCTAGTAGCTTGCATATCTACATCTCAATCAAAGTCTTTGCAAGTTAATGTAAACCAATTATCATATAATATTTAATGCTGACTGCTTTTACCCAAAAAGAATTGAGTAAATTTGTAGTCCTCAATATTGCTCTCATCCATTATGCAAAAGTTTTGTTTAATAATTCTGCTACTCCATTTTGTTGTGACATGTATGTGACTACGAACTATCATTTGATAAGTTCTTATTTATAAAAAATAAGAAATTCATCATCTATATGCTCTCATCCATTATCTGCCAATAAACACTCATACTTTGAAATCTTTAAAAATGCATCTGACTTCTTCTTGATTGTATACACTCAACATATCCTTGAATAATCATCAATGAAAGTACAAAATATTTTGCTCATCCACAGAACATTTCTGGTGATTCTCATATATCAAAATGCATCAAGTCTAGAATACATTTAATTCTTACAATTAATCTACTAAATGTCAATCTATTTTGCTTACTTGTGATACAATATTCACAAAAAAACAAATTTACTGATTTGAGCCTCAAAAATAATTTCTTATTAAAGAGAATCTTTAAGCATTAATAAATTTATTATTCTTTTTTCTCCCTTCATGATCACAAGTACACCTCTCACAATCTTTATCATCTCATTGTAATATAGATTTTACCCCCAAAATTATCTATTTGTCTTAGAGACAATAAACTTTTCTTCAAGTCCATCACATGTCATGCCTTTTGATAGTATTGATACCAACAATTATCAAAGCATTGTTATCACTCATGTGCACAAAACCTCCTGATATAGGTTCATATTTGTAAAACAAATCTATGTAATATGTCAGGTGCCACAAAACTCCAAGACTAACAACTTTACATCATCAAACTGCCTTTTACTTTTAATCATTGTTGTCACCATACTATATAAGATATTGTCATTATTGATACTTATAATATTTTCTTAAGTATTTGATAACTCATCATATCCACTTTTTTTCTTAAACTAGTAATCCTCCCTAATGTATCTTTTTTTGGCATAATTGAAACACTTAATATTTTTTTCTTAAAACTTAATTTTGATCTATCATAATTTTGACTCTCAATAAAATCATACTTCGTTGATCTCCCTTGTATTACCATCAAGGCTTCTACTTGTTTTGCATTTGCATATCTATCCTCCTCCTTTTTAGTCTGTTTTTTTCTTCTAAGATGGCAAAGACAATATCATTGAAATTAAACTGCCTATTAGAACATCATTTGTTAGATTGATGACATGCTAATCATACAAATCATTTAGACTACGAAGTAAAATCTTAGCACATTCAACTTATTCTATTTTATTACCCAACATAATAAATTAAGAAAATAGAATATTTAAAGTATTTATATGATCCATTACCGTAATAGATTATATCATTCGAAGAGTATAAAATCTATCTCTTTAAGAAAATCTTGTTATAAATCACCTCATATAATCTTTGTATAGTATCCCAAATTTTTTTTATTGCGTCTTAAGTAATTATTCTTTCTCAAGATTACCATAGTTTTTATTTTTCATATTGAAAAATTACTTTTATCGAATTTTTTTATTTCAAATTTCATTATCTTTTATTTTATTTTTATAATGAATAATAAATGAGAATAATAATAATTATTTGTGTCAATACACCTAAAAAATTCCCAAATAAGTAGATTAATACAATATTCTCTTAAAAATTAAACGGTAAGACTATTATCACCCTTTTAATATAACTTTCCTATGTGTGCATTAACAAAAAAAAGTTACAATTTAAATTTCACAATTCAAACAATGAAATTTTAATAGTAACACACGCAGGCACACACATATATTTAATTAATTTTAATAATTTTTTTATTTTGTTTGATATGTAATTTTTAAATTCAAAAACGGGCCCATGGTGGGGGGTAAAATATGTTTTTACATTTTTAAGGTCCCAAAAAATAAATATAATATATTATAGGTAGTTTTTAATTTATTTATTTTTTTTTTTTTTTCGATTTGGGTGTGAATCATACTTATTTAGGAATTTATGCGCAAAAACAGAAAATTACCTGCAAAAAAACTAACACAGAGCATCAAACCGTGGTCCACTTTCCATGACGTCTCGAACGAAACGGCTCAAATAAACGAAGGACGATCCGTCAACTTTGACCGAGCGCCTGCATATGTCACTCATCCTCGTCACCTTCTTCCTGGTATCGCTGTCCTGAGCCATCAAACTCCTGATCCCCGCCTCTATCTCCTCCCTCCTGACAACGATTCCGCTTTCTTTTTTGTAATCCAGTGTGATCTTCGCTGCTAATCCTAAGTCGACAGTTAACTGAAATCCATTGAAATGCTGCTCTGCGTAAAGCGGCCAGGCAGCGAGCGGCGCTCCGTACCAGATGCTCTCCAGGATGGAGTTCCACCCGCAGTGTGATACAAACCCTCCGATGGAACGATGAGCAAGGACAATGGCCTGGGGAGCCCAACCAATAACCTTCCCGATCTCAGCCGTCCTTTCCAGGAATCCCTCTGGTAGCACCTCTCCGGCATGAGAATAATCCGTGGGAAACCCCTCCGGGTTGTCCTCTGCCGGGGATTTGCGCAGAGACCACAGGAACCGATGTCCGCTTCTCTCCAGCCCGTGCGCAGTCTCTTCGATCTGTTCCCGCCCGAAAGTTCCCCTGCTGCCGAAGCACAAGAACACGACGGAACGAGGTGGTTGATGGTCCAACCACTGGATCAGACCCTCACTGCTCCCGTCGGATCCAACATCACGCAGACTCAAAATTGGGCCGATCGGATACACTGGTGGTCCTCCTCCAATCGAAAACGAGCTCACTGCATGGGATTCTAGCTCTTCGAACGTATTGACGATGATCCCACGGGCTTCTCGAAACCTTCGACCGTTTTCCAGAAGAAAAGGACGCCACTGGTCGTTGAGCACGGCCGACGGCATTAATCGAACGGGAAACGGTGCGACCAGGCTCGGAACTGACATCTCGGCGTTGGAATCCTTCAGCTTGGTCAAATCCATCAGCTCGACGTCGCTTAGATCGGCGAGATGCATGTGAAATTTCAAAAAAGCAGCGCTTGACGTGTAGAAGATATACGACGGGACGTTGAATTCGTTCGCGACATCGATGAGGGTGGAGCAGAACATGTCTAGAATAAATCCGGCGAGCTGCTTTGACTGGAATCTGAACTCCGTCTCCACCAGCTTCGAAACCGTTTCTTTTATCACCGACTTATGGTCTTCGATGATCGATAACTGGTTGCCGTGGTCGGTCTTCGGGAGGTGTCTGATTCGGGCGCGATCGGAGTCCGTCGCCGCCAGGAAGGCATCTATGTAGCTGCTGATTCTGGAGTCTGATGGCGTCTGAATGATCAAGACGCTGACGGAGAGTCTCTCTTCTCTCTCGACGAGGAGCTTCGCCAGCTCTAGGGCCGCCCCTACGTGTCCCACTCCTGTCGCCGGCACGACGACAAGCTCTGATTTGTGCATATTGTCCGGAACCCAGACTTGATCTCTGAGTATATTCCCGCGACCCTTTTCCAAGCTTCCCCTATATATAAAAGAAAGGGACGACGACGATGACATCTGCGTTCTTCATGCTACGCTAAAAGTCGAAGGCTGTCTGTCATCATCAACAGGTCAGGCGGCTAGTCTCGTCCGTCTTTCAAGTGCCAGACGAATAAAATTTATTTCATAAAAAAATCTATACCTCATTTCACCAACATATTTAACGTAAGAGATTTCATTTTCATGGGGAAATAATTTTTTGTGACAAATAAAATTATTTCAGAAAATCATTATTTCATGAAACATACGCTTCCACCGCGAACGAAAATGTAAAAATTGTTTCATAAAAATATATAAAAAACAAAACACGTGATGGGCATGCCCCCTTGGCTGCAGCATTACACGTCGAGCAAACAAACAGCTCTTTTTTAAAAAAAAGTAAATGTAGCATCTTTTTTTAAAGAGAGTAAATGGTAAAATTGTTGGCCTTGAGCACTGGAATTTGCATCTGAACGAGAGGCTCTCTTTTATTTCTCGTTGTAACACTAAATTTGAATAAACTTAGCAGACATTACTGTCGAAAGAAAGAAAGAAAGAAAAAAAAAAAACTAATCAATGGGAAATCAAATGGGGATGCAAAAGATTATATGCTGGCAAATCCCTTATTTGATGAATATCTTCTAAACAAAGCTCTCTCTCCAACTGCTCTCTCGTCACTTTCAGGACCCCCTGAGACAACAACAACAGCAACAAAAACAAAAACAAATAACTGCGCCGAGCACATCAAACACAAAATCAACAAACACACGCGCACGCACACGCGCAGATATGGCCGCAGATATAAGGTCATCGAGGAGTGCAAAATGGATCATACATTGAATTCCATGTAAGAAGCATGCATGGCAAGCCATTGGGCATCCATCATTTCGAACGCTATGCAGAAGAGAACATCAAAAGCAGCTTCGTCTTCTGCACCAACACACATGATGCCTTAGCAAGAGGGAGCAGCAGAAGAATAAACCTGGCGATGGAATTGGAATTACCACCAAGCAACTTCACAAAATTGACTCCTGCAACACATCTCGGCCTTGCTGCCCACGCCCACATGAATCAAATTGAATAAAACAAGAAAAAGATTAAAAAAAAAAAAAACCATAGAGCTCGCCAGGGAGATTCGCTCAGCTCAGTTTCATCAGCACAGACGGCTTTGCCAGACCTGATTGCAAGTCTAACATTTGGATGAGCATGTGAGAAACATTGATGCCAGCAACAGCAAATGGATACTCCCAGGCAGCTCTCTTTCCGCCCTGCTTAAACAGTAACCTACGAAAAGACGCCTTCATTTTGTATTTTCACACAATCAGTAATTATCTTAACTTTCCCCTTTCTTTTTTTTTTTTTTAAATTCTTATAAATTCACGCTTGACAGAAAACAAATAAATCTATCTTCCACTTTGCTTTTTTTTTTTTTTTTTTTTTTTTGTGCATCAAGTTAACAAAATCGGCTTACTGGGTATGTTCTTGCCAGAAATAGCAAGTTCTCTAGCGACATAAAACCACCCCCCCTGATTTATAACAAAAATAAATAAAATAAATAATTCCACCTCACCAAAATACAAGTGTTCATAATTAAACACACACACACACACAGAGTTGTGGTGCCAAGTCAAGAGTGAGCAAACATATACCTACCTAAAGTCGGTGGATGGATTGGGGCCCTGCCAACCCATATCTTTCCATTGGTCCGAGATCAAGCTTTTGAGAGCAACATTAGGAAACGCCACATTCCACAATGATCTCAGAGCTTCCTGCCAACATGAAATCCAATATGAGCATCATCACCACCTAATATCACGACCTACTAACGACATCATGGTTTAATTTGGCAAAGAATAAAGTTGCACAACCCCGAGGACATGAGTTTGATATCAAGGAAATCTAGACACATGCCTAAGGGTATTTTTGTCAATTATTCTATTCATAGTATTGAGACGAGGACCTTACCTGCTCCAATCATGGATCCTCAAGAATCATATGTGAGTCGAGGTGATAGTATAAAATATGAATTTGAGACAGAGAAGAAGGAGAAGAGAAAAAAGAAAAACTTGCATCACAATCTAGACACATATATATTCAGATGCGTTTAAATCATCACTAAAGTATTCTATCTCATAAGAATTTTAAAGTAAAATGTGTTTGGTCACGATCACTACTGAGATGATTGATCAGTGTAAAAATTTATCGTATACATCTACCATATAATTAATAAGTGGGAGATTGAGAAGATGGTGAAAAAAATTTTAATCTTGTGTTATGATGAGAGTAGGTATTAGCTTTAGGATGGGATTGTTTCCCATGTATGTATTTGTATACATATATATAGACACACACTCACACACACAGACATAGATTCATGTGCGTGCCTTGCAAAGCAGATGTGAGTACTAGACAAGTGTAGAGAGCTTAAAATTATTTTGGGTTTTTGTTTTTAATGTTAATTATTCTACTTGTAAAAACTTTCATGGCAATTAAATGTCGATTGATTATGAATTTCATGTAAAAATATTAGAACAAATACAAGAGTAAATAGTAAATAAGCTTAATCGACAAACATGCCCTTAATTAATTTCAATAAAGTGTTGGAAGATTCTAAATGATGTAACGGGTTACAAATAAGTGTGCTGCTATAAGCAATCTTGAGTATTATGTAAGAGATCGTGCCTAGTGCACAAGGCTCTTGCTTTAGTGATAAATTTGTGAGAACAACTCCAATGGGAGTTGCTATAAAGGATGCAATCTCCATATCTGCTAAAAAGACACCCAAATAATAAAAAAAATCTTACTCCAATAGAATTGGTATAAGAGGTGACAAAATGTCATCAAATATCTTGGGATGCCATATTTGACAACCTTGGAGAGAAAACAGAGATGATGCAAAATAGCAATTATAGCTACTATGCATCTCAAAGGATCTTTCTCATAGGTTGAAAAAAAAAATTTTAATTAAAAAATTATTTAATTATTAAAATCTAAGAAGCACGGACACGGACACGAGAATACGACACGGCAGGATGCGAGGACACGGCAGGATGCGAGGACACGGCAAATTCTAAAAAACTAGGATACGTATACGACTAGGATACGACATAATAAAAAAATAAAAATAAAAATAAAAATTATTAATTATAAATATTAGGTATTTTATAAAATTTATTAAATTAAATTAAATTAAAATATTTTATTATATATGATAAATATATATTATTTATTTTAGAGGTGTCAAACGGGCCGGCCCAGCACGGCACGGCCCGTTTTTCACGAGCACGGTCGTGCCACAGTGCCGTGCCGGGCACGGCACGGTTAGTATATAGGCGGGCACGGCACGGCCCGTAGGCACGGAAAGGCCGTGCCGTGCCGTGCCGGGCCCGCTCGGGCACGCCTTGGTCATACAGGCCAGGCGGCCACGGCACGGCCAGGCAGGCGGGAGCCGCAACGCGGGACCGGGTCAACCGGGGTCCGTGTCCGTGAGGCCTCACGGTCACGGCTCACGGCCTCACGGGCTAATGGCAGATTAGAATTTTTTTTTTTTTAAATTTTTTGATTAAGTAACCATATAGAGTATTAGTAATAAAGAAAAAATATAATTTTATGTAAAAATTATAAAATTTAAAATTAAATAAAACAAACAAATATTAAAAAAAAAAAATTTTATCAAATTCAATTAAGTTTAGCTTTTTTTATTATTATAATTTATTAATTATATATGAAAATTTAAAGTTATTAATTTTTAAAATAAAATTTAAATCGTAAAATAATAAATAAATACATTAAGTTAGTAAAAATTAAAATTAAAAAAAAATTAAACTACACAAATGAAAAATTACCAATCATACTTTTGAAACCAATAGTCCGAACAAAACAAGTATAAGTTTCAACACAACGTATGGTACAAAGTACAAACAAAGTGTATAAATAAAATAAATAAAAAAATATCGAAAAAAAAGAGTAGATGAGCATCAATCGTCAAGCGGCATATCATGAGAATCATCAGCCGCAACATCAAGATCAGTATCATATGGATCATCATCATCGGCAATCAGCTCATCTGCAATCGTAGTGGATGTGGATGCGACTGCAGTGTCTGTCACAGTCCCAGCTTCAGCACGATCACTGATGCTAAATCTCGATTCCTCCCAATCCTTCAAACATGTCAAGGCCTCAACCATATCTGGACGTAATCTCGATCTCCTATCTGAAATCACGTTCAGTGCAACAGAAAAAGCAGACTCCGATGCTACGCTCGACACCGGAGGAGTCAGTAGATCCCATGTCATCCTAGATAGCACGGGATAGGCGGAATCATATGATTTCCACCACTGTAATAAATCAAGATTCTTATTATCAGAAGGTGATAGGATTGAGTAGTAATCGGTATCTAAGTACCGAGACAGCTCGCTCCTATGTGATGGTCCACCCCTACGTTTCCCCCTCGCTAGGTTAATGGAATAATCGTCATCTCCGAACAAGGTATCAGTGTCCGTACTCACAGTCACACCACCACCACCACCATACCTAGTATCGTAGTATGTGAAAAAGTCTGTCAACTTCTCGTAAATGAACCCTTCAGGTGGGTCTTCCAGGTTCATGCACGAGGAAATGAAAGTCAGAGTGTTTTCAACCCCTTCCACCTTAGCCCTAGGGTCCATGTATGCTGCGAGGCAATAAAGAGATGGAATGGTGGACCAGTACTTCAGGTACTTGGTCTCCATCTCTGCAACCATATGGCTAAGCATCGGGTCCGCTCGATACTTCCTAAACATGCTATTAATGTTGCATATGCAACGGAGTGCAATGCAAGTGGTGGGCGTATAAACCGACGAACACATGTTCGTCGTGTCATAAAATATCTTCAGGAATTTCATAAATGAAATTCCTGAAGCCCAGTCAGTGTCATCAATAATAAGTTCGTCACTCTTACTATTGACGTAGTCGGATATCACGTGTTCGTATCCAACACATGATTCCAACATCAAGTACGTGTAATTCCAACGATGTCTCACATCCGATTGGAATTTCTTCTTCTTAAGATTCGCAGACAAACAGAGATTATCAAACTCTTGTAGTCTACAAGGAGTGCGAATATACTTGAGTGCATTGCGTATATTTTCCAACGCGGTGGAACAAACCTTCATACCCGCTTGAACAATCAGGTTAATAACATGACACATGTATCTGACATGAAAGATCTCTCCTAATGATGCGTCTCTAATATTCCTAACAAACATATTGATCAGTACTCCATTATTCACAGCATTATCGAAAGTGACTAAAAATTTTATTTTGAATTTTATATTCCCTGAATATTTTCATCATACACTCAAAAATTGTCGGGCCATCATGAGGATGAAGAATCTCAGTCAATCCTAATATTTTTTTATTGATTGTCCAGTTAGAATCTACATAATGACTCGTGAGACATGCATAAGAAGAATCATCGTGACATGTCCATATATCGGACGTCACGGACACCACTCCACTAAATACCAAAAATTCCTTAATTATTTTTTGTTTTTCTAACTTATATATCTTTAGTATATCACTCCTAGATGTGGACCTAGGAATCCTACAATAGGATGACTGAAAATAAGTCTGCATGATGCGCACTACCCTCGGATCTTCCGAAAATCTAATCGGAAGACCCATCAATGTGATGAGTCTGGCCATACCGTCCCTACCCAACTCGCTGGAGTATACGAAGGGAGTAAACTTTGAGACTGAACTCAATCCAGTCTCAAAAAATGTAGTGCCAAGTTGGGTTTGCCTAGGATCTAAGGGTCCATGTTTTTTGGAGCATATTTCAGCATGCCTCTCGAGGTGCCCAGTCCCACATGTACTCTTGCATGTTAAAAGTCTCATACAATATTTGCACTGTGCCATTTCAAGTTCCTCACCCCTAACATTTACTTGTGTTATGATTTTAAAATGTGTCCAAACTACAAAAGTCCTCCTAATTTTTTATTTTTTAGAACTTTGAGTTGAGACGACAGGAAAAATCAAAGTTTCAGGAGCCACAGACGTCTGTGTAACACTAACATTTTCATTTTCCAAATTTAAATACGTGTCATGTGTATTTGTCATTTTTTAATTTTCGTAAGTTTTTCTAGAGAGAGAAGCTTTAGAGAGAGAAAATACAAAAAAAACACAAAATATATTACCCGGTAAAAGCAATGAGGTCAGTTACGTGCAAGGTGCACCGCAGGAAGCTCTGATGTTCAAAACTCAAGTTGAGTTTCATGAAAATCCAAGCCGAAATCAAAATCACGAGGCCCGAGAGAGAGATGCACGGTTTATATAAGAGAGAGAAAGTATTGAGAGATTTTATATTTTTGAAAAACATAAATGTTATAGGGAGGGGGGTAGAATTTATAGGCTAAAGAATGTTTTTTTTTATTAAAAAAGATATTTTTTTATTTTTTTGTTGAATTTTTTTAAGATTTTTAAGGGGCAGAATCACGAGGACCGTTGGATTCTGCCCCCTAGCCATTGGAGGTGAATCCAAGGGCTGAAAATCGCTCAAGTTTGAATTTTTTTTTTTTGCCGTTGGAATTGCTCGGATCGGGTCATCGGGACTCGGGTTTCGGCAAAAAAGACCGCGGGTCGGGTCTGATTGGACCCGACCCGCGGTCTTTTTACCGGGGGGGTCCAGGGGTCGGCCGGACGGCCGGACGGGTCACTCACGACTCACGTCACGCGGCCCACGCCACACGTGGCACGCCGCCAGTGCCACGCGTGCCTGCATGAACCGGCACGGGATGGACCAGTGCCGGCGTGCCGTGCCAAGGCACGAGCCATGCCGGGCTAGGCACGGCACGGGATGAACTTAACCCGGGCACGGCACGGGCCCGGGCACGGTTTAAGAACGCGCCCGCTCCTACCTCTCCCTCAAATCGCGCCCGCCCCCTGCCATTGGCCAACGTTGGCCACCGACGTCGTCGGACGTCGGGCACTATAGACGTGGATACGGCTGCCGACGCAACCATTCGATACGCCACGTGGCGTATCGGATACGGATTGTGCAATGATACGCCACGTTGCATATCGGACTCATATCCGTGCCATGTCCACGTGTCCAGTTGTCGGACACGTGGACACGACTGTAGGGAGCCATGTCCGTGTTTCCTTGATTAAAATAACACCTTATGTTGGCACCTACCATTAGAGTAAAAATCTGTTTAGGGGTGCCAAAAATACTGTTCAAGTTTGCAAAATAATATTTGTCACTCATTTTTTGGCATCTCCCATTGGAGTTGCTCTGAGTGATTAATATTTTAACAATCTACCTTCAAAATATTAAAGAAATTGTATCTGATAAGTCTCAAATCCAAAATCTAATATCCTTTGATGAACACACTTGTTATCTTACAAAACAATCTTGGCAATATGAACCTTGTAATACTATTGCATCAATTTCTTTTATTACATCAAATTTGATTTTCTTGATTTTATTTTTTGATTTTCTTTTTTTTCTAACTTTATATTATCATTATAGTTGCTCCAATATAACTATTTGTATTTTAGGAATATTGTATTAATTAAAATAAAAATTATGTATGATCATTTTAAGAACGTATATAACAAATTTATGTTATTTTTGATTCTTATTCAAGGACTATAACAATGGGAATATGAAACATCTATGTGTTCTTCTTTTCCTCTGAGACCCTGCTAGCTCATATTCAATGCTCGTCCAAGTGGGTACCATAGAGGGAGTGTCAAACCTCGCCTCACCTCCTAAATTTCCAATTGTCCAATCTATTTCATCTCCAATTTTCAGATTCAAATTAGGAATTTTCAAAAATTACCCTAATAGTAAGGTCTCCCATGAGCACCAAGACTTGGTGAATGGAGAAATCTTCACAGCTTTTCTAAGGAAGCTATCGAGTGACTTTGCATTCAGGGTGCCCAATTCACATTGCTGCTAATAAGTGTATTCCATATCTTTGTTTCCATTGTTAAGTTGGAGGAACTTACTTGATGGTCAGGCCGACTATCATCGAAAGGTGTTAGCAGTCGCTGCTTGAGCTTTTGTAATCTTTGTTCCTGAATAAGAAAAAACAATGTCAAACAGTAATCTCTCATGTTTATACTGAACCACAAAGCAGCATGCAAGAACAAAAACTCACAAAAAGAGGCACACCGAGCAAGAGGGTGAAAGAGAAGATGCAAACAATATTTGGGATGTGTGGTACCTACTTAGAGTTGGCTTACCTGAAGTAAAGTAAGAGGGTGATCAAAAACCTTTTCTTGTTTTTTATTGGATGAACGACTGAAGAGCCCTCCTATCCATGCTCTTGGTCCAACCATAGGATCTAACACAATGAACAAGAATTGAGTAGGAATGGATTTACTTAGGCTCCATGTGAATGATTTGGACTAAACTCGCCAAAAAGGCAAAAATAACAATCCTTGAGAAAAAAAATAGCAATTGGTGAACTACTGCAATAATTTCTCATAAAGGCTCAATGTAACTTTGACATCATAGAGGTGGAGGGCTTGGAAGTCATGCCTAGTGTACAAAGCTCTCACTTTAGAGCCGACTCTAAGAAAAATTAATATCTCAATAATCTAATCTTCAAAAATTAAAAAAACTACTACATCCGTTCCAAAATGATAATCGGATTCATGGTCTTCTTTAAAATTAAAAAGTCAAATAGCAGGTAAACCACATGGCGATATTTTTTGCGAAGATTTTTTTCGAGAACTTTTGATTGGTGTATAATTTGATCATGTTATATTACGTACAGTACCCACCAACTGGATTTCAAAACCAGTTAAATTAAATATAAATAATAAACTTCAATGATAAATAACTGAATCTTGGATTCTTCAATGTCATCCAGTCCCTTCAGCATCAGCAGGCAACTAAGGACATCGATAAGCTCATTGCTGCAGTAAAAAATTCTTTTCAACTATACTCTTTTTAGAAGCTCAATGATGTCTTTTTGACATTTCAGAAATACATGAAAACCATCAATGATAAATAACTAGATCGATGAGCCTTCTTGTGACTGTCAATTATAATCAGGAAATAATTAATGCAGCAAAAACAACTTTACAAATGAATTAAACTTTACTTTATCATATCGGACCATCATTTCAGAACAAATTCTAGCACGATATCGGACTATAATTTCAGAACGGATGTAGTATATATGATAAGTCTTAAACTCATGACATATCACTATTAGACAAAAATATTTATCACCACATCAAAACATGGCATCCAATATATCTAATCATCCTAATACACAAGACCCTCATATAACATTGAGATTATAATTTATTTTTCATACAAAAATTTTATATGTAATCATAGAGAGTAGTGCTCGTATCATTTCTAATACTACATATTTTTATATTTTAACATAATAAAAATAAATTATATTCATTTATTTTTTTTCATCATGATATCAAAGTTGAGCCAATAGTATTTTCCAATGTCTAAATGGTGAAACTATAATGGAGGATATAATTGTCGATGTGTTTACCCCAGTAGCCTAGTTCATGTTGAGTTGGATTGGGGCAACCATATTGCAAAGTACTAATGGACTTATCTAGATTTTTTTGCACAATACAACGCTAACTATTGATATTTTTATAATTGCTCTGCTGAGCAATTTTATTATGGATCATATAAAATATAATACCATCAAATTTCATACTGGATATTGAAAAGATATTATAATTGCACTTATTACTCTTGTTGTAATAGTCAATTGAATTAGAAAAATTAATAATTTTTATTTTATATACTATTTGTTTGATTGTTTGATGAATTATAACTTTTTTTAATATTTTTAAAATAACTAATATTTATGATAACGTGGTGAACATAATAAAAGTATGACTTTCGAACGAGAGAAATTAATTTTATTTATATTTCATATTTTGACACATTTACTCTGCAAGCAACTCAATTTACAAAAAGTCTTCCAATTGAGAAACATCAAAAAATTACAAAATTATATATTAGATCCCCAATATATAATTACGAAAGCTAACTTAAAAGCAGAGCTCATCAGCTTAATAGTGTCTTCATTTTCTAAAGAAAATATAAAGCCTGAATTTTTTTTCATATATCTTAAGACAATATTATATCAGCATGAATTTTTTTTAGTAAAATTTAAAAAATAACTAATTATATTAAAAATAGATAGATTTATGTTTTGGTGCAATCCCTATAAAATAATTAAAAAAAATAAACTTGATTATTAATATTAAAATAAAATACACCTAACTCTTAATTAATTACTTTTTTATGGACTAATATACATATCCCAAAATACCCTTGATAATTATCAGTCATCCCTCTCACCTCTCCACTTGCCCCTCTCCCCTCACACTTCATGCACGTATCCAATAACTAAAAAAAAGGAACCATGTGGAGCTCCCCGAGCTCCAACGAGAAGCTTAGTGGAGCTTCTCTCAGAATTAAACAAAATAGAAGTAATTAATATTTAATTTCATAAGTTTTATCATAATTACTCGTTATTTTTATTTTTACTTATTTTGATTCTATTGTTGGTACTAGAATGAACATGTCTCAATTTTAGGTATTCTCTCATCATGCATAGTACTAGGACATATTAAAAGAGATAGATATCATTCATTCTAATAAAACTTGTGAACTAATATCATGATATTTGAAAAGATATATTATTGATTGTAAATATATATTCATAATAAAGACATTCAAATGACAAGATAAATCAAAATAACCCGAGAGACAAGACTTATAGCAAGTAGATTCACTTGGATATTTAATATATATTATCAGAATATTTTTTTTTCCAATTATCAAAATAACTTTCATATAAATTTTTATTTTACTGATAGCATCTCGAATATAAAATATATATCAATCATATGCAAACATATATTCCTTTACAAACCTTGAGGAAGAAGTGTATTGAGTATTCACCTAGGTTTCAAGTAACACATTTAAATACTTTATATATTACAAAGATATTATATGACCTAAAATAATTACTTTAATTTACAAAATTAATAAATAATCACTTTATTTTGTTTACACAAATATGTTAGACTTTTCTATATTTTAGCCAAGGAGACCTAGAAATATGATAATTTTAATCATTATGTATATGTATGACATTCTAATTATATAAAATAATGAGTTGGATATCACCCAATTCAAAGAGTACTTTCAATAATAATTTCAGACAAATAATATTTGATGGCTTAGATAATATCTTTTGATGGTAGTGGCTTATTTCAGAAGATGAATTATCTTATCACATATTAGATAAATATTTTCTCTTACATAAGTTACGCTTTTAAATTATACATTAGCAGATACTCTTATTAATATAAGTAATAAGTTAATTTTTAATGTGACTCCTTCAATTAACCTTAATACTTACAAGAAATTTATGTCAGAGACTATCTGACTATTATCAGACTTAATAATACATATGTAGTCAATATAATTAATCATTCCTAAATTATCTTAGGTATATTAATTTAGACGCGGCTCTTCACACGATGAGATACAACAAGAAATCTCTAGTAATCAAGATCTTTTTTAGTAATGATAATAACTTTTAGTTGGCTAGGCATTCATATTTTAGTTAGTATCAACTTTTCCAAGTGGAAACTTAAGATAAGATTTAATACTTTTCTTAAAGGTAGACTTGTCTCCTGAAAAAATTAGAGACATATGATTGTTTCAAATTTCAATGGAGAGAGAGGGTTCTATATTATGGAAATAATCACCTGTAAAATATCTTGAATTCGATACATACTCAAATAGATTGAGTATTCACTTTCTTCTCATACTATTTTTTTTATGAAAGTCAAACAACAAGATGCAAACTTTATTTTAATATTTCACAAGCAAATGAAATATAATGAGGTTGACTAATCCTTCCTTAAAAATAATTCAAGATATAACCATTGATATAATATATATTCAAATAACAAAGCAATTAATGAATATCATAAAAAACTTTGACAAAACCATAATTTACATCTCTCCTTCAAACTCGGTGTTGTGTATCACCATGTTAAAGGAGTTATAGTTTAAGGTTGTTGCAATTTATTTCTTATATATTTTTGTTATGTTTGCAATAAGGATGATAGTTCTCAGCTTGTGAGATGCAACAATCCAACTAACCCAATCAATAAGAGACTCTTACTACACAAAACTAATCCATTTCTCTATTACCTAACACAAGTTCTATCTATATCAAAATAACTCTTAAAGTTAGTCAAATACCTATGAAAACCTAATATAGTGCTTAGTGGTTGATCTCATCATGATTTTTAAAAGGTTCATATTTAAGTAGAAAAAAATATGTGAGAGTCTTAGAACAATACAACATGACTATCAATTCCTTATTTCCTTGCATGTCATACAAAAAGTAAAAGATCTTGAGTTAAAAAAAAATCACCCTCCTTCTTACGGACTTATCAACCCCAGGGTAGATGCATATGACAAACTTTCATACTGGCCAATCATCTCTGTAGTGATCACGTCCAAATATATTTAATTTTGAAATTCTTATGAGATACCATGCATTTGTAATGATTTGAACACATCTAAAAGCTCTTAAGATATTCATGTCAAATATTTATTATATAAATATCAAATATTAAGCATCAATCTCATCTCACTCTCATTATACTAATGCTACCAATTATAATATCAAAATTCAAATGTCAAATAGTTTAACTGTTCTTGAATCAAAAATTAGATTTTCGATGAGGGAGCTCACTTAAATAGGTAGCTATTATCTAGCTTCTATTAAGCAATAATTACCATGATACCCTAAACAACTTTTTCTGATCAACATTACTCAAACATACATTAATTTAGAGTAGTACACTATACTAAGTCAACATACCCAAGTTCGATTGATCCCAACTTAACATGGGTTTAAGACATATAATTCACCAATATTTTAGTCTCATGGGTGTCTATTATTTCTCCTTTTACAATAATAAAATCAAAACAAAAGATTTTCCTAAACAATTTAAATTAATTTGAAAAAAAAGGAGCATTGTGGACTAAACAACAAATTAATAAAAAACTCTCCTAAAATTTAAATGACTCTAACCCAAATCAACCTAGAAGACAAAAAACAGACTTCATAAAGTTTTAGTTTATGTGATAACAATTGCCAACACAGCCCACCGGCACAACCAGCTTTACACTACTCAGGCATGACACACCCTGACTCGTGCCAGGCATAGGCACTGACCAACACACAACAAAATTCATTCCATGTTGAGCCAAGTGTTTTGGCTCTCAAGCCAAGTTGAATTCTATGTGGCACAACTTGAAACAAAGGCCAACATGACCAAAATTGGCCTGGGTGAAAAAATGACTCGGGTCATGACCAGTCATTGATTCAGGTCGGGCGGGGTCCGATCCAACTCGGCGCATGTAGTCAACATGCGAAATGCCTTTAATTTTATAATTTTCTAATTAGAAGAGCATGTAGTTCACGTGCCCCTTTTAAAATTAAAATTGATAATGGGTTAGTTCAGACCAAAGCCAAACTGTATTTGATTTAATATATTTAAAAAAATATTGGCAAGATGGACAAAAACTACTGGGCCATTGCAGTTTGCCATGTGATGTGGATCACATGGCCTATCATGCATGTACGTGCTAGTGACCACACACAAAAACAAATTAAACCCAATCACGTGGCCTCCCCTTACCCATTATATTATCTATCTAATGGACCAAGACATAATCCAAAGAACAAAAAGATTCTGTCCAAATTTTAAAAAAATACAAAAAAAATAAAATTATAATTTTAAAAATTTCTACAAAATAATAAATTGTTATAATTTTCACTCTTCAAATCAAATTAACCCATCCATTCTCTCTCTTATTATAACTATCTTTAAAGTAAGTCTCTGATTGTAATTCTCTCTAAATTAATTATCACAAATTCTCTTATCAATTTTCCATACATTAGATTACATTGTTTATTGTTATAACATTTTTTTATTAATAATTAAATTTTATAATTGACAATAAAATAAATATGATCTTATGAACCACGATAGTATAATTTTGGTATAGAGTCTATAATTTTGTAAAGTAAACATCTAATTTTTTTTTTGTTTTATATAATAAAACTTAGATAAATTAATAAAAAATTCATTTCTACTCATAACTCTCTAAAAATAAAAAATAATGATTTTGATTAAAATTAATTAAACATTATAGATAATTTAATACAACTTAATTGAAATGTTCAAAATTAATGTCACTCAATCAGAGACCAACCTAGACACTTAAACATGAATTTCATAAACAAATATCTCCATTTTGAACTTATTTTAATATAGTTAAATATAAAAATATTAAAAAAATCAAAAAAATCAGCCTAATATATATTTTATAAAAAAATATTATAGCTACAAAACTAGAAATAAAGCAAAACACCTCACAAGAGATATCGAATAATACACCAAAAAAATGATTGAACAAATCAAGACAAACCCAAATTAATCATAGGGTCATTAAATTTTGATCTACTTTAGGTTCAATAACTCATTTTATTTACTGTCATGAGTTTGCTATAGAAGATATTCCTAAGTTGGTTACTAATATAAATTTTCTACTTAAATTTAAAAAAAGATCTAAGATTAATTCATTGCATACTAAATACATACAGTATGCTTATCATAGGATTCATATATAAAGTTATAAAAACAATATAATAAAAAATTATAAATTTAAAAATAATCAATAATTAATAAACTTACAAAATATAATAAAGCATCAATAATAACGTTTGTTATATAGACTAGTTATGATAGTATTTATTACACACATCATCATACACATTATTGTTTTTAGTTAAAAATTAAATAAAAAATATTAAGATTCAATGAGATCACACATCCTCATGATAGTCATATATTATAAAAAAAATATTTTGAGTATCTTTATTTAATAATAAAAAATACAATAAAAAATTTAATAATACAAAATAAAATTTAATAATACAAAATAAAATTTAATAATACAAAATATAATATTTAATAATACATCAAATAATAATATCTCAATAAATATATTTATAAGAAATATTAGAGAATCTTCAAACTGAAAGTTTTCATATTAAATATATGTGATATATGATAAACCTAATAGTATAAACAAATTTAAAATATAGTAGAAAATATAATAAACTATATAAATTTTATAATCTATATAAATAAATAAGCCTAGAAAAAATTTCATTAGATATCAAACACCATTAAATTTCACATATATGATTTAAATTTCAAATTATGATTACCAATATATTATATCCGACTCCATTAACAATAAAAATATTAAAATAATAATTAATAAATTTGATTATAATATAATATTTTTTATTTTTCAATTCATTATTTTTTTTTGTTATATGATAAGCTTATGTACATCTGTGTATACTTAAACATCTTGTATTACACTTAGATATATATACAACATGAGTAATATATTTAACCAACAATTAGAATACTTATTTTTTAGCGATATTGCAAAAAGATAGAAAATATATATATTAAAAATACTAGACATTCAGTTAATTATAATTAAATGATAGAATAATCCATTAAATAAAAATTTACTGTTACGATACTAAAATACCAATTATTAGTGTAACATCAAAATATATTTTTTATATTGTAATGATTATTATTTCAAAAAAAAAATAATATTATAATCAAATATTATAGAAATTTTACCTAAAAAATTAAAAAAATACATTAGTATTTCTTTAAAATCAAGCATTACAACTAGATAATGATTTATACGATAAAACTAAAACTTAGAATTATAAACATCAAAATCAATCATAATAATAAACAACGAACACTATCCAGCAATCAACACTATAAACACTACATTATCATTTGATATTTTCATCATTTTTTGAATATCAAA